>BSBK01009958.1:0-600000 GCA_027943335.1 Chamaecyparis obtusa
CCTATCACCATCTCTTCCCCATAATTTACCCTCTCTCTCTCTCTCTCTCTCTCTCTCTTTGGACCTCACCCTATTCTTAGAACTCTATATCTATATATCTTTTCTCTCTCTATTTTTATCTCTTTATATGTCTATTCTTCCATAATTGTCTATATCTCTCATTATCACTCCATCTCCCTCTTCCTTTAATCTTCATCTATGTACTTGTCTATATATCACTACCACATCTATCTTCAAATATTTTATTTCTCCCCTTCCCTATATATTTATCTATTCCATCTCTACATATCCCTCTCTCATCTATCCCTATTTATCTATGCTCATCCTTCTCTCCATCTCCATCTCCATCTTACTCCCTATATTTATCTCCTTACCTTCCTATCTCTCCCTCTCTCTGTCCCTACCTCCCCATCTCTATCCCTTTCTCCCTATCACAAACATAACATGAGCCTATGGTAATGGAAACTAATTTAGAGGTTTTTTTTAGTCATGTTTGGATCTCTAAAGAGGATGTATAGTTGACTTAAAGCTATCACTTTTTAATTGAGCCTTCGTTGCACAAACAATATCATTATCTAAATGGACTACCAAACAACATCATATATTGCACAAATGTATGTAAACAAATATACCAAAATATTCCTAATTGACTTTCTACAACTCTTCGGTGTACCCATTGCACACCAAGGTATAATTGGTACTATATAGATGGAATGAATGAAAACAAAATTGACACACTCGATTAAAAGTTAAAGATAGTGAATATGTCGATGTATGTCTTCTTTTAGGTTTTAGTAATTAAAGCCTCTATTATTAACATTGTGAAGGTTTTATTTTAGCATTGATTCCTATGAGTTAGTGTTTTCTTTAAGGAGAATTTTTTCTTAATGGTAGGAAAGAGGAAGAGAGGTGTGACATTGTAGAGGAACAAATCACACTTAAAGGTTAATTAAAGAAGCGTGATTAATTGCATACAAATTAAACTAGTTAGAATTAAGATAAATATAGAAAATTAGATGCAAGGGTTAGGGTTTTTTTAGTTTTAAATTTGATAATGGAAGAATAAGATTGATAATGTTTGAATTGATTCGTCATTTTTTTTGTCTTAAAATTTAAAACTAGCATAGAAAATGATAAAAGATAATTTTGAGTGTTGCAATCCTAATTTTACAAATGACATTGATTTATCATATGAAAGATGAAAGTGTGTTTGACAAACACTCTTCTTTGCCTATGTGTATCTAGATTTGTTAAGGTGGTGTCTAGAAAAATTGTTTAAGAGTTTGTTTTATTCAGTGTGTGAATGTATTCTCTCAGGTCAAACTCTTTAGACTAAGTTGACGATAATGAACAACATCAAAGACAACATACACATACATGAAAATGGCCTACATGATGATGAGTGGATGTAATTCTTTATTATTTTTCAAAAATAAAGTGTGCTTTAATGATTCTCCTTGATGTCCTTTTTTTATGAAAAATTAATTACATGTATTAAATGTTTTTAAACGGCATGACACAACATCAAGTCAAAAAAATAAGTTGTAAGATTTGAGACATTAGATTTTCACAATCCACAATGATTAATGTGTTAGAGCTTCTAGATTTCATTGTGTATAATTTATTTGTATCAACGTTTTAGATCAAACTCCTTGATTCATCATGGGGATAAGAGAGTTGCAAAGAGAAATTAGAAAGATTGCAAACCCAAGAAAAGATACGAAGGAAAGGAGGGTTGGTAAAGCAAGCACAAAGGATGAAGAAATAAAATAAGGGCTAGTAATGTGTCAAATTGACTCATGATAGTTAGTAGAAAAGGACAAGAAATTGGAAATTTAGATTTAAACATTTAAACTTTAGGGTTATTTTATGTGTTTCATTACACGAAAATGAATGAGAGGGATACAGTGGTGATGCTGAGTTTCTCCTTATATTTTGACCCTAGAATATGTAATTAGATAATTAGATTTAAGTTGTCAAAGATGAATACATTTAAGGATGACTTATTTTAATTATTTAATTAGACCATTAAAAGATTTATTTTATGTACTCATAAATTATAAAAAGGTCACTTTATTATTTCCTTTTGCTAAAATTAAAAATGAAAAGAGCGGTAAATTGACTTTTCCAAGCAAAGTTATTAAAAAAACAACTTGTGGCTCATTTGCATTATGTTTGATTTATTATAGCTAAGGGAGGTTTGGCTTTTGGTTTAGTAGTTATAGGACAAAGACCATGAAGGATTATAGGAAAATTCAATTCTATTTGAGAGGTAGATTTATTTGCCAACATCTATATAGTCATCGGAATCTAAATCTTACCAAAAGAGAGTTTTAAAAAAAAATTAAGTCCTTTGATAAGATCTTAGATTCTGACAGCTAGATTGAGACCACATATTTATTCCAAGATTTACAAGTGTACTTCAAAATTCAGATTAATTATGAAAGTTTTACAAATAAGTTATTTGAATTTCAATTATGTTCAATTTCCTCTCATAACCAAATCTCTAAGAATTGGAATGTATAGGTGTATTGATAGATGAGTGTAGATTGGTTGTCCAATTGAATCGATGATAAATGAGTGCAACTTGATTGCTTGGTTAAATCAATGAATATATTGGGATGAAATAAGTTTCTTTGAGAATATCCTTGGTACATTTGAGTCATTGGTGATTGTCTTTTATTTCCTTTGAGGAACATGGATTCTTGCTTTAGTTTGCTAGAATTAATTTGAAATAGGAAAACGGGAATTGGTGAATTGGCATAAGTTAATTCTAATTTTGGTCCAAAATGAGCATTCATCTAATTCCAGGGTGGAATTGGTGAATTGGCATAAGTTAATTCTAATTTTGGTCCAAAATGAGCATTCATCTAATTCCAGGGTGGAATTGGTGAATTGGTATAAGTTAATTCTAATTTTGGTCCAAAATGAGCATTCATCTAATTCTAGGGTTCTGGAATTAGATGAACCCTAGAATTAGATGAATGCTCATTTTGGACCAAAATTAGAATTAACTTATTTTGGAATTAGATGAATGCTCATTTTGGACCAAAATTAGAATTAACTTATGCCAATTCACCAATTCCCATTTTCCTATTTCAGATTAATTCCAGCAACCAAACAGACCTTAGATATAAACAAATCATGGATGGCGTAGAGCACTTATTTAAAATTGGTCGCTGGTCTAAGCTTGGTGTAAAATGAATAAGGAAAATCAAAGATAATATTTGAATCAGCCTATGCTATCCCAACTCTTGTTTCAAACGTAAATCTCCTTTTCTAATATTCCAAGACGTGAGTTCTCTCATACTTGTGGAGTCTTTATTTTTCGGAATATTTGTATATCTTTACGTGAGCTTGTTGGTCTGGTCGTGAGGTTCTTAGTATTGGTCGTTGTTTCCCTTCATTGTCGTAGAGGATGCAAAAGTTTGTGTCAAGTGTCGAAAAAAATTTATGTGGGGTCGTTCTCTTCATCGTGTAGACTCTTCAATCTTGGTCGGCCCTCATTCATTTGTCGAGGGGCAAGCCCTTTAACTTGATGTGAGCTATTATCCATGGATTGGGGCTATTCCTTGATGTCTATTTATTGGATTTGAAGGATGCTCTACAATTCCAATTTTGCAAGTTAAGGGTCATAAGGTTGGGTTTAATAGTACATACTAAGTGTTGATTGCTTAGATAGCTAGTGTAGGTCCCTCCTTATTTATTGATTTGTCATTTCTCAATGTTGTTCATGTTTGTTCATTCAATTCTTTTTAAAATTGTTTCACCTTCCACATTATCTTTGTATGTAGCAAATAGGTTTTTGTTCCAAACAATTTTCATTGGGACATATACTCATAACCTATTTCAAAATAGGAGTCTTGGAATAGAGTATAAATGTCCATCAAAACACAAGGGAATGGGGAAATTTAGATATTATGATTGGAAATGATTTGGTAGACTTGTTTGCAAAATGTAGAAGTGTAGACAAGGTGCATGAATTGTTTGACAAGATGTGTCAAAGAAATGTGGTCTCGTAGCCTCAAATTTCAACCTTAAAATCGATATGCTTATTTTCCTTTTTTCAATACGTAGTTTCACATTTGAATCCATCAAACATGATAATCCAATGTCTAACATCAAACAAGATCTTTGACTAGTCAAACATGGTCAAAGAAAGTCAACTAAGTCTACTATACCTCCTAACATCTAGGTCACTTAGGATCGAGATGACCAAACCGACATTATTTGTATTGATTGGAAGAGTTTAGAAGTTCAATCCTCTTCATTATTAGGAAATAAATTGATTCTCAAGAGGGTACAAGATTATGTTTCAAGTGCTTAACATTCCTCCTTTTAATTTCATTATTAATGGCTTTGTAGAGGTGAACAAATATTGTGAGATGTCATTAGAAGAAGACATGAGATAGTTAAACCAAAATGTTCCTTATTTTATAACAAAAATTTAAAAGATTCAAATGAGTTGTGAGAATCTATAATAATTTGAATTTTATGGCATATTAAAATTTACTAGGTTAAGTAGTAGTAGGGCATATTTGTGTTAGATTATTATTATTATTTTGTATTGAACAGAGCAACATTTACAAAGAATAAGCTACCAAAAGGTAGCTGAATAAAATTACATTTCACTATAAAAACCAAGGACATATGACACGTAGCCTAAGGACACTTTACATATACTAGGTCATCAAGTGGCCAATATAATACATAATTCAAAGACAACTATTACAAGTAGACTAAGGACTCATTACATAAACTAGGCCATCAAGTGGCAAATATAATACATAACTATAGGGCAGCTATTACAAGTACACAAACGACTCTTTACATAACTAGAGCACAATACAAAATTACTATTATATTCAATTTTCAAATTGGTGTATCTCTTTTCCTCATAACCTTTATAACTATTATACAATCCCCTAATATTTGGACTTTCCTAATGTCAAATTGAACACAATTTCATAATCTTGTTATTGCTTCATACTAGTTGGTTGTTTGTGAGAATTTTCTTGATGCAATTTACATTAATCATCTTAAAGAATTTTCAATTAAGCATAATTTTTTAAATGGGCAAATGTTTTTATTATATGCATCATCAAAATTAAACTTAAAGCATTCATTTGGTGTTGAAGTTTATTTGAGTCTATCTCAAGGGTTATGATGCTTGGCTTAAACACCACACATTTGACTTAGTCTGTGTTGTCCATAAGTGGGTCTGACATTTACATTTCATTTCCATTTTCATTCATAAGTCTATCACGTTTGTTATTTATGTTTCGATGATACTTTTGTGTTTGACTCACTGAAAATGTACTTCAGCTATCAGATTTTAATATAATATAATTTTAGTAAATTGTTTACAGCCATCAGAGGTAATGTAAAAGTGAAAAAGTATTTGAAATATAAAGTATCTTTTTCTAACCAATATAGATATATGATTAAATTATTTTAGATTATTTTATATATAATTAATTAAATTAAAAATTAATTTTTTAAATAATATAGATTTTAAATAATTTATTTATTGTCTTAATGAATTTGTGATATTGTTTATAAAAAGTTTTTTTTATTTAGATTTCTACCATCCAAACTTTGTGTATAAAAGAATTATGAATATTTAGATTTAGTGATTTCAAAAAGAGCCAATCCACATATTTATATAAATATTTGATAAAATGATTATATATAAAGATTGAAATGATTATAAAATTTAAAATTTTAAATATAATAATTAGTGAAAAAAATCTATTTGATATAAATATATAATATATTTAAATTATTTCCATATAGAATATAATTGTTTTAAATGTGACTTCAAAATATTATATAATTTAAATCATATGTTAATAGAGAAAGACAATAAATAAAGAAGTAAAAATATAAAATATGGATTTTTCATATTATTAACTAAGATAATTTTTGAGGAGCATTACAGTTTGTATTGTATTATTGAACATTTTATAAATCAATAAATACAACTTTAAAATTGTGTATGTAGTTGTGTATGTTTAGAGTGCATTTGGAATTTAGAACTTGGTAATTTAGATTTCACTATAAAAACTATATAATATTTCAAGCAAATACTTGAAATATGTGAGCATAGTTAAAAAGCAAGAAATATTAAATATTTAAGTTGTAAGGATGAATAATTAGAAGATAGTTTAGCTAATTATTCATATATTAATATTTATTACTAAGAAAAAAATAGCAAAATATAATTGTTACTCAAAATAACAGCATGCAGCACAATAAGCACAAATAGGAAAAGATTGCACATTTATAGGTCTAATTAATATTACCTTCCAGGTTTTGTTAATTGACATTTCATTATTGCATTCATTTTTACATTTCATTATTGTACTCTAAGTATTGATCACATTTCAAATTTCAAAATCCATAACTGATCATTACATTGTGCATTCACACTGAATGTAGTATACACGTGTCTTTTCATATTTCATATTTCTTGTCAATAATTGAGTACATATGCAGAATTGAAAATATGATAGAAGTATGGAATAGGGGTCCCATGCATTGCCTTGTTGTCTTTTTGTTGTCAGCTGGTTGTTTGTCAGGTCCTAGGTCCTCAAGTCCAAGCTTTCATCTACATTTAGGGTTTAGGGTTTCCACCTGCATGAGAGAAAAAAATGTTGTTAGATCCTGTTGGATCTAAGCAATGCATGAAACACAAACAACATACAATAACAATCAAAATTTCAATGTTGCATACCAATCTGGTAAATTCAATGCAATAAGGAAATGTACATCCACACTCACTGAAAGGTAGTATTAAAGGGACTTGTTTTCTAAACATGAAACCTTTTACTATTAATGATCATTTTGGTGTATGTTGTTCTTTTTATTAACCAGGTGTCTAAATTGAAGGGACTTAGTGTTTCCAACTGAGAAACCTTTTTCAGAAGTTGCAGTACCTTGATAGATTAGTGAACATAATAATCTGAATGTTGATTCATAAGCGTCATTTTGACATTTTTATAAATTGTTTATTATGTTCACTAATCTAACAAGTTCAAAGTGTTTTTGTTTGAGAGCTTAACATAATATTTTGCAGTGTTTCAAGCTGACTGGTTTTCACATTCAGTCAAAGAAAAGAGATGCAGAACAAGCTAAAATGCTATAGCAAAGTGCCAAAATAGTAATATCATTGTTGTTGTTGATTACATAAAGAATTCTACAGAGTTGTGCTAAAATTTATCATTAAATGTTTACCAAAATGTATCTTTGAGTGTCACGAGCCCATGCTCGAACTTCATTGATAATAAACAAACATTTTTACATCTTATTGCATTTCTTCTAAGAATTCAGTTTCAACATCAAAAGAGAATTTTACTTAAGCTTGGTAATTTGTGCCAGTAAGTCTTAGAATGTTCTCTGTTTTCAAGTATTGGATTCAAGTGCCAAAGTGACTGTGCCATCAAATGAATATAAATGGAAGCATGAGGAAATGACTAAAAAGAAATAATGACTGGTTTTTTCTAAGTGTGATAGCAGTAAGCATGACAACAGTGAGTAAATATTTGCAATATGGTTGAAACCGTGAGGTTTAAAGTGCATTCACAACTGAGCTATACAAGTTTAAATTTATCTATAGAGCTGTTGGTTCTTTGTGTTTATGGGTTCAATGAATAGATAAAAAATAAAACTGGTACTATAGACTAAGGAAGAATGAGTTTTATGTTGTGAGTTTAATAGTGTACAATGAGAAAACATATTCAATATAATCAAGCTGTACTATGCATTCATTTATCAAGTTGTAAAGCTTGATACTTCTCTACAGATTTTCAAAGTCTAGTATACATCTACAACCGAACTATGGAAGTGACAAATTTAACAGTGAGTAGGCTGTGGGAGTTCAAAATAAAATAGTGAAGCATAAGTTTGCAACATTTTATCAAATGTATATGTTCACAAGTAGAGTAAGGTGACTGGTGTTCAAAGCATAAATGATAGTGCAAACTTTATGAATCAACAAATTAACAAAATGGATTTTTGTATTTTATGCCACAAAACATCATTTGTATATGCTATCAGGAAAAAATGAAAAAAAAATAGAGAATACAAGATGTTTTAAGTTGCCTACAAGTAAACAATAGACATAAAGAAGGACTTATCTTCATTTTCATTCGAAACTTGTGTATGTTGCTCATTGTTGCTGTTCATCTTTTAGTCAAGTACTAGTCAAGCTCGGTAGGGCCGAAGCTTATGACTGAAAGTTGTCATTTCATAAGACTTGTTACATTTTCCACAATTTTCAATTACAACTTTGGCTTTGCTGAGTAGATTGTAGTGAACCCTCACATGTTGGTATGCTGATAAAAGTCCAGGCATCTTAGTAAGAGTCTCAAGTTGAGACTGAGAGATGTCTTAGTTGAGGTCGAGTCCCATATCTCAGTCCCAGCTTGAGCCTTGCCGAGAAAACTGAAGGGGATCCATAATGGTGGTGCGCTATCAAAGAGAGAAAACCCACATCAAAGGTGGAAGAATAAACAAGTTTTCATGCTAGAAACTCTGCCAGTGGAAAAGAGTTTGAGGCTTACCAGTCAAAGCCAAGACTAAAGAAGTCATGGACTGGATGTGAGCTCATAGTTCACAACCCACAAACCAAAACTCATTATAAGTCATGACTTTATACATACATTCATGTTGAAGCCACAATCACAGTCAAGCCATGAATTATAATGAGAAGAAGCTCAAAATCACAAAGTCGAGTTCATGCCTGTGACTCATAGTTAGAAACTCAAAACCATAAACATGAGTCACAGTTGAAAAACCCATAAAGATGAAAGTCAAGCACGGTCTCGGCCACAAATTATTGAAGCCACAGTCACCAAAGCTATGACTAATGATGGAAAGGAACTCAATGCTGAGTCACATTTCTGGTGAAATTTCAAACTCAAGTCTCAATATCCACAACCGAGAGCCGTGCATTCACAGTCACAAAAGTGAGCCATGTATTTGTAGCTGTAAGTTGAGAAGGGAAGGCGAAAATGGATTATTAGTCACAGAATACATAAAAAATCCTAATGTATACATCATCCATAGTCACAAATAGAAACACACAATGATTTACCTATTAGAGGCCGAGAAGCTTGAGACTAAAGCTGAGTTCCTAAACTCAAATGTTGAAGTAACAGTCAAATGCCGAATGACAAAATCAAAACTCCAATCAAGTGAAGAGGACCCGAGTTCTACAAGATCGAGCTCTTAGTATATATTTGATGCCAGTGAGAAAATAATACATGACAGAGAGCTCCATCTACAGTCAAGCCGAGCTTCATGAAATTTTTTTAGCAGAGTTTCCTTAGGGTTTCTTTTGTTTCCAGTTTCTTCTCTGCGAAGATAGATAATAACATTAGTTTTGAGGAATGACAAATGCCTTTGAGTTTTTGAAGTCCGCCAAGCAAGTGTCATTCAATACCATCAATGCTGCTGCAGACCTCAAGATTTTCAAATAGTGCCACTTCACCATTTTTTAGCCTAAGTTTTCGCATGGTATTGCAAATATGTTGAGTGGTCATGTCGACCCTCTCCACGTTATATTTTTTTATACTTAGTGATATATTCCTAAGGTAAAGGCTATTAGACAGTGTAGGTTTATTTAGGTTGAGTTGTTATTCAATTTAAATAATTTGAATATTGGTAAATATTGTAAAAGGATGATGTAGGAGCATCTCGGGTCCTTGGCAATTTTGTATTACCAAATTTTTTTTGGAGTTTGTTTGTGCTGCTTGGTTTCTACTTTAACCAAGTTGGTCGATTTCCTTTGGTTACCGAGTGTGGTCAGTTCTCTCTTGGGTGGTCATTTATTTCACTGGCACTCGTCATTGTTTGTTTGCTGCTCGGTTATCGTGCTTATCGACGGGTCCAGTTTTGTTTCTTGTTGTGGCCGACTTGTGCATTTATATTGGATCATGAATTTGATGTTGGTATCCATCATTAGGAAGCGTGTGGTCCCAGATTTGACCATTACTTTCGTTAATTATGGATTTGAAGGCCGACTCAATTCAGTAGCTTCTTGTATAAATGTAGTTGTTTGGTTGTAGTTTAGGAGGTAGTCTTGGGGATGGAAGCTAGTAGACATTAGATTGGAGATTTGTAATAGATCCTCGCATGTTTGAGGACTTCTGAGATTCATTTTAATATCAGGCCGTAACCGGGAAGGCCTTACAACCTGGCATGTTTGCTTCAAATTAATGATAATATATGAAAGATCTAGCATTCTCTCTCTCACTATTGTGTTTGTTGGCTTTCATGTGTGTTGAGAAGGCTTGGATCATTAGGGTGCGCCATCCCTTGGCCCATCTTTCTCCCTACCTTGCGGCAAGTGGTATCAGAGTGAGGTTAGATCTTGATCTAGTTCTGTGGATCTAGGTTTGTAGGTTCCTCTTGAAGCCCTAGTTGAATTGTTGTGGGGTAGCATATTGCGATGTGACCTACAATTGTAGAGGGTTGTCAAGATGGTTTGTGGGAGTCGAGATGCAGATCCATGATTGGCTGATATGCTAAGGCAGATTGCTGCTAGATTAGAAGCAATTGAAACAACCCGGAGAAGAGGTAGACATCTTGAAGATGTTAGTGATGATGAAATTGAAGAAGAACAGGTGAATGCAGAACTTGCACCTATTATGGACCAAGGTGAAGAAATATTTTTGAAGGCTTTGACAAGTTTGAAGTCAACACCACATTTCAATCCTCCTGAGTATGGTGGAAAGCTGGATTCTGATGAATTGGTGGATTGGATCACCGAGATGGAAAAGAATTTTGAATATGAAAATATCCCTGAGGATAAGAAGGTAAAGATTGCAAGCACAAAGTTGAAAAGTCATGCATCCTTATGGTGGGAACATATGCAATTGGATCAAAAGAGGAAAGGAAAAGACAAAATCAAGGTATGGGGTAAATTGGTGAATAAATTGAAAGGAAAGTTCTTACCCTGTGATTATCAGATTAACCTAGTTCGACAAATACAAAGTTTGAGACAGAAAGATAGCCCAGTAAAAGAGTATACTGAGGAATTATATAGATTGGATATCAGATCTGGACATGATGAAGATGATGTGGAAAGAATCAATAGATACCTGAATGGTTTGAGATTTTCCATCCAAGAGGAAATTAGTATGGTCAAGTTGGAGAATATTGAAGAGGCTTATCAATTTGCTTTGAAAGCCGAGGAGAAACTGAACAAGAGACATGAGCAAAGACAGAGAGGTCGTGGTGGTAGATTCCCTAGAGGAAGAGGTAAATCTAATGGTGAAAATGGTAGATCTGAACCAGAAAAGACAAATCTGGATAAAGGAAAGACCGAGTGGAAAGGTGAAATTTCTAGAGGTAGAGGCAGTAACTACCGAGGTGGTTATGGCAGAGGAAGTTTCTGAGTAACTTGTTATAATTATGGAGAAGAAGGACATAGATCTTTTGAATGTACACAAGCTAGTAAGAAGGCTGGTAGCAGTAGGAATGCTTTGGTGCAAGAAGAGTCACCGAATGAACCTGAGGAGAGCACTATGGAATGAAAGCAAGAAGGAAGATCTGGTAAGGAAAAGTTTGTTCAAGACCAGATGTAGAGTTTTTGACAAAGTTTGGAAGGTAATCATTGATAATGGTAGCTCAGAGAACCTAGCATCTAAAGATATGGTCACAAAATTGTAGTTGGAAAGGTTGGTACATCCGAAGCCCTATCAAATTTCATGGATCAAAGATGAGCATACATTTTTGGTAAGTGAACAATGTTATGTGAATTTGAAGATTGGAAAGTACTATGATAAGGTGTTATGTGATATCATGCCTATGGATTGTTGTCATATTTGGTTGGGTAGACCTTGGCAATATGATAGACATGCTATATATGATGGGAGATTGCATAAGTATACTATTGTGGCTGATGGAAAGAAGAAAATCTTGTTATCATTGATGGAAGAACCTATTAGTAATGTTTGGACATCTATGAAAGTTTGTTTGATGGAAGGAAGAAATTTTGTTAACTCATTGAAGAACAATGATGTATGTTTTGCTGTAATTCCTAATAAGCCGAGTAGGAAAATAGAGGATAATTGATGCAGGAGCATTCTGGGTGTAAGGGCAATCTTGCATCACCCAAAAATATTTCAGTTTTTGTATTCAATAAGGGCTATCTTGTGCAGAGCTGCTATTTATGGAAACTTTCTATTTTTAGTAAGTTGGCCTTACGATCTCAGAATGTTCTGATTTTACATGTGGAGGTTCATCTCAGTCATATCAGCCTACCAGCAAAGTTTCATGGCTAGATTAGGTCTAGTTTTGAAGATATTGAAGATTTTCGGTATTGGCAGCAGGGTACAGAAACTTTGAACTCAGTTTTGAAGGCTTTAGAGGCTCTGGATGAGGTCAAAAAATTGGGTGATGGGTGCTTTGCGTGGGTCAGGCCTGTGGAGCACTTTGTGGTGTTTCTGAAATGGGGTTATAATAGTCAATCAGGTCAACTGGTGATGACTTATGGTCTTCGGAAGTTAGGCCACCTGAAATGGCAGAAAATAATTTTCTTTCAAAATTTTTGTTCAAGTTTCAAAAGTTATTTTGAGCCGACTTTGATGTAATAAATTAAAAAATAAAATAATTCTAAGTTGGGTCGGCCCTTAGGGCTAAATTTCTGGAACCTTCTCGGGCGGTGGAAATTGCCTATATAAAGAAGGCCCGTAGTGTTGTCTAGGGCAGTTCTGGGTAGTAGATCTGGGTATTGATTCGAAGATTTTTCCTACAGAATATTGTAAGGGAATGCCCATGTGGCTTTGCATATGGTAATTCTGAAAGTTTGTAATTCCACATTTGTCGAGATAATAAGAAGCCAATTTTCTGTTCTTGCATATTATTGTTGTTGTTTCTCTATTTATGTTATGTGTTTGTGGTACTAAAGGAAGCACCCTTCATCAAGTGGTATTAGAGAAGGAGTTCTTGAGTGTGTAAACAGATCACCGACTGTGAGGTAGTTTACACCATGACCGTGGTTAGAGTTTTAGCGCGCATCACAAAAATGCCTCCACGAAGAGAACGCGGCAGAAGAGCTGGTGCTGTGACACCTGAGGTTAGAGAGCTGCAGAGACAAGTGCAAGCATTGCAAGAAGAGATTCACAGAGGAATGAATCTTAATGTCAGAGATGAAAGTGAGGATGAAGCCGAAGAAGAATATCAAGAAGAAGAAGCTGAAGCTGTGAATCAGGAGGAAGAAAGACTTTTTTGGGCAATTTTCAAGATTGGAAAAAGACCTAAGATTGAGGTTCCTACATTTTTTGGAAATCTTAACCTAGAGGAATTGATCGATTGGATCAATGAATGTGAGGAATATTTTGACTATGAAGGTGTTGAGGATCCTAATAGGGTCAAATTTGCGAAGGCCAGACTGAAAGGTCATACGAAGATCTGGTGGCAAGAGATTCAATTAGAGTGGAATAGAAGAGGGAAAGATAAAATCACAAGATGGGATTAGATGGTGGATAAATTGAAGCAACAATTCATTCCTGTTGATTATGAGCTTGACCTACTAAAGAAAATGCAAAGTTTGAAGCAAGCAGGAAGATCTGTTCAGGAGTATACAGAGGAGTTCTATCGACTCCTCATCAGAACAGGCCATGCGGAAGCTGATAAGGAGAAAGTTGCCTGATACCTTAATGGGTTAAGGCCAAGTATCCAGGAGGAGTTGAATCTGGTTTGAATGAACAGTATTGAGGAGGCATACCAGTTTGCCCTAAAAGTAGAGGAAAAGCTGAACAAGAAGTTTGAGAGCAGACAAAATGGAAGAGGTCATGGTGGAAGATCTGGTGGACGGTCATATGGTGGCTGAAATGAAGATCCGAAAAAGAAGGATGAGGCCAGTAGCAGCTAGAATCAGAGAGGAAACCATTCCAATCATTTCCAAGATCAGAATAATAGAGATTAGAGAGGAAGAGGAAGAGGACAAGGATCTGGAAGAGGAGGCTTCCGTGGAACATGTTTTCACTGTGGAGAAGAAGGTCATAGGGCATTTGAATGTCCTCAGCGCCAAGGCATAACAGACAGGAGAAATGAAGGCTAGGCCAGAGTTGCACATGTAGATGAAGATGCCAGATCATCAAATTTTGAAGATGCTAAAAGAGGAGAAACGCTAATTAACAAAAGAGTCCTGATGAGTGGTGAGAATGAACCTGAATGAAGGAGGAGCTTGTTTCGCACTAGATGCAAGTGTGAAGGTAAATGCTGTGATGTGATTATCGATAGTGGAAGCACTAACAATTTGGTGTCAGAAGAGATGGTGACAAAGTTGAAGCTCAAGAGATAGAAACACCCACATCCATATCAGATTGCCTGGGTGCAGGATGACCACAAGGTCATGGTCAGTGAACAGTGCTTGGTAAAGTTCAAGATCGGTGGGTACCAAGATGAGGTACTATGTGATATAATATCTATGGATGCATGTCATATGTTGTTGGGTAGACCATGACAGTTTGACAGATGTGCTGTACACGATGGTCGTGCGAATACCTATTCCCTGACAAAGGATGGAGTGCGACATAAGCTAAAGCCATTGAAGGAGACCGAAGAAAAGGTATGTGGTAATGCAAGAATAAATTTTGTTGATGGAAGAAAATTTCTAGATGGTATGAGGCATGAGCATGTGTGTTTTGCTTTAATTCCAAAAGCTAGTAAAGAGGAAGTAGAGGATGTACCTGTAGAGGTTGCAAATTTATTGAATGAGTTTCAGGATATTGTATCTGATAATGTACCTGATGGATTACCACCAGTAAGGAAAATCAATCATTAGATGGATTTGATTCCAGGAGCCAGTTTTCCAAACAAGGCAGCACACAGAATGACACCAGCAGAAAGTGAAGAGTTGAACAGACAAGTACATGAGTTATTGTAGAAGGGGTTGATTCGAGAGAGTCTGAGTCCCTGTGCTGTACCAGCGGTATTAGCACCAAAGAAGAATGGAGAATAGAGGATGTGTACAGATTTCAGAGCAATAAACAAGATCACAATCAAGTATAGGTTTCCATTGCCACGAATGGATGATATTATGGACTATTTGAGTGGAGCTGTGTATTTCTCAAAGATAGATCTCAAGAGTGGATATCATCAGATTTGGATCAGAGAAGGAGATGAATGGAAGACTGCCTTCAAGATAAAGGAAGGACTGTATGAGTGGTTAGTCATGCCTTTTGGGCTAACCAATGCACCAAGCACTTTCATGCGGCTCATGAACGAGGTTCTGAAAGAATTTCTGGGTAAGTTTGTCATTGTTTACCTAGATGATATTTTGATCTTTAGCAAGACATTGGAGGAGCATATGATGCATATTCGTATGGTGTTTGAGAAGCTAAGAGATGAGAAATTGTTGATTAATTTGAAGAAGTGCAATTTTGTGAAGAAAGAGTTAGTGTATTTGGGATTTGTAATTTCAGCAGAAGGTCTAAAAATGGACCCAGAGAAGGTACATGTTATCCTTGAATGGCCTAATCCAAGGAGTGCTACTGAGGTAAGATCTTTTCATGGTTTGGCTAGCTTTTATGGAAAGTTTATTAGAAATTTTAGCCATATTTGTGGTCCCTTGACTGAAACAATGAGAGGAGATAGAAAAGAGTTTAAGTGGACTAATGGGGCAGAAAAGAGTTTTCAATTGTTGAAACAAAAAGTTACAGAACAACTTGTTTTAGTACTTCCAAATTTTAATAAGGTGTTTCAAGTAGATTGTGATGCTAGTGGTACCACAATAGGAGCTGTTATGAGCCAAGAAGGTAAACCGGTTGCTTATTTCAGTGAGAAGTTAAATGATACCAAGAGGAAGTATTCTGTTTGTGATCAAGAATTTTATGCTATAGTTCAGGCATTGAAGAAGTGGAGACACTATCTGCTTCCTAATAAGTTTGTTTTGTATACTGATCATCAAGCTTTGCAATATTTGAATAGTCAAGGAAATTTGAATCAGAGGCATTTGAAATGGGTTGAGTTTTTGCAGAGTTATACATTTATTTTGAAACATAGAAGTGGAAAGTCTAATAGGGTTGCAGATGCTCTTAGCAGAAGGCAAGTATTGCTGACAGAGATGCAGATTGAGGTGGTTGGGTTCAAGGAACTCAAGAATATGTATCCAGAGGATCCTAATTTTGGTGGAGTTTGGAAAGCTTGTAAAGAACCTATTACTCTAGATAAGATGAAATGGCTGGATTTTATCATCCAAGATGATATGCTATTCAGAGGGAGTTAGTTGTGCATTCCACAAATTTTTATGAGGGAGAATCTCATCAAAGAGAAGCATGGTGGAGGATTGGCTGGATATTTTGGTCGTGATAAAACCCTTGCTTTGGTTGGTGAGAATTATTATTGGCCACAGTTGCAGCAAGATGTCAAGAAGTTTGTACAGAGTTGTAGAGTATGTTAGATGGCAAAGGGAGTGAAGCAGAATGCAGGGTTATATCAACCATTATCTGTACCAGAGAAGCCTTGGGAGGATATCAGTATGGACTTTGTTCTTGGTTTACCGAGGACTCAGCGGGGACACGATTTAATTTTTGTAGTAGTTGACAGATTTTCAAAGATGGCACATTTCATTCCCTGCAAGAAGACTAATGATGTTGTTCATGTAGCAGAATTGTTTTTCAGAGAAGTAGTGAGACTACATGGTTTGCCAAAGACCATAGTTTCAGATAGAGACACTAAGTTTGTTGGATATTTCTGGCGTACATTGTGGAAGAAGTTGAAGACAGATTTGAAGTTCAGTTCATCACATCATCCACAGACTGATGGACAGACAGAGGTGGTGAATAAAAGTTTGAGAAATTTACTAAGATGTTTGGTTGGAGATAAGCCAATAGGATGGGATTTGATTTTACCATAGGCAGAGTTTGCCTACAATAATTTTGTCAACAGGAGCACTGGTAAATCACCATTTCAGATTGTATATGGAAGTAGTCCAAGAAATGCATCTGAGTTGAGAAAGATAGATAAAGGAGAAATAATTAGTGCTGAAGCTGAGGATTTTTCAAAACACTTAAAGAACATCCATGAGGAGGTGAGGAAGCATATTACCAAGATGAATGCGCAGTATAAGACTAAGGCAGATGAGAAAAGGAGGCATAAAGAATTTCAGGTTGGGGATGAAGTCATGGTTCATTTGTGGAAGGAGCAATTTTCGGTTGGTACATATAACAAGTTGAAAATGAAGAAGTTTGGACCATGTACGATACTGAAGAAGCATGATTCAGGAAATGCATATGAGGTAGAATTGCCTACTGAGCTGAATATTTCACCAGTGTTTAACATTTCAGATTTGATAGAGTATCATGAAGGAGGTGTTGAAGATGAGGTTGCAGCAACACAATGGAGTATTCCAGCAACCAGTTCAGATATCAAGGAGATTGAAGACATACTGGACAGTCATGTTGGCAGAAGCATAAGGAACAGGACATATGAAGAGTATTTGGTCAAATGGAAAGGATGACCTGTTGAAGATTCATCATGGTTAACAAAGGAGGAGGTTAACCGTCTTGGTTTTTCTCTACACACTTGAGTCATGACAGGGTCACTTCTCAAATTACCCCAGGTGTCTGATTTAGGAGCATCCTAGGTGTAAGGGCAATCTTGCATCACCCAAAAATATTTCTATTTTTGTATTCAATAAGGGCTATCTTGTGCAGAGCTACTATTTATGGAAACTTGCTATTTTTAGTAAGTTGGCCGTACGATCTTGGAATGTTTTGATTTTACATGTGGAGGTTCATCTCAGTCATATCAGCCTGCCAGCAAAGTTTCATGGCTAGATCAAGTCTAGTTTTGAAGATATTGAAAATTTTCAGTATTGGCAGCAGGGTATAGAAACTTTGAACTTAGTTTTGAAGGCTTTAGAGGCCCCGGATGAGGTCAAAAAATTGGGTGATGGGCACTTTGTATGGGTCAAGCCTGTAGAGCTCTTCGTGACATTTCTGAAATGGGGTTATAATAGTCAATCGGGTCAACTGGTGATGACTTATGGTCTCCAGAAGTCAGGCCACGTGAAATGGCGAAAAATAATTTTCCTTCAAAATTTTTGTTCGGGTTTCAAAAGTTATTTTGAGCCGACTTTGATGTAATAAATTGAAAAATAAAATAATTCTAAGTTGGGTCAGCCCTTAGGGCTAAATTTTTGGAACCTTCTCGGGCGGTGGAAATTGCCTATATAAAGAAGGCCCATAGTGTTGTCTAGGGCAGTTCTGGGTAGTAGATCTGGGTATTGATTCGAGGATTTTTCCTACAGAATATTGTAAGGGAATGCCCATGTGGCTTTGCATATGGTTATTCTGAAAGTTTGTAATTCCACATTTGTGGAGATAATAAGAAGCCAATTTTCTGTTCTTGCATATTATTGTTGTTGTTTCTCTATTTCTGTTATGTGTTTGTGGTACTAAGGGAAGCACCCTTCATCAATAATGTCCCTGAGGAGATTGATAAGTTACTCACCGAGTATAGTGATATCATTTCTGATAATGTACCTAATGGTTTTCCACCAAAAAGAAGCATTGATCATTGTATGGATCTAATCCCTGGAGCTAGTTTACTGAATAAGGCACCTCATCGGTTGACACCTACCAAGAATCAGGAATTGAACTGACAGATTCAAGAGTTGTTGGAGAAAGGTTTGATCAGAGAAATTTTGAGCCCTTGTGCAGGACTCATTGTATTAGCACCTAAGAAGAATGGAGAATGGAGAATGTGTACCAATTCCAGAGCAATCAATAAGATAACAGTGAAGTATAGGTTTCCTATACCGAGAATGGATGATATAATGGATAGTTTGACTAGAGCAAAATATTTCACAAAGATTGATTTGAAAAGTGGGTATCATTAGATTAGAATCAGAGAAGGTGATGAATGGAAGACTGCTTTCAAGACAAAGGAAGGTTTGTATGAATGGTTGGTTATACCTTTTGGTTTAACTAATGCACCGAGTACTTTTATGAGGCTGATGAATGAGGTTTTAAAGAAATTCTTGGGTAAGTTTGTGATTGTATATCTTGATGATATTCTGATATTTAGCAAGACTAGAGAAGAACATTTGTTGCATGTTAGACAAGTTTTGTAGAGATTGAAAGAGGAAAAGTTGCTGATAAATTTGAAAAAGTGTTTATTCATGAAAGAAGAGATTGTGTATTTGGGATTTGTTATTTCAACTGATGGTTTGAAGATGGATCCTAAAAAGGTTGAAGCTATTTTGAATTGGCCTACAACTGTGAGCTAGTGAGGTAAGATCATTTCATGGTTTGGCAAGTTTTTACCAAAAGTTCATAAGGAATTTTAGTTCAATTTGTAATGCTATGATTGAGACTATGAGAGGAGACAAAAGAGAATTCAAGTGGACACATGGAGCTGACATAAGTTTTGAGACTCTGAAGCAGAAGGTTGTTGAATTACCTATTTTGGCATTAACTAATTTCAGTAAGGTATTTCAAGTAGAACGTGATGCAAGTGGAAGTGCAATTGGAGCTATGTTGAGTCAAGAAGGTAAACCTGTTGCTTTTTTTAGTGAAAAGTTGAATGATGCTAGAAGGAAATATTTTGTGTATGATCAAGAATTCTATGCTATTGTTCAAGCATTGAAGAAATGGAGACATTATTTGATATCGAGTGAATTTGTGTTGTATACTGATCATAAGGCTTTACAATATTTGGGTAGTTAGAATAAGTTGAATCAGAGACATATGAAATGGGTTGAGTATTTGCAGAGTTATACATTTGTGATAAAGCATAAGAGTGGAGTCACTAACTGAGTTGTTGATGCATTGAGTAGAAGAAGATCTTTGATGACCGAGATGAAAATTGAAGTTCTTGGTTTTGATGAGAAGAAAGGTTTGTATGAAAATGACCTTGATTTTTTTGAGCCATGGAGAAAGTGCAGAGCACCTATTCAAGATCAACAAGATACTAAATGGGATGAATATTTTATTCAGGAAGGTATGTTGTTTAAATGTATTTAGTTGTGTATACCGAGAGGAGTAATGAGATCTAATTTGATAAAAGAGGAACATAGTAGTGGTTTGGCTGGACATTTTTTTATTGATAAAACATGGAATTTGCTTAAGAAGAAGTACTATTGGCTGCAGTTGTATAGAGATGTTCAGAAATTTGTGAAAAGTTGTGGTATTTGTCAAGTTGCAAAAGGAGTAAGTTAGAATACTGGATTGTATACATCGATTGCTATTCCTGGGAAACCTTGGATTGACATCAGTATGGACTTTGTTCTTGGCTTACCGAAGACAGTAAGAGGTAATGATTCAATATTTGTTGTTGTGGATAGATTTTCTAAGATGACACATTTTATACCATGTAGAAAGACATCAGATGCAGTACATGTAGCATATCTTTTCTTTAAGGAAATTTTCAGATTGCATGGATTACTGAGGATTATTATCTATGACCGAGACAGTAAATTTGTTGGATATTCTTGGAAAACACTTTGGAAAAAATTTGGCACTGAGTTGAAATATAGTTCTACATTTCACCCACAAACTGATGGATAGACTGAAGTTGTGAACAAAATTTTGGGAAATCTTTTGAGATGTTTAGTTGGAGACACACCAAGTAATTGGGATTATGTATTGGCACAAGCAGAGTTTGCATACAATAATTCAATGAATAGGAGTACTGGAAAGACACCATTTGAGATTGTGAATAGAACACAACCGAGAGGAATATTTGATTTGAGAGACATTGCTGATGAGAATAAGAAAAGTGCTAAAGGAGTAAAGTTTGTTGAGTACATGAAAATATTGCATGAAGATGTGAAGCTGAAGCTGGAAGACAGTAATCAGAAATACAAAGACAAAGTTGATAGATCAAGAAGACATATAACTTTTGATGTTGGTGATGAAGTGATGGTTCATTTGAAGAAAGGCCGATTTCCTGTTGGAACATATGGAAAGCTGAAGATGAAGAAGTTTGGACCTTGCAAGATTCTGAAGAAATTTGACAGTGGAAATGCATATGAGATTGAGTTACCTGATGACATGGACATATCACTGATTTTCAACATTGCTGATTTGTATGAGTATCATGAACCTGATGAAGAAGTGACAGTACTGATAGAATATCCTATGAAGTAGAATGATGAAGTTGAACAGATTTTGAAGGAAAGAGTTGGCAAGAGTACAAGAGGAAAATAGTACATGGAATATCTGGTTAAGTAGAAGAGTAGACCGATGGAAGACAATTCATGGATTTCACAGTCTGATTTGGATGTAGATCAGACCAGACCTACCAAATGATTCAGATAATCATTTCAAAATAACCCCAGGTGTTTGATGCAGGAGCATCTCGGATCCTTGGCAATCTTGTGTGACCAAAAACATTTTGGAGTTTGTCTGTGTTGCTCGGTTTCTACTTTGACCGAGTTGGTCAGTAGTTGGTCAGTTTCCTTTGGTTACCTAGTGTGGTTAGTTCTCTCCTGGGTGGTCGGTTATTTCACTGGCGCTCGACATTATCTATCCGCTGCTCGGTTATCGTGCTTACCGACGGGTCTAGTTTTGTTTCTTGTTGTGGCCAACTTGTGCATTTATATTGGATCATAGATTTAATGTTGGTATCCATCATTGGGAAGTGTGGGGTTCCAAATTTGATTGTTACTTCTATTAATTATGGATCTAAAGGCTGACTCAATTCGGTAGCTTCTTGTATAAATGTAGTTGTTTGGTTGTAGTTTAGGAGGCAGTCTTGGGGATAGAAGATAGTATACATTAGATTGGAGATTTGTACTAGACCCTCGCAAGTTTGAGGACTTCTGAGATTCATTTTAATATTAGGCCGTAACCAGGAAGGCCTTACAGCCTAGCATGTATGCTTCAAATTGATGATAATATATGAAAGATCTGGCATTCTCTCTCTCACTATTGTGTTTGTTTGATTCCGTGTGTGTTGACCAGGCTTGGATCATTAGGGTGCACCGTCCCTTGGCCCCTCTTGCTCCCTACCTTGCGTCAAAGGATTTCAAATCCTTATTTTAGGCCAATATTATGGGCACTTATTAGAGAGTCTTCATAGGCTAAATTCTTGGCACTTATTTTGTCCAAATTAGGGCAATTTGTAAAGGGTTTTCATTTTCAGATTTGAGGCCAGGGCTTAGTATAAGACTAATTTTTATGATCAATTTTTTGGGTTGCGAGTTTTGGAGAGAAGGCAGAGTGAGCTTATTATTCCTTAGTGCCTTGAATTCATGTTTGTAACCACATTTTGTTAGATTTTGAAGAAAATAAAGTAGATGTTTTGGCGCATACATTTGGAATTTTGATTTTATGATCCTATTTTCATCTTTCCTTGCAAGTGTTATTTCCACTATTATCCAAGAGAAGTGAGTGCATCTATGTTCCTTCTTAAGGTGATCAATTATTCAAAACCTTGTATGGAAAACATATGTTTTTTGACTATTTAAGCTATTTGTGCTTTAACCCCAGTAGTGAAATCCATTAGCCTATATGTTCAACATAGATTTGAAGTGTCAAGCCGTTGATATATGAGTTGGAGTTACTATTTTATATTTCCAGAAAATTTTGAATCCATTCTTGGCGTATCACCCCTATCTATTTTCAGTTTAAACTTTCCTTCTTCCCTTTTCCCACTAAATTAAAAATCAGGAGGTGATATCCCATATCAGATAGGAACCAGCCTAGAATCTGGAGACTCCTCCTCATTCAGAGTCTACCCACAACTCGAGGAGGTTTCCATTGTTAGGATAGAGATACTGTGTAGCCCTGTTGCCTGAGTTGGGGTGGTAATTCTAAGCTTAAACAATAATATAATATAATATAATAATTTATATCACCTTCAATAAGTGAAGTGAACTTTAACAAATTATCATGGCACTCCTATATGAGGTTGGGTTTAGGGTACAATAGGCATGGTTGAGTGCAACCATATTTCATGGAAATGTTGCAAGATCATCTTAGTCTACTTACAGGAAAGGGGCTCTTGTGGCCGTTAATAGGGATTTTCAAGGTGTTTTCATGGGAGGTGGGGGGTTTCTTCTGATGGTGATACTAGGGGTAGTGGTGCCTATATTTTGGTAGTGGAGAAGTAGTGCTTGGCCAATTGGAACCTTCAAGTCCCCCAATGTTTGTGGGGTGTATCACTCCCTATGTCACTAACTACAGTCCTACCAAAAACCCAAATGGATATGATCATGGTCATGTCAAATGTGTGTCACCCCTGTTAGGTTTGCAGGTGTGTATAGAAGGATGTTTTAGGGTAGGAAGTGGAGAAATTGTTTAAAAAATAGAATGAGGAGAGTATATTTTAAGGGTTTTTTAGAAAGGTGCATGTTCCTCACCCCTAACTGTTAACTTAGGTCTTAATGGACTCTCCATTGCCTCAAAGTCGGCCCTCTTTGAGTCTAGGAAGGGGGCAAAAGGTAGTTGTGGGTTTGAAAGTCAATCTACCAGAGAAGAGAAGAAGAATGATAGTTCATCTTGAGGGGCACACGTGGAAGAAGTTAAGAAGGTGAGTAACAAGAGTGAAATGCATTCAATATGTTTTGAGCCACTTGCACATTTATGAACAATAACAAATGCATGCCATAATAAGTATATGACATATAAAAGAAATGAAATACAAATAGAAGAATATCACAATATGTTGATTCCTTTATCACCTTGTGCCAATAGAGAAACAAGTGTCATTTAAATAAATCTAAACAAAACAAGAAACACATCACAAGGGAAACATAACACAACAAGAAAACACAAAAGAATATGTTGTACTAGAGGAGCTATTCAAAAAAATTGCCTGTCCCACCACTCGATCCATTTTGTTTAGGGAAGGTGGGAAACATGTAAGAGGAGAAACATTGAGCATGGTAGATGGAGCTATCACAAGTTCCAAACAAGGACCATGCTCTAAGGGCAAGTCACTTTATTCGTCACTAGGAGCAAAAGATAATTGTTTTGTAAATCTAGTAGGTAATGTTGGTAGTGGGCTAGCATCCCTCGCAGGGTTTGTGACATGGCTTAACTATCTCTTGTGTCTTCTATAAGTCTAGTGGTTGTATTAGACATTAACAGGTTGATCTTTTGGTGCAACAACAACCGCTACTTGTAACAAGTGGTATTAGAGCTTGGTCATAGGTTTGAATCCATGTAGGCCACATTGAGTGACGCTGGGAGGGGGATTGTTGGTAGTGGGCCAACATCCCTCATAGGGTTCATGACATGGATTAACTACCTCTTGTGTCTTCTATAAGTCTAGTGGTTGTATCGGGCATTAACATGTCAATCTTTTGGTGCAATGACAACCACTACTTGTAACATGTAAGTCATGATTAAAATCAATAAGCTCATACATATCATTATAATTAGCATCATTTTCTTTAGAAATCAAGTATCTTCTTCATCCAAATTAATAAAAATAGAATCTATGATATAAATAGAATCATCATGTTTGTTCAATTTCATCTTCTTAAGATTAACTTCCTCACTTGGGCTATGCATAGGTTGGTCAAATGGAATCAAAGCATCAAACAATTTCTTAGGGGAGGAAAGACTTTGGGAAGCATGCTCACGGGCCCTAGCATGACATATATGGTGATGGTCATAGACATAACAATTACGTTTGGTTTCATTTGAAATTTGAGGTAGTTTAGGATCAATTAGCATTGGGCCTTGTTCTTCTTTAGGAGGAATAACTGAAGGAACAACACTAGGTTGAGAGATAGAAACTACAATAGCTTCGTAAGATTTTTTTTTTGGTTGGTAATAGGTATTTTTATTAATATAAAAAAGAGAAATTACATCATGATTACAAAATTTTATCACCCAACCCTCTTCTTGCTATCTTCTATTATAGGAATGTTTTTTCTCCTTTTACAATCTATGTGTATATTTTCAGTCCTCAGCCTATATTTTCCTATCTATACAAATATATATCCCTTTTCTAAACATAAAGGTATTTAAATCATAATATAAGCATATAAACTTTACATTAACATTCATAAAGCCTAAAATTTATGCATTACTGTAAATGCTTCGACAGGGCCTGCTACTAGTTTCGAAAATATTTTTGCCCGCTAGTTTCCAAAATTGTGGTTGCCTCCACCATCATCTATATTCTAAAAAACTTCAAAAAACATCGAGAAACACTCATGGCATTACATATTTTACCACAAAAGCTTTCTTCCCTTGTCCCGACTACGCTTCCTTGACACATTCACCATAATGACCTCTACCCTTTCATTTTCCATTCAGCCATGCTCAGCCAATTCATCTTTCACCTACGTCGATCCCTCCATGGCATTCACAAACAAACCAGACTTTTCCACTTTTGATTCCCATCATAAAAAAGGAATAAGCCCAAACTTGCGAGCATCATCATCTTCTTCAAAGCATTCTATCAGGTCTTGCCCTACTCCAGGGATTGACCATTTAAGGATCGAATCAAGCCCTCCCATCACATCTCCGTCAAACAATGCCCTAGTTATTCATCCAACCTCCTCAATGATCTCTCTTATTTCCAAACCCCAGGTAATGAAGACTGAAATCACATCCTGGTTTGTCCTCCTTTTTATTTTGCATTCTTGGAATTGCATTCCAATCACCTTTAACACACCCTCCACCATTTGATCTATTTTAACCTTCACAAGATCTCTTATCCTCTCATTACTAATAGGTCCTTTGAATGATTTCATTTATTTTGCAGAGTCAACACTGAATGTGGCCTCCACTATCCTTTCACACCAGCTCTTTTCCGTTCGCTCTTCTATTGTTTTCAATGAATGTAACTTAAAAGGCTGAGTGTTTTTAAGCCTTTAGTTTGTTGCTTTCCCCAAATGCTTTCCTTAAATTGTGTGAGCCATCACTTCACACTGCCATCTCCCTTAATCATAACAAAAGCCTGTAGAGTATATAATGCTTCATTCAAAGTCAAGTTCAAAGTTCCTATGAATAGCTAAAGGCTGATAGAGACTATGGTTAATAGTGATGATTTCTTCATCATAGGAAAATTTTAGATACTTGTGGATATGAGAGGCTATAGATCTCATGGAAGTGAGCCAAGGAAGAACAATTCTAACTTGAAATTGATCAAAATTTGGGATGACAAAAAAGGTAACATCTAAGGATTTCTTACCAACTTCTACATGAGAGGTAATGGAATCATAAGTAGGACAAGTGAAACCACTAAAATTTTGTGTCATCACATCAAATTTTTCATAAGAATCTTCTTGGAGGTGTCTTGTGTAAAGATGTTCTTCAGTTTTAATATTCACCATGCAAGTAGGATCTATAAAGACACCATAAGAATGATTACCATTAATCTTTGCAACAATGTAAAAAGGATCACCATGTGCCTTAATAGTCTCATTAAGATCAAATGTAATACAAAGATTAGGTGTTGGTTTAGGTTTAGGTTCAAATTGATCATAAGTTTAAAAACATTGTTGGTATCGATACAATAATTGTCATAGTTCACAATGTTAGAATGTGAATTTGATGATATTTGTGTTGTTGTCATTAATGGTTGTCATTGATGTCAACATATCCTATGCATGTTCATGTTCTGATTATATCCATTATTGTGTATTGATAGTCTTGGTGGTATCGATTGGTGTACTAATAGAATGAGTGTCTTAGTAGAAGTGTTCATTGACAAATTTCTCTTTTGGTGGTGGTTCTACATTGTGTACAACATTTTGTGGATTGGTTGTTTTGGGTCGATCCTATTTGGAGTGTGTTCATTTGTATTTTTTGTCCCAACTATTGTTATGTAATGTGTTCAACATATCCATTGGAACTAACGACATTGGAGATGGTGTTTCATCTTGGCATGTGTAAGGCAAGTTGTATTGGTCGAGATGGTCCACATATCATTCCTTAACACCATGGGAATGTCTTAGTGTGACCTATTTCAAATTGAGTTTGGCCGACATGGTTGATGACATCAAGCAATATAAGAAGGGTGAGGAGTCTCATTATTTGTGTGTCTTATGTTGTTCTTGTATGTAAAGTGATTTTGAATCTATTTATGGAGATCTACGTGTTGTTGATCGTGCATGTGGCATATTGTTGGTGACATTTTTTCTAGGTACATTTGGGAGGTGGTTGAAGAATCTAGAGCTAAAGGAATTATTCTTAAGGATTTCAATAACACCTTTATTGTTGTAATTCTGAAGAAGAAGGATCTTATCTCTTTTAATGTTTACAATCTAATTTCCATATGCAACACCATTTATAAAGTAATCTCAAAGGTGGGTTCTAATAGGTTGAAGGAAGTTTTGTCCCAGGTTATTTCTCCTTAGCAAAGTGGGTTTTCACCAAATAGATCTATCTATGAGGGATTCATAGTTGCACATGAAACCATTCATTCGGTGCAGAAAGCTAAAATAGATAGAATGTTAGTTGAGTTGGACATCAAATGAGCTTATGATGAAGTTAACATGGATTTTCTCCTGGATGTGTTGAGGAAGTTTTCTTTTAGTGCAAGATGGGTCAAATGGATCAGTGAGTGTATCAAAACTCCAAGGTTTTTTGTTATTGCAAATGGTAGTCCTCAAGGTTTTTTTGGAGATGAAAGAGGGATTAGATAAGGTGACCCAATATCACCTTTTTTGTTCATTATTATGGTAGAGGCTATGGGTAGCATCATTTCCAAGAAAAAACATGAAGGTAGCTGGAAAGGCATTAAAGTGGCAGTTGGGATTAATGTTGTGTCACATCTCTAGTTTGTAGATGATACCCTTATGTTTGGAGTGTCAACCTTTAGAGAGGGAAGGATTATGAGAGATACTCTTGATAGGTACAACTGAGCTTTGGGTCAAAGCATCAATGGGGGAAAATATGATATTTTCTTATTTAATACCCCAATACATAAACAAAGAAAAAATTACTTAATTTTGAGGATGAAGATAGGATTGATGTCGAGTAAATATTTGGATATCCTTATTTTTCAATGGTGCTGGAAAGACTGACATTTGAAAAGACCTGGTGTAAAATTGTTGCAGTATGATGGATGGCTGGAAAGGTAGGTGGTTCTCTTCTATTGGGTGTCTCTTGATGCTAAAAATGGTAATTTCTACTATCCTATTTTTTCAATGATGTGCCTTAGAATTCAAAAAAAGATAATCAAGGAGATTGGGCAAAGGATGAGGATTTTTTTTGGAATGGTGCTAATGAGAAAGATAAGTTACTTTTACTGGCATGTGATAAAGTTTTCATGAATTAAAAAAATGGGGGTTATAGTCTCAGGGACTGGAGTTTAATGAATGAGGCATTGGGAGAAAAGTTAGTACGGCAAATGTATTCACCAACTATAAGTTAAAATCTTGAGTGCAAAGTACTAGACTCCATGGACAATTCTAGGATCTTTACTATTTAAAATCCACATCTAGGTTCAAAGATTTGAAATTTTATAGTGTCTTGTAGGCGGGTCATTACATAGCGTCTATCTTGGCAAGTGGGAAATGGAGATGATGCAAAGTTTTTAGAGGACTCATGGGATGGTCACACAAATTTGGTGGACAAAGGAGATGTCGATGACATTAGAGAATGATGTTTAACAAATTTGGGACCTTATGTGCATGATTATGTAGAATTGAAGGATGGTTAATGAGGTGAGGAGTGGAGATGGAAATATGTATAAGACATTAATTTGGAGGAGCACCGAAAGGAAAAGTTGGTGGAAATTTTTGATTCAAGAAAGCTATAGCTAAAAAATAAGCCAGATAGGATAATTTGGTGTGGGGATAGTAATGATAAGTATTATGTCAAGTTAGGTTATCATTTTTTAGATAAAAAATAGGTTGAGGAAAGGTGGCCGATTAACCTTATATGGGGAAAGGAGTGTCTCCCAAAAGCTAGATCCTTTGCGTGGTTGGCCATAAGAGGAATAATCTTAACTAGTGATCATAGGAAGAGACTGGGGATTCATGGTCCCACGAAGTGTGTAATGTGCGGGGAAGTAGAGGAAATGGTGGATCATATTCTTCTAAATTGTAAGGTAGCTTTAGAATGTTGGTTGATGGTTATTAAAAAGTTGGGATGGGTGGGCCCTTTTATGAATGAAATAAGGAAACAATTTGAATATTGGCCAAATAGGGTGGAAAAATATACTCTATCATGTATATAAGATGCATGTCCTTCAATCATTATCTAGGAAATACAGAAGGAGATGAATATGCACATTTTTGTTAAGAATGAGGAGAGTGTTGGAAGACTTAAACAAAGAATTGATAATGCAACAGTGGAGACAATTAGTGCAGCTGCTTCATAATTTTTTCCTCCATCTGCTCCATTTACTCATAATGACAAAAAAATACAGTTAGCTTGGCCAAGTATCAAAATTAAACCCATTAAGGGACATTCTTGGTTTAATCAAATCCTTGTGGTGGTGCTTGTGTGGTTTGGGTAAGACCAGACAAAGGGCAGTGGAAGGTGAACTTTGATGGTGCATCTAAGGGGAACCCAGGGCCTTCAGGAGCTGGTTTTATAATCTGGGACTCATGGAAATAATCTAGCGATTAGTGGGAAAAGATTAGAAGATGACACTAACAATGTAGCAGAAGTTGAAGAAGCATTAGTGGAAATAAAGGTTGCAAAACATATTGGGGTTATAAGACTACACCTAGAAGTAGATTCTCTTATAATTGTTCAAGCATTTTATGAAGGGGATTATAGAGGCATGACATTTACATAAATTTATAAGCCTAATTATTGAAGAGATAGAAACAATAAATGAATTAAAAAAAACTCATGTAAAATGAGATGGTAATAAGGAGGTAGATTGCTTGTTGAATTGCAGTTTATCCTTTGAGAATAAAGGAGACATTAAAGTTAAGGATTTTTAAAGGTGTAATTTAAATTAAACTGTTACCTGATTACTTATTTGATTGAGCTCAATGATGGTGTGAATAATGGCAATGATGTATGGGATGACAAAATTTAATGTTATTGAGGTGGTGATGAGACTCTAATTGCATCAAAGGTCTTCGCATTTATAGCGGGGGAAGTCTGAAATCTTTGCTTTAAACTTGGCATTTGATGATTTTTTCTATAGAAAATAGTGTAAATTGGGAATTGAACTCTAAGATAGATTTTGAAGGATGGAGATGACTTTTACCCTCACATCACCAAAAGAAACAAAATCCATTCTTTGAATAGAAAATGAAGAAAAGACCAGAGAATATGTTTCAGTTTGAAGATAAGAAATTACTGAAGAGTGTGATGATTATTCTATGAGAGATATTCAATGAGGTTGAAAACTATCACAAAACCAACATAGATGTGTTTTCAATGATAATGGTGTGGGGCTTACGACTAGGGGAGTCAAAGGAGATGGTCCAAAGGGTGATGTAATCCATTTTCCAACCATAATTTCTTGGGGACATGCCTGACATCCTTCATAGGTCAATTTCAAAGTTGGAAATTGTAAGGAATATACATAAAATGAAATAAACTAAAGGAAAGAATCCAAGTGAGTGAAGCAAAAGGAAGTGTTATACCATTAACACAATAAAAGAGAGATATCTTCAAGATCTTATCAAAACCATCAATATTATCCAAGATCAACACAATAAGACAAATATTTTGAAAAGAGAAAGCAAAGAAAACTAATTGTGACATTATGAATGAGGCCATAGCCTAAAATGGGAGAAAGAGAGAGAGAGAGAGTTTCTCATTACAATAACTTCATCTTCTGAGAAATGAGAGAGGAGCATCTCTTAAATAGAGTTGAGTAGAGGAGTTACTAAGTAACTCACCAATCTATGAATTCCATCATCCATAATAGGTGTGTGCAAAGTGTCAAGGTCCTCTTAAGGAGTAATAAACTAATTTCCTTATTAAAGGAATTACAAAATATGAGTTGTCCTCCCACTTGGACTAGAGGAAAAAATACAATTAGGATACCTTGGCTTATCCAAATTTAAATAATACACCAAGGAAAGATTATTAATTCTAACACCCCCCTTTAATCTTTAATTGGGGTGTTTACATCAAGGGAATTAAACCCAAATTTTTACAATGAGATAGAAATATCTTTTTACAATATCTACAACTTGATCTTCAAAACAAGGAAGATATTTGATTGTGTTGATCCAGGTCTTCATGTAGACTTCTTTAACCATGGGTACAATTGGTACTTTAGATAGGATAGAGCTAAGAGATTGAATTGTGACTTTGGAAAGGTACATGATATATTACTTGAATCAAGGAATAGAAAAACCACTAGTAGATTTCCCATAGTTGGGATCTACCCTTAATACAAATCAGTACACCTTTGAAAAGAAACTCATAATATGTATCATAAAATAATTCAACTTTAGAGGAACTTTTAAATCTTTAGAATGATATTAATCATGAGCAATCATAAAAATTTACAATTAAGCTTAACACGATAGTAAGATAAACCATATGATGAAAGTGAGTTAAAATAAAAATTATCAATGTTCTCACAAAAGAAACATAATAATGCATAAATGACCACAAAAAAGGCCAACTAATGAGACCTACATCAAAATTGCATCAATCACATGGATATAGACAGTCCATTAACTAGTCATTTCACTACAAGTGAATGGGTCTTGACTCCATCACCTACATGACCCACGATCTAAGAAATGAAGAATGCAATGCATTATCACAATAGTAGAATTTGCATAGAAATATGAAACAGACAAAGATAAATCAGTAGAACATGAGACTCAAACATCAAATCAACCTATGAAAACATGTCTACAGTCATGAACTAGAATCAAGGAACCATTAAGGAGATAAAAAAATTAAACCAATATAAATGTAGAAAATATTGACAAATGCTAAATAATAATTTGAACTAAGGATTATGAGTGTGAAAAACATATTGTCTTCCAAATATAAGAGATATCCAACAAATATCGAGAAAGATTTCAAGAGCATCATCCTCACCATGAGGAAAAAAAACCAATGGAACAAGTTGATAAACATCAACAGAAGTAAGTGCATCCCAGTGCAACTTACAAATGGAACAAGTTGATAAACATCAACTGAAGTAAGTGCATCCTAGTGCAACTTACAAATGGAACAAGTTGATAAACATCAACTGAAGTAAGTGCATCCCAATGCAACTTACAAATGGAACAAGTTGATAAACATCAACTAAAGTAAGTGCATCCTAGTGCAACTTACAAATGGAACAAGTTGATAAACATCAACTGAAGTAAGCAAAACCCAGTGCCACTTACAAATAGAACAAGTTGATAAGCATCAACTAAAGTAAGCGCAACCCAATGCCACTTAAAAATTAAATCAATGGATCAAATGGAACTTATAAAAGATGCAACTTAGTGCATAACAATAGATCATATAAAATATGATAGAAATTAATGTTCAATAATGAGATCAATAATCATCCACAAGAAGGCAATCGTGTTAGATAACTCACAATACTAGAACAAATTATAACTAAGCAATATCAATGATTTATTTCCTACGGATCATTTTTTTGCTACATACTGTTTGCTTCTTAAAAGTGACAATGAGGTGAAATTAGAATAAAATGAGATATGTGTATTCCACACATAGAATTAATTTTATTTCAAGTATGAAGGTAGACATGATTTAATAATTAAACACAAAAAAAATGTTAGGGTGGAGCCAAATTACCTCAGAAACAATGATAACCAACTTTTAAAGAAACATAAAATGAAATTTAACTCAATATCAATAATGATCTAAATAGTGCAATTTAACAATTAAATATTAGTTAAATTAATTAAAAAAATGATTAAGAGGTTTTGATTTTGAATTAAATATAAAGTAAATGATGAAATGATAATAAATTAGTGAATTTAAACCTTCAAACACAAAACTTCATTCTTTAAACTATCTAATGTAAATAAAAAGCAAAGGAAAAGTTAATCTTAGAAAGATAACTCATAATACTTGAACAAATTATAATTTATCATTATCAATGAATTTAAGTTCTTTGGATCAATTATACATAATTTTTCTTCTTAAAATAACAGTTAGATCAATTACATAGCCTTTTACAATGAAAATTGACATTAATTCAAAATCTTGAACAAAAGACTTACAACCAAACAAAATTACCTCATTTGTGTTTGTAACAAGTAAAATTTTCATAACTTTTTTTTAATAAGACTGAAATTATTATTTTAGAAAAACTTGAAGTAAAATGAACCCTAGATTAAATCAAAAACTTTAATAATACATAAAACAATTGCCTTATATTCAAAACAAACTAGCCTTATATTCAAAACAAACTTAAAATAATATTTTTTTGAAAAAGTACTAAATACTAAATTTAAAACACTTTTAGATTTATGCTTTTAAAACTTAATAATAAGAATTAATCATAAAAAAAAATCTTTAAAGAGAAACTTCATAAAAAAATCAATTAAAAAACTTTCATAAAATATTCTATGAATAAATCTTTAAGAATGAACAATAATATAAACAAGGGATGTGTGCAGCTGGAGTCCCTATCTAAGGTGAGGGAGGAGGAGGCTGTGTTCGGTATGAGACAATGATGTCATCAAAAGAGCAGAAAACTGACTGATGGTAATTGTAAGTAAAGAAGCAAGAACAAAAAAATAGAAACGGTGGCATAACCAAATCTTAGATTCTAATGTCCAACCAGACAATTCTCTCACTTGAATTGTGACACAAGTAATGAGTAATTATCTTATTTTTATTAAAAATAAAAATCATTCATCGGTTTAATTTAGGGGGCATTGCCCTCTTAGGTACCTTGTTTGATGATGCATTTACAATCAAATGAATGTAAATTAATCCACTGAATTAACAGGTCATTTCTAGTAAACAATGTTATATCATTAATCATACATTCATGCATTTAGAAAGTTGTGTCCTGATCATCTGCCTAATTGCTCATACAAAAACTATGCGCAGATATTGGTAAAAGGAGAGAAGATTTTGAAAAAGCATGAAAGAAAAACACAAAAGAGAAAACATACCACTAAATCTCCAGAATTGAAGAAATTGATCTCGGTATGAGAGGGCAATGTCAGCAGAAGAGTGGCAAACTAACTAATGGTAATTGCAAGTAAAGAAGCAAGAACAAAAAAGTAGAAACGATGGCTAGTAAGAAACAACTGATGCTTGATTCTTATGTGCTCCTTCAAAATAATACTAACATCAAAACTACTCTTCAAGAAACTTCCTGAAACCTAAACCGAAGAATTTGCAGATGACATGTCAAGCGAAACAACATACAAACTAGAAGGTAGACACCGGTGGGCACCCACAACAACGTTGTATTTCTACCAAAGCCATAAAGTATTTATAAGATTGGCGACTCTGCAATAATTTTTTGAAGTAGTAGAAAAATAAGGAAAATACAGACCTTGAGATACACTTGGCAAATGAGTTCATCGTAAGTATCATTTTTCCAATAAAGAGGAACAAAATCATACAACAGTTGATAGTAAAGCCTTTTCACAATAGCCACAAATACATCAATGATGAGCCCACTCAATGTAGTCTCATTACTCTCGGTGTTAACAAAGACATTGATAAATTTATCCATCTAGTCGTAAGTATTGCAATCTTTAGCCTCTTTGGAATTACCCAATCGTGAGGAACCATGGAAAGCCCACCACGCCAAATTACGAATTGAAGACCTTTGTTACCAAAACATGGTGTTTTGAACAACTTAGAGGAATTGTATGGCCAATACCCAATAATTTGACATATTTTTCCCACCATATTCACTATCTCATAAGTATAATCGTTCATTTCCCCATCGTGGAACTTCACAGGTTCGCTTAAGCCAACAAAATCTATTAAGAAAATCTCCTGCAATAACTTTCTACCTTGTTGGAATACCTTGATTTTGGTAGTTACCACAACATAATAATAGTTGTAAAGACTACCAAAGTACTACGAACCTGTGGGCAGCCACCCCTTCTCATATGGCTACCTCGACTTCTTGAATGCCTTTCCAACGTGATGTAATGGAATTTCACAACTGTTAAACCTGAGGAGACTAAGATTAGATTTCTTCACACTATCTATTGAAGATGATGAATTCTTGAGTATTAAAGCTATTGGCAATCTGACTGATATCCAACAGATATGCTTCTGTTTGAGAGATCTACGGGTATTGTGAAGTTTAGAAAATGGTATCCTGGATCATCTAGACAAAATGAGATTTCTGGCAGTAGAGAATGAGATTTCCATAATAGATGGTGATGGAGAAGAATCTAATCTTCCAAAATCTCCCACTTGTCCTTGCATGTATGTGAGATGTGGAAGTATAGATGATGCACATGAACAATATTTTGAATGCCACCTACAAACCACATGCATTTTTAACCAAATTTGTTGATTGATAAAAGAAAAGACTACTGACAAAAATAGCTCTACCCAATCATAAAATAAGAATAACATAATGAAAAATCAACTAATACACTAGTACATTTGACCTTAAATTTTGACTAAACAATTCGACCATCAAATAAAAATGTTTAGTTTGGTCGCATTATAGAAGGAAAACTTTTTTTTTTAATACATGCCTGTGTTGGTCACAATTTTGACTGTAGTCAAAATTGCAACCAACACGGGCATGTATTAAAAAAAAACAAAAGTTTGAAACTTCATTTCACCGCTTCATTTCAGCACGCGCGAAGGAGGTAGAAGCTAGAGAAGGGTAGAAGCGAAGGAGGTTTAAGGTACACTGTGTCGGCTCTGCTATGAAGTCATGGCCCTAATTTGTGCTTTCATCACGGAGATGCCATGCCGTTGGATGAAAAAACAAATTAGGGTAATGTTATTTAACTTGTTCAGTGCTCAGAATTGGGAAACACATTAACTGCGCTTCATGGTCGATGCCCTAGTTTGGGTTTAATCAATGTGTGGAACCACTGAAACAAATTAATGTCTACAATAGTGAATGAAAAGGGATTAATACAACAATAACACTAGTAGAAGCTAACAGGGTGAAGAGTTGAACCAGAGGGTTAAGGTATGTCGAATTGATTTCCAATAAGAATCAAATGCTATATATAAACTGTGGATTTAGGATTTACGAAAAGTTGGTTGAATTAGTTGTTTAGAATTTATATAAGTTGAAAATGGATAAAACTGTAAGCAATAGAAATACTCTATTTTCTGCAAAATTCATTCATCTTGAAGTCTCAATTCGGTTATTATGATGCATTAAAGGAATTGCAATGTTTCTTTGTTCAATTCATGCCATTTTCGAATGAGTCTCATTTTATATTGAGTCTCATTATTAGATAGACCACTGGCATAACAACAGTTAGAATGGTTCTCATTATTAGGTTAGAATGGTTCTCATTATTCTAAGTTCCTACTGCAATAACAGTAAACTAAAATAAGAAATGCTATTAGATAGACCACTGGCATAACAACAGTTTCAATATAAAATGAGAACCATTCTAACCATGGAATACAATAGTTTCAATATAAAATGAGAACCATTCTGACCATTGAATAAGACTATTTTCTGCCCTAATTGCATAATCATAAGCTTGAGGCAATGTATTACCCCCCATAGACTGGATCATCACAGATATATCACTATTAAGACTCTTCAAATAATATAGAAATGTATAGTCAGCTGAAGGCCTTATCATAGCAGGAATTCGATCCCAAGTCTTTTGAAACCGTAGATTGAAATCACTCATTTCCTCCTATGGAGCTCTTTTGATTGTCATCAATTGCTCCATAAGAGACAAATTATTAGACTTTTCTTCAAAATATTTGGATAATCTCTCACCAAGCATATCCCATGTAGAAATAGAATTCACCTAAAGGTTCCCGAACCAATCAAGGGCCTTACCCTTGAGGGATGCTGCCAGTAGCTTCAAAGCTACATCTTCCTCAGTGATATGATACACATTACACAAGGTTGCAACATCTCTGATATGCTCAATAGCTGTTATAGGACCTTCTCCGTTAAATGTAGGCAATCCTTTCAGGGTAGCTACTGGAATATTATTGTGATTTGCAATTCTTAAAGGACTGCCTTGATCAAAAGTGACAAATGGAAAATTTCTAGCCATCTGTTGTTGTTGTCTTTGCTGTTGCACAGTTGGTAAAATAGGAGGAAGCTGTACAACCTTTCTTTGATAAGTTTTCAGATGTTGAGGTGTTACAACAACACTACTTGTAGAAGCTTCTGGAATAGAATGGTTAATAGATAAACCTTCAAAGCTTGAAAAATCAGACCTAGAATGATTTATGTCAAGATCCTCTGGTAGATTAACTTCTTCAACAATAACCTCAAGTTCCTCAGAATTTGCAGCTTGCTGTTCAAAAACAGGGTTATCAAAAGATGAGAAATTTGAATTCAATGAGATACCTTTGGGATCATGAAACACTCTTCCACCTCTTCTTCTTGATTGTAATTCTTGATAAACAAATCCCTCTTTATTTTCTCTGGTAGGAGTTCTGCTCATCAAAATTGACACTTAGAGCTGTGTCTGAAAATTTGAAACCAGTACACATCAAATAGCTCGAAACTGGGAAGCAGTTCGTGTCCCACCGGGCGTGCCAAAAACTGTTCAAGCTTAGAATTGTTACCTCTATCAGGCAATAAGGCTAACAACAATTCTAGCTGACAATGGAAACCTCTCCTAGCTGTGGGTAGACTATGATTAGAGAGAAATCTCCAGATTCTAGGCCGGTTCCTATAAAATATTGGCTATCACTTTACTAACCTGAAAAACTTGATGGGAAAAGGGTAAAGGGAACTTTAAAACTTAGAAAATAAAGGTGATACACCAATGACTGATTCAGAAATCAGAAAAGAAAAACAACTCCAGACCTAGTTCACTATGAAATTCAGATGTTTGGAACACTTTTCACCATATAGACTAATGAATTTGATAATCAGGGATTAACCACAAATTACTAAACTCTTAGCAACATACATTTCTCAAATAAGGTTTGATTAATCAGATTTATCAATCTGGAAGGAACAATGAAACATTCACTTCCAAAATAAAAAATAAAAAAGATGAACACTTACTAAAGAAGATGGAAAGGAATGATAATCTGACCACAAAAATGACCTGTAATCTGGTATATTTCCTTCACAATTTTTGCAAAAATGGTTACAAAAGTGGCCTAAAAAACATCTAGGAACAATACGTTCACTAAAAATGCCCTCTTTTCAAAATCTGCAACCCTTAGAAAAGAAAATCTTCTTTCCTAAAAAGGCCTCCAAAACCCTAATCCGGGAATGCCTATCCCTTACAAAAATGCCCTATCTTGGCCATAAATCATGCCAAATAATTAGACCACATGTCCTTAAAAAGTCTATCTTCCCTAAATTTTGGCTTTAATAAGGAATAAAAATTCCTTTTACAAAATGATAATGCCAAAATTTTATCTATCTTTTTAATAAAAATGGCTTAAAATAAGGAATTTTCAAAAAAATCCCTCTACAATATATGATGCCAAATTTATTAAAAGAAAATAAATATTAAAAAGACTTTAATATTTATTGATACCAAAAGACTATAAAACAAATAAACCTAACCTACCCATCAAATACATTTTAACTTAGACAAAGCTAAGTGTATGAAATAAGGCATAGTAGGGAGTCGACATGACTACAACCCACTTTCCATATATGATGTGAAAAATGTACTAAAATGCAAGGTGGCACTCTGTTTGTGATATTCGAGATGCAAGGTGGCATTCTGTGGTCATATTGAATGTCTGACAGTCCCTCTCTTCTCGCGGATTTCAAATTATATTTGTTTCATTTTGGGCACTTTGTCTCTGACATACGAACTTGGCATTTTGATAAGGGAATCAAACCCTAGTTCTCTGTCTGTCGAACTATCTGGAGAAACTTGGCATATTTATTGAAAATTTTCCTGCAAGAATTCAGGGAATCATACCCTAATAAATAGGAAGAACTCGACATGCATCTGATGAAACTGTAAGTCTCCCCTTTCGAATCTCTGTTAATGCTTTATTGCAAAAAAAATGTGGCCATTATTTCTGAATAATTTGTAGCTTCATCTCTACATAATATATGTTTTTTTTTGTTCATTAATGCTATTGATCGACAGGAAGATGAAATGTGTGTTCTCTATTTGAACCCTTTGTTAATGTTTTTAGAAAATGTGCCATGATTTTTTGCATAAAATGTGCTTTAATCTGCTGGAAACGTGGCTTCTCTGATGCTTTACTGATTTAGTGCATACGCACTGTTTGTTCCATATTTGTTGAAAAATAAAGCACAAACATGTCCTCTTTTTTCTGCATAATGTGTTGAAATTTACTGTCTGATACACAAGTAGATTTAGCATATACAATCATGGTTTTGATCAAAACATTACACAGTTTCATTGCATAAATGGTGAGTTTTTATGAATAATGGGGTTTCAAACTTGAGAAAACCTTGCTGAACATATAGCTTGATTCACGATTTGAACTTGCTATTTTGACATTTTTGGATTCAAATCTTCAGTTGGCATTCTACCTTCAGACATATACTTGAGCATCTGTAGTAAAACATGCTCTTTTGTCTGCAATAATAATAAGGCTTAGAATTGAGAGTCTTGGAACATTTCTTCACTCTAATGTTTAACATATGAACTCACTATTTTTCTTTTCAAATACCTTTGCATCTTCACTGCTGTTTTTACTATTGTGAGTTTGCATTTTACTGATAACAACAAGTTGGTTCACGACATTGTTCGCCTCTTTTTAGTAAGCTTTGAACGTATACCATAATGATACACTGTAGCCTAGTTTCAACAAGAAACTCACGGTTAACACTCTCCTTTTGTTTAATAATGCCATTATCCTTATGCTGATAACCAATACTTAAGAACATTGCTGAGCTTTTTCCCTGAATGAAATCATACCATAATATAAAAGTTGACCTCTCCAATACTTAAGAAACTATAGATGCACTTGTTGACTGCAAGCATTGATAAGTTTATGATCATGACAGAGCATATCATTTCCTTTTTTACCAGTCTTTATTTGAAACATTAATTGTCATTGTTCATTCAGTTGTGGACAACTTTGACAAGAAAATATATTAAAGAATCTCATTTATCTCTTCAGCATAAGTTCACCATTATGAACTTGAGTTCAAATTTCAAATTTTGATCAGCATTCCATCATTATTACCTGACATGTCTCTTGTCAACAATTCTGAATATGAACCAGCTTTCTAATTTCTGACAAGCACTGTAAAAATGTGATCAATTTAGCATTCTAAAGCTAATATCACCAGTATTTATTGTAGCTCCTGTAGCAGATTATTGTACACTTCCTTTTGATACTGAATTGACAATTCATATTATGAAGTACAACAAGATGTAAATGTTTATTATTCTTGTTAATGAAGTTCAAGCACGGGCTCGTGACACTCAATAACAACAAAATGTTAATGATTGAGGTTCGAACACGGGTTCGTGACACCCAGTCATAACATTTTGTTAACATTTATATTATGATTCAACCTTGAAGTACTTGAAAATATTCAGCATTAAAATCATTGAAAGTTTTTGAAAATGTACTCTGTTTGTGATGAAATCCACATCAAGGAGATCAGCAACTTGGAACTTCCTGTAGCATGGGAAACCAACTTGTTCTGCATCTTCAAAATATGACTGGAAAAGTGAACCAGTCCACTGTTATCTGTAAAACACTTGTTAATTACATGCAATATCAATAAGAAACATATTCTGAAAAAGGTTTCTTAATTCAGGAATACAATTAAGTCCCTTTCATTCAGAATCTTTAGTTGTCCAAAATGAAATCACACACCACAATAGGTACTAAAAGCGAAAGGTTTCACATTCTAGAACATGTCCCTTTAACACTTTCTCATAGTGATAGTTTTCATTTACTTGCTACATTTGTTCTTAGATTGATATGCAGATAGTATCAGATAGCTGATGTATGTAACTGTTTTCCTTGTATTGCTTAGATCCGACAGGATCTAACCATTATTTCTTTTCTTTTTTCAGGTGATGCTGCCTTAAGGACCAAAATGTAGATGGAGACCTGGGTACGACTTAGATGCAGGGACCTGATAGATACCAGCAGAACCAACACAAATACGAGGCAATGCATGGGAACCTTTTACACACTTTAGTCTTCTATTCTAATTTGCAAATGTACTCTGATTATTGAATCATGTAATATGAATCAAATGACATTTGTACTACATTCTTATGGATGCACAATGTAATGATCAATGATAAATTTTCTAATTTTGTAATAATTTGATCAATACTTAGAGTACAAAAGTAAATTTTGATAACAAATGTAGTAAGTAGATGCAAACTAACAGAACCTACAAGATAGTGTTAATTAGACAACTTGAATGTGTAAAATTCTTTTAGTGCCTATTGTGTTGTGTGGTTAGATTTTGGATAACAATACATATTACATTGATCATCTCATTCCCATTGATCTCTCTCTTCATCGATTCTCCACTCTCGTACCCCCTATTCTCGACTTCTACATTGCAGAGATAAAGATCTCCAAGCTCACAACCCGATAACTAAATCATATAACTTAGTGAAGAATACTCAAAATAGAGATCAATGGTGAAGACAAAAGGCATTCTTACATTTAGTTAAGGGTAGTACTTAAAGAATAATATAGATCAATAGTGAAGATTAAAAGTCACCCTTACATTTAATAAAGAGTCTATTCTATTTGAGTCTATCAGAAAGTCATGGAAAATTCCTTATAGATATTTGAAGAGAGTCCTATTATTCATTACATTACTTGCAATATGTATGCTGATATTTCATTGTCTCTATATATGCTAAGTGTTTATATAAGAGTGGGGATATGCTATGTAACTTTACTTAGTCACGGTCTTAATTATATAAGGATATATACTTAATCGTAGTATAAACTTGAATAAAAAATAGATAATTTTAAAATAGAAATATGAGGGGACTGGGATATTATAAAATAATGAGCATATCTTTGTGAATTATCCTAAGATTGTAGGGCTCAAATATTCATTGTGATTAATACAAGTTTGTAAACATTGATTGATGTATTTTGAGGTCATATAATATGGAAATAAGACAACACCTACATAAAACTTGATATCATCACAATATAATATATTTTGATTCTCCGCAAATTTGAACAAGTTTTCATTCACAATATAACATAAAATGTTTTGATTTTTGTCTTATATGTTAATTATATATAGTTCCAAATTTATTCCTTATGAAATAGTGATGAGATTTATTCTTTTGTCTCTGTTAATGTAATTATGGGTCTATTATTCACATAATGTCTGAGATATAATAATTCTAGAACCCCTAATTTTCTGATCTAGTTATGTCTTAGTTTACTGTATAGCATTGGAGTTCTACATTATGTTTGTACCAAAGATATTCTTCCAACTTTGATGTTACCGTTGATTGCTGAGTGTATGTTTAATCAGCCCGCTGGATTACTAAATTGGTCTTTTAACACATTCTCTCCTCTTGTTCGATGACTTCCTCACTATTCCTTAGTATGATCTTCTGACAATTCCCCTTAATCTTCTGACAATTCCCCTTAATCTTCTCACAATTCTGACAAAACTAACAACATGCCTCATGTTATATGGAAAATTTGTAAACAAGGAGCCACTGTAGTTCAATTCCCTTTTTCTAAGTCCTTCATGGAAGTTGAAGTATCACTCTTTAGGAAACTTATATCTCTGGTTCAAAGTTCCCATTAAAATCATTCAAATATTCGAAAACAATACCCAAATTCGCTACAGTGGTAAAGTATTAACAAAGCATAGCCTCATAGTTCCATCAATTTGACAATCAATGGTAAGAAATTCCTAATAATATTATATTAGAAGTGAAATGTTGATGCTAAGACAATTACTTTGTGACCATAATAATCCTACATATGTTTTTTTGCACAATAGATAAAGTCTGCTATTCAATTCCAAGAGAAACTCACAATTTCAATTGTGACCACACTAGCTTGATCGCAACAAACTTGTTAGAAACATGAAAAGAAAATTAGCAATTCCATCATTTGTCTGTTGTTTGGGACAGTCACCATAGAATTATTTGGACTGTCTCTCCTCTTGCCTTGCAAGGTTAAAATGACCTTTTTTTCATCCCTCCTTCAATAGACCCTTACTGTCTTGCACTTGTGCAATGATAGGACACCGATGTTGCTAATTAAGGTTGGCGGGATGATTACGCCTATCCTGAAAAAAGACTATCAAATCATTATGCTTTCAAATCAATTACCTATTGATGTATCCCTTGCGAGGGAGAGAAGCCAAACACATAAAGAACATGCACATAAACACAACAACTGAAAAACTTAAATGGAATACACCAAGAAGTACCAAATGATGAATGCTCAATTGTTGTAATGGCAAAGTAATATCAGAACCGTCCATTTATAGTCCTAATGATTTTGGAAATTGTTGACAAAGAGTGTTTCTTTTTTTAATTATAGTATAAATGATTTTTCTATAGTCGTAATGATTTTTCTTATTTCTTGTCTTTTGTCCCTTTTTTATTTCCTATGTCTGTGCTTCGTGACAAGATTTTGTCACCTTCTTTTGATGGTATATTTCATTCACTCTATGTGGAATACTATTTTGTTCACTATTTTATTTCAGCTTCATATTTCTTTCATTTTTCATATACACACAGACTACACATGCTAATAAAAAAATGAGCTATTTGATTTAGGTTTACTTTTCATTATTGTAAATGGTTAATATTTTTGATGGTACTCCTTGGTGTATTTGGACTATAAAAATAATCATATAAAAATAATAAATGTAGTAACAATGGTGCGGTGCATTATTGATATAGGTTCGATGACTCTTGTCAATGTGCCAAACTGTCAATGTGGTGGTGGGAAGTGTGTGTTGAAGACTTCATGGACATTGAACAACCCTGGATGACAATTTTGGTGCTGCCCTAATTGAAAAAAGGTTGCTAATGTGTATATATTTAAAGTTTCTAATGTAAATACTATTCATTATAATATAAGAACTAATGTAGACTAGGTATCATAGGGAAATAATGGCTACGGATACTTTAGTTGGGTCGATGACAACTCATCTGCATCTATCTGCCCATCTCCACTTATCCGCAATGAAGGATTTGAGTGAAAAACGTGTCAAGCTAGGGTAAATTTTGAAATTATATTTTTACGATGCCTTCTCTGTATTGTAATCGCATATCTAATTTGTTGCGACCATATGCAGAGATGAACTTAGGAATTAGTTAGTTTAGTATTTTCATATTGTAACTAATATTTTAATATTGATATGACATAACTTCTCTTTTCCTCAAGTGCACATATATATGGTTTACATCTTTTTTTAGAATAATTCTTCATGTTTATGGCTCAGGTGAGCCGCAATCTGCTATTAATCACATGATTTAATGTTGATTTAGGCTGGAGGTAAACTACATGTGTCATGTAAACAGCATGGTTGAATGCAATCTCTTTTGCGTGTTTTCAAGAGTTTTCCCACGAATACAAGCGTAAATAATGCATTAAACGTAATCTATGGACACTGCGTGGTATGAAGTCTTGCTGAAGTTTGAGCGCAGCATGGTATGAAGTCTCGTTGAAGAAGAGTATTGCAGAGAGTGGGCCTACCGTACCAAGGAAGTTTGTCAAGAACAAGGAATATGGCTTAAACAGAATGGGAAGATGTCTTTCTAGCCTGGGCTTGGATCCTTCAACAATTAGCTTGATAATAAATGAAGCAAATGAGAGCTGAGCAATTAGCTTCCTAAGAAAAATCTTGTAAATGAACTGTGTGTACCCCAATTCTTGTGCCTTCTGCGCATACCTAAATGATATATTTGAAACAACAAGGGTAAATTTAGCCTTACCCTTGTTTCAAATATATCATTTGGGTACACAGATAGGGCACATTAATTGGGGTACATATAGTTCATTTATGGGCTTTTTCTTGGAAAGCTAATTGCTCATCTGTCATCTACATTATTTATAAGCTAATTGCCGAAGGATCTAGGCTCAGGCTAGAAAGATGTCTTCCCAAACACATAAAAAACATACACATAAACATGACAACTGAGAAACATAAATGTAGATTTCACAATAGCTGAGAAACATAATTGTAGGCATCATGGTCACAATTTTTTGGAGACAACATAATTGAGTTGTATACCCAAATGATGGAAAGCAACTTCTGCTCCTCCGATTCCAAGTTGACACTGCGGGATCCAAAGACCATAGATAAGGAATAAATTTAGAGATCAGAGGAGGGCCATAATGACCAAAATAATACAGGATGAACCTCAAGTTAAATGAGGCAACTGCAAACATTTTAATAAAATTCCATTAAAATGTTTACAGTTGCCTCATTTAACTTGAGGTTTGTCTTGTATTATTTTTGTCGTTATGGCCCTCCTCCACTCTCTATATTTATTCCTTATCTATGGTCTTGGGATCCCGCATTGTCAACTTGGAACCAGAGGAGTAGAAGTTGATCTTCATCATCTTGGTATACCACTCAATTACGTTGTCTCCAAAAAAATGTGATCATGATGCCTAGAATTATGTTTCTCAGCTGTTGTGTCCTAGGACCCCGTATGACCCTTTATGACCATTTACGACCTCTAAGAATACATCTTAGAGGTCTTAAAATGTCGTAAAGGGTCATCAGAGGCTCCTAGAAGGGGCCAGATGAGCTTCCACCTTCACGTGGTTGGCCCTGTTAAGTAGAGAATGTTAATTAAACTATTCTTGAAAAATAATTGTAGGCATCATGGTCACATCGGGGATGAAACTATTCCAAGTTGACACTGTGGGATGGAGAACAACTTGGAACCGGAGGTGCAAAAGTTTCTCTCCATCGTTTGGGTATACCACTCAATTACATTGTCTCCAAAAAAATGTGACCATGATGCCTACAATTATGTTTCTTAGAGAATGTTAAACTATTCTCGAAACAAAGAGAAGCTTAAAGAGAAGTTGACAACAACCAATAGAATGAGTGTGGACACCTGAAGATAAATATCAAATAGGGGGAAAGCACCTACAACAACAGAGGCAATAACTATAGATACAGATGAGGATATCACATAAATCCCTAATTTAGTGTTTCAAAGAACAAATGATAGACTGTGAATTAGGGATTTCTGCGATATTGTCATCTAAATCTACATCTATTTTATTTACATTGGAATGCAGCCTGCCGATATTAATACTGCACTAGCTAAGCACGATGGAGGTATCGATTCTAATGTGAATTGTAGTACTCAAGGTATACATTTTCTATTCAAATTTTGATTAATGAATATTTAATACAAGCAAACATATTCAATTGATTAAGGTGGATTAGTTGTGATGATGAGACACGCCATTTAGATGTTAATTGTGACAGTCTCTTGGTTTCAGGCAATGCAAAAGGAGAAGCCTAGTTCAATATGCAATCTTGCAGAATATGCACGGATATTAGGTAAAGTTGAAAAACACAACAGAGTTACATTTTTGATAGAGGTCTTTAATTGCATATTTTAAGTTATAGACCATCATGAAAATGTAAACGTGTTGTGTTTTTTCAACTCCACCTCCTATCTGTGCATATTTTGCTTGTGTTGCATGTGCATTCTCGATTCAGAGTGGGAAAAATATTATTTTCGATGCGAGGGAGAGAAGCCAAACACAAAGAACATGTAAATAAACATGACAGCTACAAAACATAAATGTAGGTATCACAACAGCTGAGAAACATAAATGTAGGCATCATGGTCCCAATTGTTTGGAGACACAACATAATTGAATGCTATACCCTGAAAATGCAACACAACCACTACTCTTGTAGTTCTAAGTTGACATTGTGGATCCAAAAACCATATATAGATTCCTTATCTTTGGTTTTTGGATCCTGCAGTGTCAACTTAGAACTACAGGAGTAGTGGTTGCGTTGCATCGTCTGGGTATACCACTCAATTATGTTGTGTTTCCAAAACATTGTGACCATGATGCCTACATTTATGTTTCTCAGTTGTTGTGTCCGAGGACCCCTTATGACCCTTTACGACCATTTACAACCTCTAAGAATACATCTTAGAGGTCTTAAAATGTCGTAAAGGGTCATAAGAGGATCCTAGGAGGGGCCAGATGAGCTTCCACCTTCACATGGTTGGCCCTGTTAAGTAGAGAATGTTAATTAAACTATTCTCAAAACATAATTTTTGGCATCATGGTCACATTTTTTTGGAGACAACATAATTGAGTTGTATACCTACATGGAGAGCAATTTCTGCACCTTTGATTCCAAGTTGACATTACGGGATGGATAACAACTTGGATCCGGAGGTGCAGAAGTTGCTCTCCATCATCTGGGTATACCACTCAATTACATTGTCTCCAAAAAAATGTGACCATGATGCCTACAATTATGTTTCTCTGAGAATGTTAAACTATTCTCAAAATAAAGAGAAGCTCAAAGAGAAGCTGGCAACAACCAATAGAACGAGTGTGGACACCTGAAGATAAATATCAAATAGGGGAAAAGCACCTGCAACAATAGAGGCAATAGCTGTAGATACAGATGAGGATATCACAGAAATCCCTAATTTAGTGTTTCAGAGAACAAACGATAGACTGTGAATTAGGGATTTCTGTGATATCACCATCTAAATCTACATTTATTTTATTTACATTGGAATCCAGCTTGCCGATATTAATACTGCACTGACCGAGCACAATGGAGGCATTGATCCTAATGTGAATTGTAGTACTCAAGGTATACATTTTCTATTCAAATTTTGATTAATGAATATTTAATACAAGAAAACATATTCAATTGTTTAAGGTGGATTAGTTGTGATGATGAGATGCGCCATTTAGATGTTAACTGTAACAGTCTCTTGGTTTCAGGCAATGCAAAAAGAGAAGCCTAGTTCAATATGCAATCTTGCAGAATATGAACGGATATCAGGTGGAGTTGAAAAACACAACAGGGTTGCATTTTTGATAGAGGTCTTTAATTGCGTATTTTAAGTTATAGACCATCGTGAAAATGTAAACGTGTTGTGTTTTTTCAACTCCACATGCTATCCGTGCATATTCTGCTTGTGTTGCACGCGCATTCTCGATTCAGAGTGGGAAAAATATTATTTTCAATGCGAGGGAGAGAAGCCAAACACAAAGAACATGCAAATAAACATGACAACTACAAAACATAAATGTAGGTATCACAACAACTGAGAAACATAAATGTAGGCATCATGGTCCCAATTGTTTGGAGACACAACATAATTGAATGCTATACCCTAAAAATGCAAAACAACCACTACTCCTGTAGTTCTAAGTTGACACTATGGATCCAAAAACCATATATAGATTCCTTATCTGTGGTTTTTGGATCCTGCAATGTCAACTTAGAACTACAGGAGTAGTGGTTGCGTTGCATCGTCTGGGTATACCACTCAATTATGTTGTGTTTCCAAAATATTGTGACCATGATGCCTACATTTATGTTTCTCAGTTGTTGTGTCCTAGGACCCCTTATGACCCTTTACGACCATTTACGACCTCTAAGAATACATCTTAGAGTCTTAAAATGTCGTAAAGGGTCATAAGAGGATCCTAGGAGGGGCCAGATGAGCTTCCACCTTCACATGCTTGGCCCTGTTAAGTAGAGAATGTTAAACTATTATCGAAACAAAGAGAAGCTCAATAATTTATATCTGAATACCAATTTTGTTCTTATCAAACCGTCAAAACATTTAAATAGCCTTTTAAATTGCTATTAAAAATAAAATATTTAATCAACATTTACTTATAGATTTGTGTGCTTGTCTAAGTTTGATATGCAAATCTATGTATCAAACTCAGACAAGCACACCAATCTGTAGGTAAACGAAGCTTTCTTAGTCAGTTTGATTTTTCTTGAGGCTATGAATATATAGTACAATTAAAATGCTTTGTTCAATCACTGTCATTCTTTTTTAACCAAAAAATATTTTTGGTCAATTTTTTGACCTTTAAATAACATTAATTTCGATGAGAATGCTATGCATTCGATGTCAATTTCATGGAATAGTGGTCGAGTATTTCGTCGCAATTTCGACGTCAAGTTTGCCAAACTTGGTCTAGATTCTGCCAGCTTCATGCGATTAGTTCGACGAAGAGTCGGTTGATAAGTCGACTACTACGAAGGTCGCAATTTTGACAATTGGTTTACCTATAGAATAATTGATGAAAAATGATCGACCACGGTTTTAGTCATCTATTCGACCAATTGTTGTAGAAAATTTGACTAATTCTTGTCAAAATTTAGGGCAAAATTTACTAGTGATATAAATGAAACCGACAAGACCATAGGTTAAAAGTTTTTTACATAGTTTTTAAGGGCCAATTAATTGGAAGAAAAGCATACGAAAACTTTAGTCTCATGCCTTAACGACAGAGACTAACAAGAAAAAGCTACATAAGCATTAAGAAAAGTTTTAAAAAAAAACTCACAAAAATAAAGAAAAAGAACATAAAACTTTAGAATGAAATAAAAGAGATTTAATGTGAATCTTTTTTGGTGAAAAAAAGTGTAGTTAAAAAAATGAGCAACAAAGATGAGACTTATTTAAACGGACATGCAACATATTAATAAAAGAAATTTTACCAAGAAGAGTAAGGTTAAAAGAGTTAAGAGTAGAATGTAAAATAAATAGTACATGAAAAAGATGCCTACAAGATGCTCTAATAAGATATTGTTAGATAGACAATAATATGAAATGAATCATGCGAAAAAAAATTCAAAATGAAGAAAATACTATCAGTGCAATTATAATGAAAGAAAGAAGCAAATGGCACAACTAAGATAACAGTTTCCAAACTGCCCCCAAAAAACAAAAATGCATCAAGCAGCTCACGTTCAGAGACAACAATAAAAAGGCAACCAAGGATAAATTAGTCAAATATAGATTGATATATGTATTTAAAAACTCAACATGCTTGTAGGAAAATTATTTCTAGCAGGAAAACAAACAAGTTATTAATAAAACTATATATTTGTTAACTATTTTCATCATGTAATATGTCTTCACAATGATAGCAGCTCACCATAATACGAACAAATTGTCCAAAATTATCAAGCACTAGTTATCCATTATTTGCAAAAGGTATAACAAAAATAAAAGGAAAGAGACAAAAAATAACAGCAATACTATTTAAAGAGTTGCGCAAAGGATGGGAGATGTGTGTTACATGCAAAGGGGAGTTGGTACAAACTGCTCAGGATGAAATTTTAGTAATTTTCTAATGAACATATGACAACAATAAAATGAAACAAATGGTCTTTTAAACATATCAAATACTTTGAATATAAGATAATGCAGCGAATCATACATATATTAGTAACATTTTAAAATTAAAAAGATGATTCTATACATCTGCACAAAATGTGAAGGAAGCTTCCAAATGCCAAGATTAACCTTGAATTTTGAATGAAAAGCAAAGCAGAGAAAAAAAGGAAGGTCTAGTTGCGTGGAATAAACAACAAAGAATATCAGATAAAAGTTGGTTGCGCAAGGAACAACAAGTAAGAAGGAATAATAAAACACAAGGCAGTGATTATCAAAGCATATGATTACATTCTTACGGAAATTAGTAAGGTTCTAAAAAACACTTATTACAAACCAAATCAATACATAACCACCCAAAAAAATAGAGAAATCAAATGATTGCAAGAGAAACTTGGAGAATGAAGGATGGTTGTGCGTGTCTTCACCCATCACTATATTTATATTACTATGCATTTTTTTTATCATTATTTGTAACTCCTCATATTATCATTGAATCTTCTTTGTTTAGCATTGCATTTAATTTCTTTTTTCAGTTTGTGGCTACTCATACTCTTTGGTAACGTCTCTTCCTACTACCACCATCTTTTGGTTTTGCAATCATCGACAACCGCCATCTATTTCTCTGCCTTACACACAAGTTCACTGGATGCTTCTGATATTGGTTATTACATGCAAGTTCTTTCTTAATGTTCCATTCTAGTATTCATTACTCTAATGCTAAGGGCAAGGAAAATTTAAATTTAAATGAGAATGAGAGCTAACTAATCTAAACTTGTATTGTTGTTGCTATTCTTGGAACACTCTGAATTACAACCACCGTACACATTTGGGTTGGGAGTTATGTTGTATTCTTAACCAATATATAATGCTTTGCCACCAGGTGATATTTGAATATCAAAAGAGCTCTCATACATCCAAAATCTAGTTTTTCGTATTCATGCATAGAAATATAGTAAACAACTTCCTCGTGCGATTACCAAAAAGCACATAAAAGGCGATGCTCACAAATAACAATTTAGGAATATAACTACAATAAATACATTAAGGACAAACTATGAGCTTAAAAAGGTGAGAAACCAAAAAGATAAATTTTAATGAATTTGATGATGCGGTGAAAACTCTTTTTTTTTCTCAGTTAAAAGCTGCATGATTCAGATGTAAGCAATCTAACTGGAAATAGAAAGAATTCTTAAAGAAGACAACAACTAAACCTAGTGTACAAAGAAAATCAAATAAAATGGCATCAGTGACCACAAAGATCAAGTGAGAGAGAAAGGAGAGCTGGTAGCAACGTGGAAAACAACAAGGTTGGCTGGGTGGAGGGTGGCACAATTGGTAATATGTGAAATTTATAACTTATAAGTCAAGGATGAAGAGATACACAAAGCCTCACACAAGGAGGAGCAGATAGGTTGAAGTTTGAAAAAAATAGAGAGATACACAAGGGGATAGCTAGGATAGCTGTTAACAACAAGATAAACGTATTCCACTATGGTTGTGCATGATTTGCAGAATCTTTATTATCAAGACAAAATAGTAACATAGCTACCATATGAGGATTATGATGCAGGATCATTCTTGGGAAGTTAGCAATCTTGCATGTTGGGGTGTTTTGATTTCTGTGTTGCTCGGTTGCAGTGTTGACCGAGGAGATCAATCTCTGAAGAGCTCAGTCGCTGAAGGAACTTGGTAAAACTTCTGGTGCTCGGTAGAACCTGTGCTCGATGATGCTTGTGGTGCTTAGTCGACATGCTTGCTCGGTAATGCTTGACTTTCTCAGTATTTTTGTTGACACTCGGTAGTTTGGCTTACTGACTAGATTTCTTGTGGATTTGATGGGCCGACTTGATGTATTTAATTTGGGTAGTGTGTATTATATTCTCCTAGGTGGATATGGAGGCTGACATGGAGAATTATTTAATTGTAAGGATATTTGAGAGCCGACTGGTGTTGCATTTAATATTTTTTTATTTTTAGAAGCCGACTAGGTTTAGGATTTATTTCTTTCTTCCAGCCGACTTGTGGCTGAAGTAGTATATAAGCATGGGTTTGGGTAGTTGCTATAGTAGCAAAGAGGAATGATATTGAGCAGACCTAGTAGCTAAGTGTGGGCTTGGAAGACAAGAAGGTTGTTTGGTTTCTTGTGAGCACAAGTTTAGGTTCTTCTTGGGGTTTCTACCAATTTGCTGTAGCATGTTGTTACAGATCTGGCTAGCTTGGAGTTTGATCTTGTGAGGTCTTGCAAAATTATTGTTATAATTGTTTGTGTTTGGCTGTAACTCAAAAGACCTTATAGCTGGGCATGTTGAATGAAAATAGTATGATGCTATTTGAGAATTCGCTTTTTGTGTTTCCACTATGTTGTTGTTGTGAATGTAAGGTTTGGACTATCCATTCCTAGATTCTCCTTTTGTACTACATAAGGTGGTATCAAAGCTTGAAGTTCTTGAGTGTGTGGATAGATCACCAAAGTTGAGGCAGTTTGCACTAGGACCTTGGGTTTATGAAGATCTTGAAGATACCTCTGAGAAGATTATACCCTAGGGTGATTGCAGATCTCTCTGATGTTGTGGAAGCAAGGATTTATGAGAAGGTTAGATCAGATGTAAGAGCTGAGATGGAATTGATGAAGAATGACATGATCACTGAGATCATGAGGGCTATTGCTAATATGTCAAGGAATATTGGTATTGATGATGGCTATGAGGAAGCTGTTGATGACTTTGAAGATGTTGGATCTAGTGGAGATGACATAACATATCAGAGGGACAAATTTGGTGAAGACAGAACTGGTCGGTTGCAAAGATTTACAACTTGGTTAAGTACTAGTTACTGAATGGAAGTTTCTAACTTCTCTGGTACTTTGAGACTTGAGGACTTGATTGTGAGTTAGAAGACTTCTTTGAGCTTGAAGAAATTGAAGATCCTCTTAGAGTGAGGTTGGCAAAGACAAAGTTGAAAGGACATGCTACTTTTTGATGGAAAGAATTGTAGAGAGAAAGAGAAGATGAAGGTGAAATGAAGATCAATCGATGGAGGTTGATGGTGGCTAAGTTAAAGGTTAAGTTCATACCTACCGACTATGAACTTGAGTTGTTTAAGAAATTGCAGAATTTGAAGTGGAAAGAATTGACTGTTGAAGACTATAACGAGGAGTTCTATAAGTTAACTATTCAGACTGGACATAGAGAACTCAGTAAGGAAAAGGTAGCTCGGTATGTGAATGGCTTGAGATTCAATATTCAGGATGAGATTGGTATGCTGAAGATTGATTTGGTTGAGGATGCTTATCAATATGCCGTGAAGGTAGAAGATAAGTTGAAGAGGAGAAAACATGGTAATTCCCAAGGGAAGGAGAAATAAGATCACTCAGTGAAAGATAAACTGACTACTGAAGATGAGCTAAAACCTGTTGAGCCGAGGAAGAGGACATGTAAGATTGCCTTTAAGGGTACTTGTTTTCATTGTGGTGAAGCAAGACATATAGATTTTGAATATTCCTAGAAGGTTGGTGATTGAAGAATTGATGTGGTGAATGAGAACATACTGAATGAACCTGAGGTAGAGTCAGAAAAATTGCTAATTTGAAGAACATTGCTCGGTACTAAGGTAGAACCTTGTCATAGGAGTAACTTATTTAGAACTCGGTGCAAGTCAGGAAGTTAACTTTGTAATGTGATTGTGGATGGTGGTAGTACTGATAACCTTGTAGCTGAGGAGATGGTTCAAAAAATTGGTTTGAAAAGAGTGAGACATCCTTGTACTTATAGGATTGGTTGGTTGCAAGATGTTCATGCTTTGTAAGTGAGGGAGCAATGTCTTGTTGATTTTCAGATTGGACAATATAAGGAACACATGTTGTATGATATTGTGGACATGAGTATTTGTCACATATTGCTCGGTAGACCTTGGCAGTATGATTGCAGGGCTACACATGATTGTGTCAAGAATGTGTTTACTGTTGAGAAGGGTGACAAGAAGTTTTCCTTGATACCTTTGCTGGATACAACACTCGATAGGAGGAACCTAAGCTTTGGGATCCAAGTTGAGTTGAAGGATCCTCGAAGGGTTGGAGATTAGTGTAGAAAAAAAACATGTGGATTGTTAAGGAAAGACTTGAGAAGGAAAAGAAAACAGAAGTGGATCCAGGGTAAGAGTGTTGAAGACTTGAAGGACATGTATGTGAAGAACTAGTTCGGGGTTTATGTGTTGAATCTTGTAAGATGTTCTTCCAGCCTTTAAGAACATTTTTTTGCACCTGGGATGTCTGATGCATGATCATTATTGGAAAGTTAGCAATCCTGCATGTTGGGGTGTTTTGATTTCTGTGTTTCTTGGTTGTAGTGTTGACCAAGGATCTCAGTCTCTAAAGAGCTCAGTCACTGAAGGAACTCAGTAGAACTTTTGGTGCTCGACAGAACCTGTGCTCGGTGATGCTTGTGGTGCTCAGTCGACATGCTTGCTCAGCGATGCCTAGATTGCTCGGTAGTTTTGATAATGCTCGGTACTTTGGCTTACCGATTGGAGTTCTTGTGGATTTGATGGGCCGACTTGATGTATTTAATTTGGGTAGTGTGTATTACATTCTCCTAGGTAGATCTAGAGGCTGACATGGATAATTATTTAATTGTAAGGCTATTTGAGAGCCGACTGGTGCTGCATTTAATATTTGTTTGTTTTTAGAAGCTAATTGGGTTTAGGATTTCTTTCTTTCTTCTAGTTGACTTGTGGCTAAACTGGTATATAAGCATGGGTTTGGGTAGTTATTGTAGTAGCGAAGAGGAATGATATTGAGAAAAGCTAGTAGCTAAGTGTGGGCTTGGAAGACAAGAAGGTTGCTTGGTTTCTTGTGAGGACAAGTTTAGATTTTTCTTGGGGATTCTACCAATTTGTTGTAGCTTGTTGTTACAGATCTAGCCAGCTTGGAGTTGGATCTTGCAAGGTCTTGCAAAATTACTATTGTAATTGTTTGTATTTGGTCGTAACTCAAAAGGCCTTACAACCGAGCATGTTGAATGAAAATAGTATGATCCTATTTGAGAATTTTCTTTGTTGTGTTTCCATTGTGTTGTTGTGAATGTGAGGTTTGGAATATCCATTCTTGGATTCTCCATTTGCATCGCATCAGATTAGCATCAAGATTCTCTATCAAATTACTAGTAATAAGAGGTAGCTTTATCAAAGAGGTCATAATTTCTTTATCAAATTTAACAATTAAAGAGCAATATAAACAAGATGTAAGATATAAACAAAATATAAATACAAAGAGTTAAGCAAGAATACAAAGAGATGAGCAAGATAAATGAAATGATAAACATCAGATTAAATATATATATTTTAAACAACAATTTTTTAAACCGAATGAAATGAAAAATAAACAGAATATAAATAGAAGACAAAGATATAAGAAAAATGGATTTGAAAAAAAGGGTTAGATAAAAAAATAGTTAGTTTTTTTAACCCTTCAAAAATATTACAGATATAAATAGAGATATATAGCAGATAGAGATAAATAAACCTGCAAGAATGTTAGAACATAACAATGAACAAAGAGAAAATCCTTGCGATCTCCTGACAGAGGGTGCTAATAGACCTTTGAAAAAATTTGAAATGAAGATTAATAGAATTATATCTGGTGGCAAGCCATCCAGAACTAGTTATAAAACCAGATCTAAAAAACATAGGATATAAGAAAGAGTTGTAACAAATGTTAGATTTACAAAAAAATGTAAAAAATTGCAACACGAAGTTAATCTCAACAAAGACAAAAAAAGGTTTTCTTCTTCTCAAATGAGATATCCTTTGAATGAAACCTTCATGCAACACTCAAAACAAGGATTTAGCTAGCTCTGATACCATGTAAGGAATATACAAAAAATGAAATGAACTAAAGGAAAGAATCCAAGTGAGTGAAGCAAAAGGAAGTGTTTTACCATTAACACAATGAAAGAGGGATAGCTTCAACATCTTATCAAAACCATGAAGATGCTCCAAGATCAACACAATGAGACAAATATTTTGAAAGGGGAAAGCAAAGAAAACCTCTTGTGACATTAGGAATGAGGCCATAGCCTGAAATGAGAGAAAGAGAGAGCGAGTTGCTCATTACAATAACTTCATCTTTTGAGAAATGAGAGAGGATCATCTCTTAAATAGAGATGAACTTAGAGGAGTTACTAAGTAACTCACCAATGTATGAATGCCATCATCCATATTAGGTGTGTGCAAAGTGTCAAGGTCCTCTTAAGGATGATTAAACTAATTTCCTTATTAAAGGAATTACAAAATATGAGTTGTCCTCCCACTTGGACTAGAGGACAAAATAAAATTAGGATACCTTGGCTTATCCAAATTTAAATAATACACCAAGGAAAGATTATTAATTCTAACACAAATGAATTTGGTTGGATGACAAGGTGGATTGCAAAAGATTAAGGGGACAAAGTACACCCCATTTGTGTGGAGGTTTGATGAAACATGGTGAAGGTAGACGTTCAAGGATGCACGTAATAGGTGGAGAGTGCTAAAATTAGTGATGGAGCTCCATGAGTTGGAGGTGGAGATAGCAAAGATGAAGCGGGTCATGGGATGGACTGAAGATGATGAGAGGTTGAATGAAAGGATTCAAGCATACAAAAGAGAAGTAGAAGAATGAATGGAGGCTTCAAAAAGAGAAGGTAGTGAGGACTTGTGAGGATGGAACAAATCTATTTTTTTGAGCGGTTTTGGACACTGGGTCTTCTTTTTTGTACTGGGTTTAATTAGGCCTTGATCCTAGTTTTTTGTATTGTTCTTTGGCATGTTGAAATGTCTAGATCTTGATTTCTATGTAAATAGTAAATGTTGAGGACATGGTTAGTAGGTGGTAGGGTTAGTAGTGGTTTTCATGAGACTGGAGGGTTGGTGGTTTTACAAATAGTGGTTTTATGTTAGGGTTATTATTAAATTAAATGCTATGTAATTATGCTTTTATTATTAATAAAACAAATACCTGTTACCAAGAAAAAAAAATCATATAGGAAAAACACCTACAAAATGAGGATTCAAAGACCAAAGTGATACATCAAATTTTACCAAAATGTCAACTCGAACTAAAGTTCTATTTGCAAACTTGGGGAGACAAGAGACCAAAATTTTACTTCAAACAAATTGCCACCCAAATATTCCAATACAATAAAACCTAAAACATGTAGACATCATATAAGAAAAAGCTTCACAAAGTAACATGATCAAAAACTAGTTGAAGGTGAATAGGGACTAAGTCGAAGAGGCCCCAGGTAGAGGCAAAGAGCTGTCTGAGCCACTAGTATTAGGCTCATCTCACAATGAAATTAAATCAATCAACATTATCTATAGACAATACCTATTAATGTAGGTACTACTGATAATACTTGTCATTGACATGTACCATGGATAACCCCACCCACAAATGTGTGTTGGTCAGGTCGGGCCCTTAGAAGTGTGGGTTCCTCACTATTCCACACTAAATAAAACTTCCACTAATGTTTTTATAAAAATATTAAAAATCCCCAGCATTTAAAACAAAATCATCATCATTTTTAAAAGGCTTGAAATTAAATTACTTTTAAAAGGGGTTGGGTCCAGGGTTGACTAACCCCCCTATTAAATTTATTTTTTTGAAAAACTTTAGAAATGAATGATAATTTGGATAGTAGTTTTATTTTGAAATCCACAAATATGCTCCATGTAGCCAAATTGGATTTTTTTTCAAAGGGGCATAACTTTCGCCCATGATGTTGAATTTTCAACTTCTTATACTTGTTGGAAAGTTTGGTTTGAGAAATACATAGAGCTATAGGTTTGGTTCTCTAATTTTGTTGTTTTGACATGTTTTCGGGGGCCTAAAAGTTAGATATTTTCCTTTTCATGATTTTGGTCATAACTTCCACATACAAAATCATATTTTCAAATTTTAATAGGCATTGGAGAATATATTTAGTCTACTATCTAGTGGTGTTTTTATTTTATCAGTTTGGTGAGTATGGAGAGTTGTGTACTTGTTTGATCACTTGTTGGTTCTTGAGGTTTGGGGTGTGAGTGTGAGTGCATCTAGGTGAGTCAACAAGTGAAAACTTAAGGAAGTGCATGTTTTTATGAGATATTTGTGATGTTAGAAATGATTATCAAATTTGATGCTTCCTAATATATTTTCACAATTATTTTTTAGAGTTGGACTTTGATGGTGACAGTTACATAAGTTGTCTTTGGTTTGAGGACATGGTTAGACAAGGTTTGTATAGAAGTTTATTATTTCAACCCATAAGCTAATAATCATCTGCAAACACGCTCTTCTTGATACATCTATCTTTCATCCTTACACAAAAATAGGGGTAGCTCAACCTCCTCTTCTGTGTCCACTTTCTTGCCTTCTCTAATGTTTTTTGCTAAAGCGATGATAATAAGACCTGTCACCTGGCACTAAAGCAACAACCCTGTCACTCCTTTTACTTGCACTCCGTGCTCTTGAAGATTCCCCTGCCTCTAATCTTTTATTCTTTTGGGGAGGCTCATGTGTATCTCCTGCTTCTAGAGCATCAGTCTCTTGTTCTTGAACATGCTCATCTACATTTTGAGGTGGGCTATCCTCCTCATATGAGCTCCCACTGCCAGTCTCATACTCTGAAGATGAGTATGCTTTCTCAGCTTGCAACTTGGCATCCAATTGAGAATCCAACTGATTATACAAGATGTAATACATCTTGATCATTTTGTTAATCTTGGGAATATAAGGGAGGTCCGGGAAGAAACCCCCAAAAGCAATCCCTGTCGAAGTCTTTGCAAGGGAGGGGAGGGGAGAATCACTGACTAACTCAATAGAGTAAGGATGGGGAACCTATTTACCTAGTTCACATTATGCACATTATCTTCATGGTGCTTAGCACCAATGTTCTTATTACTCCTTAAAAGAGGGAAAGTTTTCCTTTGATGTCCCTTAAGTTTCTACAAAGAAAAGAGGCATTAAGGCTTCCAATAAATTCAATAATGCATTTCAAATTCTCCTCATCAAGTTCTATGATAATTTTAATCAAGAGATCAATCCCAAGGTTCACCTCTATCAGCAGGCGAGCATCCATATGTGAAAAAACAAAATCAAATTCATCCATATGAATAAAATTATCAACTAATTCCACAGTTTGAGGAATCTATTTCCAAAGGAGTGGTACATTAATAATAGTAATCCACATAGGGCAAGACAATGCCTCTTTTTCTTGATTATTGGCTTCAGGGGTCCACCTGATAGCCCTAAAACATTCACTTCCAATGTTCCAAAGATCTATTTTTAACACTTCTTTCTGGCTACTAGCCTCATTGAAAAAGATTATGAACACCCCTTTTTGAATCATGCGTGATAGAAAGAGAATTTAAACCCTAGTTTCTTAACCCACACAGACTGAAACTAGCATTTCATGTGATTCCTAGAAGGCATCTTGGAAGGATCCAAAACAAAAAGAAAAATAACAATATCTTTGAGTCTTACTCTCTCTTTACTTAATTCCTCATCCATTTAAGAATTAGGCATAAGTAATAGGGTCATGTTAGCAAAGAAATTACCCAGGGCTCCATCACTCGTGTGAGCCTGTAGCATTCCTTTGATGACTACAAAATTTTCTCTTGGCACTTTCTTCTGGCCACAATGAGTAATCATCTCTTTGAATGATTTCTCCTTTGTCTTACCAGGCTCCACTCTTCCACTGTTTATAGACTGCGCCTCCCCACTCGAGTCCTTACCCATAAATTGGTAGGATAAAGGGCAAATTAAGAGGATGGCCCTTTGCTTAGAATGAGCACACTCGTATGCGCGAAAGGCCTCCTCAGGCAGAATATCACAAACCTTAATTGCACAGCCTTATCACAACATTTCTTTCCTCTTGAAAATACTTTTTAATTTAGTATTCTATAAAATTTTAACAATATCTCTCAAATTCTCCAAAATCTATTTTTCTTTTTATAATCAAATTTATTATTTGATTTATAATTTTTTTCAACAATTTTATTTTTAATTTTTTATAAAACTAAATGTCATGTTGAATTATACATTCAAGTCTTAAACAAAAATCAAGTCTACACTCTAAATTATTCTTAACATTTTTAATATATACATAAATAATTAAAAACAATATATAGTAAACTGATGTGATGATCAAAGAGATAGCAATGTGATGACCGTCCAACAATCGTATCACATCACAACAAGTAAAAGTAACGACTGAAGGTTGTGATTGGCTGAGCTGGAAAGGGAATGTTGACACATCGGTGGGCCTAGACTTTTCAGTTGGGTCACAGCAAGTATGTAACATTGGTGATCATTATGGTGTCATGGTTATACAAGCACACTTTTGGCATTGAAACTACATGATCATATTTGTGATGGTTTGGTTTGATGTTATCATATTTTTATTTTCATATTGATGTGTTGAATTTTTAGATCAGAATATATGGCTTTTAAATTCTCTTATATAACCTCAATATATGAAATATATTTAATCACAATATATAAATATATATTTATTATTGATATAATAACATATATATAAATATATTAATGTCTCTATTATGCTGGTTTTATGAATGAGACTTGTATTGAATGTTCTTTATATTTATCACAATGGAGGTACTGCACTTTTACTTGCACTTATTGGTTTCTGTATATTTCAAATGCAGCCCAATACTGGATATAAATATCAACAATGAGATATGTCTCATGTAGAGACATGCCTCTACATATGTAGAGACATATCTCTAAATGAGACATGTTCTTTTAATATCATAACAAAATATAAAACCGATTCATAACTATCGGTAAGTAAATTTATATTGCAGATTAAACATTGCACATAATATAAATGTCGTTTACCTATTGCATATTGCACACAATATATTACATGCTACACACATAATAGTTTTATGTGCTTCACACATAATATTATTATGTGCACAACACATAATATACTGTGTTCGTCACATAATATACTATACACAACACTTATAATATACTGTGTGCAACACATAATTGACCGATGCGAATTGGTATTAATCAAGGTGAACAATTTTATTAATATTAACTGATACAAATCGGTAATATTAATGTGAACAATATTATTTAAGTTGATTCAATTTGATGTTAATTCAATCAAATCATTATTATTATAAGAAAGATATAATATTCAGAATATGTATATAGATGAATGTATATATAATAATAATATTTATTATATATATATATTGATATATATATACATAGATATAATTGATCTATTCTTATAACGTTAATGTCCACTATATTTTATTTGATCGAAGCTATAAACATCAACACTCCCTCTTAGCTAGGGAAGATAAAATGCACATCACAATAACTACATAAATTGTGCAAGTTTGTTCCCATGTGGATTTCCTCCATCAGTGATTCGATCCAGAAGCCCTCGTGTGGATTGCCTCCATCAGTGATTCTATCCACAAACTCATGAGCTTTGGAGTGGATTTCCTCCATTAGGGATTCAATCCACAAGCTCTTGTGTGGATCACCTCCATCAGTGATTCTATCAACAAACTCACGAGCTTTGGTGTGGATTCCATCAATCAATGATTCTATCCACAAGCTCTTGTGTGAATTGCCTCCATCGGCGATTCTATTCACAAACTCACAAGCTTCAGTGTGGATTGCCTCCATCGGTTATTCTATCCACAAGCTCTTGTGTGAATTGCCTCCATCGATGATTCTATTCACAAACTCACGAGCTTCAGTGTGGATTGCCTCCATCAATGATTTTATCCACAAGTTAAGATCTGTTTAAATCATCACAAAAATATCTATCACAATAGAAAGTTATTGTAAGATCATCACCTTCCAATAACTTTAACAAATACAAGTGATAATAATTTGGAAGTTGTCACTTCCTTATGATTTACATAGGTCCCATATAGTTATAAAATAACATTAATATAATAATAAATAATTATTTCAAGTTTACCTTAGAAGTGTTCTTATCTTTATCAGTGAAATCCCTCTCAATCATAAGGTATCTTGAATTTCTTTTAGAATACATATTTCTCTGAACATACATTTGAATTATTGACTTCAGCAAGGGAGGCTTGCATTCTAAGTCTGTCAGGAGACTTTCTTGCAGTGTGACCATACTTGTTGCATCTAAAACATTGCATAGTAGAGAAGTCTCTAGGTTTCTTGAATGGTTATTGATCATATGACTTCTTGCCCTTTTTCCTTTTTGAACTAGTGACGAGAACCTAGACATCTTCATTTTTGGATTCCATGATTCCTCTGGATGTTAGGTTATACTCTTCTTGAATGCAGTCTGCTTTTAGTTGATCAAATTTGGGGAGTTTGGCATGAGCACTTACTCCTTGTCTAAAGTTTTCCCATGAGATAGGGAGCCCATTTAGAGTTATCATAGTTAACTCCTTATTATCATAAATGTGACCAATTGAAGAGAGTTGATTCCTTAATTCTGTTATCCTCATAAAATATGAGGTGATAGCCTCTCCTTTATTCATTTTAACATTAGAGAGTTGATTTTTAAGGGTAAGAATTCTTCTAGTATCGTTAATCTCAAACATGTTTTCTATGGCTTTGAACATGTCATATGTAGAGTCTAATTTTGTGATGACCAGGAGTAGATGATTTTTCACTCCATCCACTAATAATTCCATTGCTCTAGTATTATCTTTTCCCCATTTGCTCTGCTCATCATTTCCATTAGGTTTAAGAGGATTTTATATTATTGTCTTTAGCTCATTCTTCCTTAATACCAACATCATTCAGAGTTTCCAAAATTCAAAGTCAGAAGAACCTTCAAGTCTATCTTCGAGTCTCATTCCATTTCCCATTCTATAGGTACGAGATTTACAAAAATCTGATCTTGATCTTCCTTCAATATAATCACATCTTCCTTCAAACGATTAGGCTTCAATGAAGGAACCTGGCTATGATACCATGTTGAATTTTTAGATCAGAATATATGGCTTTTAAATTCTCTCATATAACCTTAGTATATGAAATATATTTAATCATAATATATAAATGCATATTAATTATTGATATATATATATAAATATATTAATGTCAATATTATGCTAGTTTTATGAATGAGACTTGTATTGAATGTTCTTTATATTTATTAGAAAGGAGGTACTACACTTTTACTTGCACTTATTAATTTCTATGTATTTCAAATGCAACCCAATACTAGATATAAATATCAACAATGAGACATGTCTCATGTAGAGACATGCCTCTACGTATGTAGAGACATGTCTCTAAATGAGACATGTTCTTTTAATATCATAACAAAATATAAAACCGATTCATAACTATCGATAAGTAAATTTATATTGCAAATTAAACATTACACATAATATAAATATTGTTTACCTATTGCATATTGCACACAGTATATTACCTACTACACACATGGGTGATCCCACAAAACTGTGTCCTACTTTTAGGGACCAAGAAAATTGGCATTGTACGAAAATAAAAAAATTTAGAGTCTTCGTGCGAAGTCATCACTTCGAGTGAAGTGGTGGACCCACTTCACACGAAGTACCCTACACGGGGGGCTTCGCGCGAAGACCCCACTTCGCATGAAGTACCTTATGCAGGGTACTTCACACAAAGGGGGGTCTTCGCGCAAAGGCACTATGGCCGGATTTTGTTATATATTTCTGACAATTCTTTTTTATTTGTCATTGTCATTGTTTGGATTTTGTGGACCTAGGGCTTGGAGCGAAGCAGTGATGTCCAGTATGACATCAACACCTCTCGAGCTTTTTCAACATCTTCAGATTGTTAGCAATAACAGGTACACACATTTTTCTCATTTTTTATTGTAAATTATATGTTTTATATTTATTTTAGTTAGTTATTTGTTTTAAATACTTTTTTATTTGTAGAAATGTTAGAAAATCATAGTTTTTTTTTAAAGCAAAAGTGGGGTATCCACCATATTTTATTAATCTGATTAAAAAACTCCCCCGTGGAAGAACCAGTAAGAAACCCTGGGATCATAGTTATATACAAGCATATATTCAAGGATAGATAGATACATGTTCTTTTACATAGACTATTCTATATGCCCTTAGTCATGTTACAAAACTAACCCATATATCGAAGAGTTCCAGATATATGCTATAAAAAAGTTGATCCACATCTAAGATGAGCTCGATTTGATAAAAAAATGAAGATGCCAACTTTGAATTATACAACAAAATAAAGTTTTGGCATAGTTAATATCCCAAAAAACTTAATAAAAAAAGTAACATCGAGGAGCTAATTGACCATGTCATCCGATGTGCTGGTAGGAACAGGAAGGCTTGCTGGAGGAGACAGAAGTTGAACAAGGGGCATCAGATCATCCATCATACGGCTCAGTTCACAGACATCACACATTCCCTCAGAGCCTTGAAATTGGTGTGGAGCATCACCCATCGCCAAACCTGCTGGCTGAGCATTGAGGTTAGGGACCCATAATGAAGTTCTCGAGCATTGGCCACTAGCAGAAGCCTGGAATGCATTGATAGCATGAGGAAGTGGAGAATTTGGGAGCTCAATGATATCCAAGAGAGCGTTTACCCAAGATTTAACTATGGTCACCAAGTGAAACCCCAGCCTCCGACCCAAGATACGAAGAGCATTCTCTACAAATTTGGCATCTTGCGCACAGAGTGAATGTTTTATACTTTCATAGAGGAGGAAGCAATCATGATTTGTGAGAAAATCTTGATGAGAGAATAGACCACCGACCAATGCCAAACCCTCCCATAAGTCATAATGATGCACAACCCACATTAGTGCATTGTCTTGAAGAAAACTGGGATTAACCACTTTTCTAGCTAGAGACGACACCAAAGTCATTGATTGGGCCAAGTCCATCACATTAGACAAAAAAATTGAAACAACCTATGAAGGGAAGATAATATGTCACTAGTGTGAAGCAAAGATTTCTTCCCCAACGACCAACTGGATTGCAACCCTTAATGCATGTGAATGACATATGAACATAGCAGAGAATGAACCCTCATCGATGTGAGCCGATAGAGCCTCATCCATATGCCCCATTGGAAGCTTAAATCTGTAATTTCTTGGCATGATTTCATGGTGATAACGAGTGCACTGCTTGCATTTCATACACTGTGAAACCCACAAATCCATTGCGTCCAAACTTGAACTTACCAGAGAATGATAAAGTTACACAAGGGGCAATGTATTTATAGCTATCGTGCCTCAACAAGTACATCCGAAATAACCTTAGGATCACCCAAGTGTGTGCAAAATGCTACAAAATCTCAATCGCAGTATAGGAAATTGGGATTTTGCAAGAAGTACCCTGAGTGTACATCAACCACTACTCTCGCATGTGTGACGAGATCCTTGAGAATGGGGAAACAGAGATGGCGGCACATATGATACGCAAGAAAATGAATGCAAGTTGTTGAGGACTATGAATGCACTAAAATTTTCACATGACATGTACTGTGACATAAGAAGCATGAACGCACCAATCTTCAAACACATGAGTGGCAGGGTTCTTGACACACATACATAAAGGCATCCATATGATCACTGAGGCATAGTACCAGCATCACATCTATACAAGGGAAAACTTCACGTCCACACAATTGAGGAGCATCCTACATATGTCACTCTATCTCGACTATTAATTCCATTTAGCTTGGCATCTTGATTTAAAATTGTATCATCATTAAAGGCCACTACTTCATATTCATCACAACCTTTGTTTGTCAAGTGGTTTGCTAATTGATTTCCCTCCCTTAATGTATGAGAAACTTGAACTTCTTGAAATGAATCCAATAACTACCATATTTGATGAAGGATGTAGGTTAGTTTCCAGTTATGGGATATTCGATTAAGACATGCTGAAATAATAACCATTGAATCTCCTTCTATTTGGATTTGGTGGAAACCACCATTTTTAGCCAATATTAGTCCTTCTAATAATGCCTTGGCCTTAGCCATGTTGTTTGAACCAAAAGGAAGGGTGCAACATTTTATTGCTAGCAATAATCCTTGATAATCCCGAATACAAATGCCCACCCCTAATTTACCTGGATTCCCTCTTGAAGAGCCATCAAAGTTAATCTTGCTAAACCCTTTAGTTGGCGGTATCCACTTGATAACTTCTCTATCCAACACTTTATTGGCTTTTGATTGGTAGCACCAACTAAAAGGTACATGTATTTGTTTCCACTCTCACAGTATAAATGAATCCCACGCTGTCATGATTAAATTATGTTTAAGTTTAGTATGACTAACATTAACTAATTCTGATATCGATCTCTCTAGCTGACATGTGACTACTTGAATTGTTGAAAATTGTCTTCGGAAGATTCTTTTATTTCTCTCCCACCATATTGCCCAAACAACTAATGCTAGGATGCACTTCCAAATGGTAGAGAAGAGGGAGGAAGAGTATAATTGTGGCCATGATTCAAACAGATCCCTGAGCTTGCATGGAAGAGAAGTAAAATATTGTAACTTTCTAAAGACAAAAAGCCAGCATTCTTGTGCAAATTGACAATTTAAGAATAGATGGTCTATATCTTCCTGGTGATTATCACAAAGAAAAAAATTGAAAGGTTGAGCTATATTGATTCTTTGAAGCTGTTCACTTGTTAGTGCCCTATTATTCAATGCTAACCAAGCAAAGCATTCTACTTTGGGCAAGGTCAGATTGTTCCAGTAGAAGGAATAAGCACAGGATGGTTTTAAGTTTACATTTGTCTGCTGGATAAGCTTATATCCATCCTTAATGTTAAATTTTCCATCTGCCCCTAGCGCCCAGATCAGTTTATCCTCCAAATTTGATAAGTAGACTAGTTTTTGAGATAAGATTTTCTCAAAAAGTTGAATCTCTTGTGAGGATAGAGGCAGCTCATGGGGATCTTTCCATATTACTTTCCGTGAGTGAAGGCATATTGCTCATACATAACCACTTAGAGAAATACCCCAAATAGTTTCTACCGTAGTAACTATGGTCTCTATTTCTATGTCATTCGTACTTATCAAAGGTGGTGCTCCATTCCATGAGTCCCACCAAAACTTGATTGATAGACCATTATTTACTTCCCAAGTAATGTACTTGCATATTATTTCTCTGGAAGAGATCATGAAGTCCCAAATAGCTGACCCTTTAGGGGGGTCTGATACCGTTATAATTCTTGTCGGATTAGTATCATCTAGGTACTTGCTTTGCATAATTTGGCACCATATGTTATGTGGTTTAGAGTACATTTGCCATACTAGTTTACCCCCAAATGCTTGGTTTCATTTTTGTAAGTCATGTAGCCCTGCCCCACGTAGCTGTTTTACTTGTGCTAATTTCTCTATAGAGACCAAAGGAAGCTTCTTTGCCCTATTCATGTTCCCAGTCCATAAAAATTCTCTTATCAACTTCTGAATTTTTTGTATGACCGACATAGGTGCCTTGAGAATTGATAAGTAATAATTGGGGATTGCTAAGAGAACTAATTTGATTAGAAGTATTCTTCCTGAAAGTGACAACCACCTTGCTTTCTATGCTACCACCCTAGATTTAATCCTTTCGATGATGGGTGACCAATAATTGACTTTGTTTGCACCCATGAAGAATGGGATTCCAAGGTATACAGATGGAAGGAAATCAACTGTAAATCCTAGGAGGCTAACAATTTTATTGGATACAATCTGATTTGTGTTAAATAAATATATTTTAGATTTGTGAGAATTGACTCTCTGATTTAAGGCTGTTGTATACAAGTCCAAAGTTTCTTTGATCTGCCTGGCCTCCCTGATATTTGATATCCCAAATAGTAATGTGTCATCCACGAAAAGTGAATGTGTCACTAAAATATCTGATTGCCCAATCTGCACTCCTACCCACGTACTTGATGCTTCCTTCCGTTGGATAAGCCTACTGAATGATTCTGCCATCAAGATGAATAGTACTGGTGATAATGGGTCCCCCTGCCTAACTCCCTGTGTAGATGTGAAAAACCCTGCTAGGACACCATTTATCAGAACTGAGAAAGCAACATCCGAAATACAAGCCTTTAACCATTTACACCAGCTTTTTGAAAATCCAAATTTTTGTAGAACCTTAATAAGGAAAGCTTAGTTAACTCTATCATATGCTTTCATCATGTCCAATTTAATAACAAAATGTGTTGATTTACTATTGTGAATAGTATGAAGAACTTCATGTGCCACTAGAGCCCCTTCCATTGTTTCCCTTCCTGGAATGAAACCCCCTTGTGGTTGCGAGACAATCTTAGGAATGAGGTGCTGCATCCTTAAATAGATAGGCTTTGTGATGATTTTATAAATATTATTGCATAAAGATATCAGGCGAAAGTCTGTAAATGTCTTTGGAGTTTGTATTTTTGGAATAATGGCTATATTAGAGGTGTTGAAGTTTTTTAACATGGTCTTGTTGATCCTTGATTCTTCTATAACATCCAATAATTCCCACCCAATCCAGTCCCAGCATACTTGAAAAAATAGAGCGGTAAAGCCATCTGGGCCTGGGGCTTTATCTGGGGGCAAAGAAAATACCACTTTTTTTAGCTCCTGAATGGTGAATGGAGCCAGGAGTTTTGAATTTTCAACATCTGATATCATATTGGGGATTGCCTTTAGCAAATCCTCCATTGGAGGGGGAATTGGACATGCGTTAGGAGGAGGAGCTAACAGATTTTGGAAAAATTTGATCCCTTCATCTTGTATGCTTTGTGGCTCAGTCAATAAGTTACCAGTCTCAGCGTTAGTAATAGTGAAAATACGGTTGCTCACTATTTTTTTCTTGGCTGATGCATGAAAATATTTTGTATTTTTGTCCCCCTCTTTTAGCCATAGCTCTCTTGATTTCTGCCTCCAATATTCCTCTTCTCTGCTGCATATTTCCTCCCACTCATGCAATAGGATTTTCTGAGTGGTATAGGAATCCTTATCCATCCCTTGTTTAATAATAGTGTTATATATGTCCTCTAATTTAGCCTTTACAACTTCTTTTTCTTTAAAAACATTCTTAAAAATCATCTCATTCCATTTCTTGATCCAATGTTTGGTGTGGTTCATCTTGTGTGCAAACTGGAACATTTTAGTTCCTTCTATTAATGGTGCAGAAGTCCAGCATTGCTTAAGTGAGGGCAAAAAGCTTGGGTGACATAGCCACATTCTTTTGAATTTGAATGACGGTCTATGTTGAAAATCTTGTCTTGCTACTGATGAATGCAAATGCAGACAAATGGGGAAATGATCTGAACCTGGACGAGGCAGAATTTCTGAATGAAATGTAACATTTGTTAATTTCTAGCACTATGAAAGGAGAAATCTGTCAAATCTGATTGCTATTTGTGAGAAGTCTACCCTTTTATTGGTCCATGTAAATGACCCATTTAATGGCTCTACATCCATTAGACCATTATCTTTGACAAAATTTGAAAATTCTTGTATTGTCCTCAGTGGTGGGCAGGTTCCGCCACTTTTTTCTGACAATTTTAAGATGGCATTAAAGTCACCCCCCATTATGATATGTGTATCTGATTGAAGCTGTAAAAATTGAGTAAGATCTATCCATAATCTCAGTTTATCTTGGGTTGATGTGGGCCCATAAATATTGAAAAGTAATATTTTAAAATCAAAGCACTCCATCCTAATGGCTTGCCAATTATCTTTCTTATCAATTACTTGAACTTGAAAAAGTTTAGCATCCCAAAGAATAGCCAGCCCTCCTGAAGCACCAACCACAGGGCTATGTGTAGCTTTCCATTTTGTCCATTTCCCAATTGTTTTGTTAAAAACCTCATTTGACATCTTTGTTTCTTGAAGTAATATCACATCCACTTTTAGTGAATCAAGCTCTAGCTTGATTCTGTTTCTTTTGTCAGAGGCATTCAGTCCTCTGACATTCCAAGAGGCTATCTTCATTACTGACAAGGAGAACCCTTGGTTCTCCTCGTCAATCTTTTGGAAGATGTGAACTTCCCATCCAATGTTGATTGGATCCCTGCTGCAATTTCTTCTTTGATTATAGTACTTTTTGGTTTTCTACCTCTTTTTTTTTTTGGTGTAGCCTTGACTTGTACATGTTGAAGTGGTGATTGCTCAATTGATAAAGAAAGAGTAGGATCAAAAGCCAAATGACCTGCATCTGATTCACAAATAGTAGTTTCTGGATTATCATGCATTTCCTGACTATTTACTTGTTGGATTTCTTCTGTTGCATGAAATGTGTTACTATGAATCCATTCTCTAATGTGAGAGTATGTTATCTCATCTGATTCAAGAGAAGACACCAATAAGCTTTCATCATGCCAATATTCTTTGTTAATACTATAGTCCAAAGGTACACTCTGTTCACATAATCTCCTTTTAGAACTACAGTCGATGTCAGCAGGGAAAGAACCTTGAAAATCCCTACTGAAATCATTCATCTCTGATGTCTTATTTTTATTGACTTGCTAAAAAATAGTTGGCATCTGATCTTCTTTATGAGTGAGCACTTCATCTTCTACTAGAATAATGGTAATGCCATCGCTAATTTTGTCATGGTCTTGTAGCTGTCGTGCTTCATTTGTAGGATGATTAGCAAAATCTGAAGAAGCAGCTTTGAGATATTGTTGTTGATCCAGAATATTGCAATCACCTTCATACTGTAGTATACCTTCTTCTTCTGCTATCTCATATATAATTTTAGTAGCTAGGTCTATCAATAATTGTTCTGATATTTTCCTTGCTTGAAGATTTACCAAAATCTCTTTATCAAGCACCTCATGTGTAATTGGCTTCATAATTGGAGAATCCGAAAACATTAGTTGCTGCACTATATCATCCACACTAGGACTGGGAACTTCTGACTATTTCCATTCTAGTAACAAGGTCTGATTGGAACTAGACAGGATCGACATGATGATTCTTATTGCCCAGTAAAAGAAAATAGAAGCTTTGTATGAGTGAAGATTGGTAGGCAACACTTCAGCAATGCATGATGGAGGAGTTTTGAGTTCTGCATGTTAAGGGATGTGGGAAATGGAACAATGAAGAGGATTTGTGCAATAATTATCATAGACCCTCAAATGGGTTAATGAATGGGACTCATAATGAGCTGTGAAATGCCCTAATTGGTGTTTATATAGCATGATGATATCCTCATTTTGGAGAACAACTTTCTATTCCCAATTCCCCCATTTAGATTTTAGGGAAATGGAGTTAGGTAGTTCCCTAGTACCATCATGAAGTATACACACTCTAGCTTCTCGATGTGGCACCTCAAATGGGATTAGGTCATGTTTAGCAAAAATACCAAGTCGGTTAGCAATGATTTCCACTATATCTAGATCTCTAAATTCTAATGGCAAATTTGGCAGGGCAATCCAGATGGGGAAAAATAGTGGGGCTCTATCCTCAAGCCTAACATTAGGAGTCCAAACTACTGTAAAGAGACCCAATCCTTTGCAAAACCAACTTTTGATCTTATGTGTTCCATCTCTCATAGCAGTATTTTCAAATTTAGCAAGAAAATATCCCAGCTCAATATTTAACCAAAAAATATCTAATAACCCTGGCCAGTTTTCAAAAGCCCAAATTTTAATATCATCAATTGTTAAGTCTCGTTTCAAAAATTTACCTATTAAGGCTGTATCCTGAAGAAGATGAATTTGATCTTGAAGCAAATGATCTGGAAAGATAATTGTTGCAGAATCTCATTTCTCAGACCCCTGATGAGGCATTGTGTGAGGCTTACACTGCTTGATCTGCCAAACTTGAGTAGGTTGATTTGGATTGAAGGGTGCTCTAGTTAACTTAGTCTGGTGGAGCTGATCAGTGTGGATAGAGGGCATCTACTTCAAAGCCCTTAAGTCTCCCTATTTTTTTCTAGGGCCCTGAGTATATCAGATGACTGCAGGCGAGCCCGGTGGTGTGCCTTCACAAATATCCAGTATTTGCCACTTTTGGAAAGGCCGATCTCTACCCATATCCCTTTACCTAGGCAAATAATGAGTATTATTAACTCTTGGGCGATAGGATTTTGATTTTTTGTTTTCCCGCTCATAATTTTTTTGAAAAGAACCTCGACTCGGAGTGATGAGAGCCTGTTTAAAAGTTGTCTCTTGCCTCTTACCCGCTTGCCAAGATGACTCACTAGTCTCATAAATAGAGGTTGCATTGTTGGTAGGGAGAATGACATGCTGAATAGACTGATTGAAAACCTGCTTACTCTGCGTCCTAGATTTGGTCTTTGCTGATGCGTTAATGTGAAATCTAGGGTTAACAAAAAAGGGCTTGGTCGGCTGGACTATCACTTTCCCTCTAAATATTTTCATTATGTCATCAACATCAGAATGGGGCACACTATTTCCCTTAGCCCAATTTTTCTGAATGAACAAGACCGACTGGAAGTCAGGGAATATGTTTGGTCAAAGCAAACCCTTACCATTCTTAGCAAGCAATATTGTTCAAACATCTATTGCTGTGATAGAAGTTGCTGCCTGGCTCCGTATGATTGTCTCTGTCTCCCATACACTCCTTCATTTTTGCTGAGCTCTTTGCTGGGCACGCTTCTCCCCGATGCCATCATCATGTCTTTCTAAGTTTTATCGTGTCCGGTTATGAGTTTTATCATACGATATATCAACTCTGGTCTTTTATTGCATTAGAAAATCGTAGTTAAATATTATAATATGTTATAAATTGATAGTAGAATGTTAGAAAATCATACTTAAATATTATAATATGTTAGAAATTGATAGAAAGATTAAAAATCATACTATAAATGTTAGAATATGTTAGAAAATGGTAGAAAATCGTAGTAGTTTGTTAGCAACTGTTGGAAAATATTTACAAAACATTAGAAACCATAGTAGAAATGTTAGAAAATATTAGAAAACATTAAGATCTTATAGAAATTATTAAAAAATTTTGTTTTTAAATTTCAAGTTTAAAGTTAGTAAATATTAGGAATCTCTCTCTCACACACACACATGTACACACATTTTTAGTAAATTTAGTAAATATTAGTTAGTTATTTGTTTTAAATAATTTTTAGTTTGTAGAAATCTTAAAAAATCGTAGTTAAATTTTTGAAAATGACCTAGTAGTATGGTAGAATATGTTAAAAAATTGTAGTACAGTAAGTTTCTAGGACCCTTATCCCTCCCTTACGACATATTAAGACACTTAGGATCCCTTAGGAATCTCAAGATCTTATAATACATATTAGGATGTCCTATGACCCATTGCTGTACATGTTAGGTTCCATTAATACATACAAGGACTCATTGTTTCCCTCAAGGCTCCTTAAGACATATTAGGATGAATTAATGTAACCTATGATTTCTTAGGACCTATTATGATACCTACAACCCCTTAAGACATTCTAGGATCATTACGTATCACTTATGACATATTAAGACACATAGGACCCCTTAGGACCATACGACCCATTATTATATCTTAAAATGTCCTAGGACCCATTCATCTATCTTAGCTTTTGTTAATACATATTCAAACCCATCGTTGCCCGCAAGAACCCTTAAGACATACTAGTATCAATTAATGTAACCTAAGATCCCTTAGACCACTTATCACATCTATGACCCATTAACATTATTGGACCATTATACATCCCTTACAACATTTTAAGACATATATGACCCATTCAGATCATCAAGACCCATTAACATATCTTAGGTTATCCTAGGACACATTTATGTATCTTAGATTCAATTAATATAATACGAGGATCCACTAATGTAACCTAGGACCCCTTAGGACCTCTTATGTTACCCACGACCCCTTAAGACACTCTACTTGACCCTTATCCATCCCTTACACTATCTTAAGACACATCTAGGACCCATTGTTTCCCTCAAGAAGCCTTAAGACATACTAGGATCAATTAATGTAATGTAGGATCCCTTGAGACCACTTATTGCACCTACAACCCATTAACATTCTAGGACTCTTATCTGGATCCCTTATGAAATATTAAAACAAATATGAAACCTTAGGACCCCTAAGACCCATTAAAGAATCTTAGGATGTCCTAGGACCACTTCTAGACCACTTATCACATCTACGACCCATTAACATTATTAGACCATTATACATCCCTTACAACATTTTAAGACATGTATATGACCCCTTCAGATCCTCAAGACCCATTAACATATCTTAGTTTGTCCTATGACACATTTATGTATCTTAGATTCAATTAATACATATGAGGATCTACTAATGTAACCTAGGACCCCTTAGGACTTCTTATGTTACCCACGACCCCTTAAGACACTCTAGGACCACTTATTGCACCTACGACCCATTAACATTCTAGGAATCTTATCTGGATCCCTTAGGACCCCTTAGGACCTCTTATGTTACCTACAACCCCTTAAGATAATCTAGGTCCCTTATCTATACCTTAGGACCTCTTATGTTACCCAAGACCCCTTAAGACCACTTACTTGACCTAATAGGACTTATTAATACCAATTAGTACATTGTAGGACCCTTAAGACCTAATAAGACCACTTAATTGGCCTAATAGGACCTATTAATACCAATTAGTACATCCTAGGACCCTTAAGACCTCATAAGACTACTTACTTGACCTAATAGGACCTATTAATACCAAGTAGTACACCGTAGGACCCTTAAGACCTAATAAGACCACTTACTTGATCTAATAGGACCTATTAATACCAATTAGTACATCCTAGGACCCTTAAGACCTAATAAGACCACTTACTTGACCTAATAGGACCTATTAACACCAATTAGTACATCCTAGGACCCTTAAGACCTAATAAGACCACTTATGTGATGTAATATGACCTATTAATACCAATTAGTACATCTTAGGACCCTTAAGACCTAATAAGACCACTTATGTGGTGTAATAGGACCTACTAATACCAATTAGTACATCCTAGGACCCTTAAGACCTAATAAGACCACTTACTTGACCTAATATGACCCATTAATACCAATTAGTACATTCTAGGACCCTTAAGACCTAATAAGACCACTTACTTGACCTAATAGGACCTATTAATACCAATTAGTACATCCTTAGACCCTTAAGACCTAATAAGACCACTTATGTGATGTAATAGGACCTATTAATACCAATTAGTACATCCTAGGACCCTTAAGACCTAATAAGACCACTTACTTGACCTAATAGGACCACTTACTTGACCTAATACCAATTAGTACATCCTAGGACCCTTTACGAGTATTAGTACACTCTAGTATTGCAAATTTAAGTATAATTTTATATATTTAGATATTTGTTTCCATTTTACATGCAGTTATAACATGCAATCAAGTACTTAATTGTTAACACTTAGCTTTCACATGTTATGTATCTAGATGGCTACTCAGGACACACCTTAGATTCCTCATATACAAACCATTTTTCATATTGCTGACACAGAGATGGCTCGACTTAGAGAGTCCATCCGTACATCTTCAAAAGATAGCATACATAGAGATGCTTGTGACAATATATTGACCAGTTTGGAGTAGATGACTACTAGATTGAGGTCTCACTCCTCCTTCATGCCTCAAGCAGTTGAGACCATTTTTCGAGAGTTGAGGGGCGAGGTCTCGGGTGATGTTTCTTTGGAGACGGTTCAAAGCCGTGTCCCCAAGGAAACCATCAAATGAGAGGTTTTCCCACATTATGAGGGGAAGGCCACTATGAGGGCATATCAGGTCACACGGTGTGTCATTCTTCAAATAGGATGCATGATATACCCTTGGTTTCTTGCAGCACATGGTCGTTATCCTAATAATGACAAGATTCCTTTATATTTTGCACAACACTTGTACGCTGAGTTCCATTTGGGACTCATGGTCAACTATTTAGATCTTCCAAAATATTATGGTTAGGGGCGCGGTAGGGTTGCAGACCATGATTAGTATTGTAGGGACGATCAAGTTGTACAACCTCATCGACAGTTGGTTGGGTACAGGACTCCGATAATGACACCAACGATGGCTACTACTGCATATAAATTCATCATTGCTTCTCAGAGGGGAGTAGTAGACAATATAGGATAGATTGCTTCTGCAGCCACATCCATCACTTTAGATTTAGAGTGGGCAAATACATTTTGACTAGACCAAGTAGAGCCAGATCATCTTTTGAGGCTTCATCTAGTACTACTGCAGGTGTGACTGATGAGACATATAGAGCTACAGGTATTCCTATACCTACAAAGATATGAGCACTTTCAGGTCATTATAGTCATTTAGATATGGCCCTTTAATTTATGGAGGATCTCGTATAGGCCTATTCTTATATTGCTAACTTGTAGAGGATCCCAATACATTTAGTCAGGTATGTCATCAGACTTGCACATGGTCCTGTTGTTCCATTGACATAGGACACACCATCTAGTCAGGCACAACATAGTGCAGAGCACTCGGCATCCACAGATCACTCTATAGCTGCATAGCCAGGTATATAGGTTGGAGATGTACACATCACCACTGAGGGCCTAAAAACATTTGATGAGCAGTTGCGTGGATTGGGTCAGGTGGACGTCGACACTAATGTTGGATCATTTATGGATATGTTATTGCATCCTGATGGTTTAGGCTCTACATCACTCCCCTCCTAGCTAGTGTCACCCCTACACTCCTCATTACTAGAGAGGTTCAGGACTGAAGGTGGTGTGGGTAATGCAATTTCAGTTGATGATATGATGGTACAGTGCGCTAATGATCCTCCTGCTCCTGAGACCCAGGTATATAAAGTTTTCTTTTTTCTTTTCTTAGGAGTTTTAGTGAACAATTAATTGTCTATGTGTGTATTGATGTTTCCATTCAATGTATAATATTTTGCAGGCACAGTTAGCAGAGCATGTTACCTCTAGTGTGGGCTTGAAGCATCTTCATATGAGAGATCCATTTGATGTGACACCTACTAGTGGTCAGGTAAGTTTTAGATATATGTATGTTTAAGCATGCATGTGTACACATGTATTTATATATTTCAAGTGATTTACATAATATATACTATGCACATGTATATAACCAACTGTTGTACTAAATTTGTAGGGGTCAGTTGCTGCTTCATAGCCAGAGGATGCTTTTTCATTGGAGAGATTCAACAGATGTGACACCTAGTAGTGGTCAGGTAAGTTTTAAAAATATGTAAGTTTAAACATGCATTTATAATATTTTAATTATTTTAGATTATTATTATATATACATACATTTATATTTGTAGGGATCAGTTGCTGCCTCACAACCAAAGGATGCTCATGGCAGTCACTCAGAGGGTCACTCTGTTTGCATGCACCTAGATGACTCCCTAGTTTAGGACATGTTGCACTTATCTTTTATTTGAGACTCATTATATATGTCATTAGTATATGTTTGATATTTTCAGTTTATGATTTGAGACATATATTTGATTAGAGACATATTTGATTAGATACATATATTTGATTCAAGACATATATTTGATTAGAGACATATATTTGATTAGATAATATTATTTGATTAGATGTTAATATGATTTGATTAGATGGTTTTATTTGATTAGATGATATGATATGATATGATTTGATTAGATAATATATGATTTGGTTAGATGATTTGATTAGATGGTTTTATTTGATTAGATGATATGATTAGATGGTTTGATTTGATTAGATGATATGATTTGATATGATTTTATTAGATGATTTGATTTGATTAGATGATATGATTTGATGATATTATTAGATGGATGTAGAATTAACACATGTCATAAGTAATCTAACTAATTTCATCATTTTTTAGTGTCTTAAGGGGAGGTCTTAAGGGGATCTAGAATTAATATCATAAAAAATAACAAGTTAATACATATAACTAATGGACAATAAATATTTTAACTAATTCTAGAACTAACACACATGTTATAAGTAATCTAACTAATTTCATCATTTTTTAGTGTCTTAAGGGGATCTTTAACTAATAAGCAGTCTTAAGGGGAGGTCTTAAGGGGATATAGAATTAATATCATAAAAAATAACAAGTTAATACATATAACTAATGGATGATAACTATTCTAACTAATCCTATAACTAACACACATGTCCTAAGTAATCTAACTAATTTCATCATTTTTTAGTGTCTTAAGGGGAGGTCTTAAGGGGATCTAGAATTAATATCATAAAAAATAACTAGTTAATACATGTAACTAATGGACAATAACTATTCTAACTAATTCTATAACTAACACATGTCATAAGTAATCTAACTATGTTCATCATTTTTTAGTGTCTTAAGGGGAGGATTTAAGGGGATCTAGAAATCATAAGCATAATAAAAAGTATCATAAAAATCATTGAATAATCAAAGCATACATAATATCTTTAACTAATATGCAATATATAAAAATTATTGAATAATCAAAGTATACATATAAAATTCTATATATTAAAACCATTGAAACATCAAATAGGTCCATCATATATCAACAAATTAACATCCATCATATGTTTAAATATATAAACAAAGTATAATGAAATTTAATCCAGAGATATCAAGTACGTCCTAACACATGAAATAAGTATACATATTATACTTTTTAGACCAACTCAAGCGGTTTAGATCTTTCATGGAGAACATGTAATATTCTCTTACGATCCTCACTATCTAGTCTCCACTTACGATGTCCACATTGAGATTTAACTGTATGGAGACAAATGGATGTGGCAACTACTAGGTGACTATATTGAAAAACCTTATTGTCTGGTTGGTAATAAAAAAAGTGAATACCATGTTGAATTACTTTGATTTTCTTGAAATATGTTCCCTCTAAAACAACTGAACCCGCAGGTCACAAATTTTAACAATATATAAATTTAAACAAACTAAATTTAAAATTTGTTAAAAGGTTGAAGTTTAAAATTTACAAATTGAGTTTAATATATTGATGTAAAGCATGTACAAACCTATGGGGAACAACATTCCATCACTTTCTTCAGGTTCAAGTAACTTCGTCCTCTCTGCAGTACAACACAGTAAATAATAACCAACTCCTACATTTTCATGATCAACAATCACTGCAAAGACATCTCCTGCACAGTAAATTTATATATACATGTGTGAGATCTTAAAATTTACTTAGTTCAATCTATAGATCTATCTATCTATCTATACATGCATCTCAAAGTACCATGTAATGTGAAATATATATACTTACCAATTTTGACCAATCCTGAGATATGATTGTAATCAGTAGAAATCAAAGGGACATCATCAAAGTTTTCATCTTCATCTCTATCAATGTATCAGTAACAAATAGTGGCACTAGATTCCATGCACCTACATATCCACAGTCTTGATTGATACATTCCTCATAATTGTCAGCAATGCAGTGACAACAAAAGCATGAGTAGTCCCTAGTGTTCAACATCCAATTGTGATAATTCGTACTCATAACTGAATGCAAAGATTGCATCTTTTCTATCCTATTGCAACCATGCATAATTTTTCTATCCACACCTGAACATTTATGCATATATAGTTTACATCCTATAAATATAATTTGAATAAAGAATATCATAAAAAATTTAAACACTTTCAAATAATTTAAAAATGTGTGCATACCTTTTATCTCCCCAAATTTTCTATGTGGCACCACCTGAGTCAATCCTGATGATGTGTCATTCTCATTTGGTGCAGAATGTGTCTTGCACCATTCAACCACATCATGTGCATTTTTAATATGGACTCCCTTATAATTCATTTGATACTATCGTATATCACATTTGATGCAAGCTCCGACACCATCATGTTCACCTTTTCCATGTCCACTCTCAAAGAAACTCCAGACATGTGGTATGTTTTTATTACGATGATATCTACATAGTGCATAAAATGGTCTCGATGATTTGAATTGTGTAGCACATCCATCTGACCAAACATAATGTTTATCAAGTTTTATACCCCTTTTTTTCAAATTTGCAAAAAACATCTTGAAGTAGTGTTCTACATAATGAATTTCATGCTCTCTATCATCACTTATATAAAAATGATATTCCTTCTTGATGAACCGTGCTTCAAATGTTCTTTGAATACCATCCAAATCTAATTGTGCGTGTTGATAACACACATGTACCATAATAGTAATTTTCTCTAAAAAATAGTATTCCGATTGAATTGCCTTTTGATGAACAAATGAATAATTTTATGCAAAATCAACAACTGATACAATAGTTCAAAGTGGGAAGTTGTCTCTCAGTGTTTGGAATTGTTGTGCTTTCCACTTTGCAAAAAAAGCATGATGAATGTAGGGTTGAATCAAATTTTTACATTTTTCCATAAATACTCCAACATTTATCTCCTCTTCAACATATTTTAACCTTTTGGATTCTTTCCCAAATTTTGTTTCATTCTTTACATATTTGTAACTCTTGCAATTTACCATCTTTGTTACATCAATATTTTCATTTTTCAAAGGAAAAAGAGACAAATCAACACATGTTGGACATGTTCCTTTTATGAAATTTATTTGTCCAACTACATCATCTCTTTTGTCACATAAAATTGATGAGATGAACTCACTTCGTCTAGTAGGAGGAGCATTTTTAGAACCATAAGTGTCTTCTACAAAATTTTGAAAAACCTGATAGTGGAGATCAAATTCAATATGATAATGACAACAACAAGTTTCAAATGCTTCATTTGTCCTTATATAATATGGCTTCAACCTTTCAAACAATGTTTGCCCAATCTTTATATTAGGATTTGAACTACAAAATAACACATACATTTCATGTTGTGTTGTGTCCAGCCAATATTTTGTATGATATTCATATTGATTAGCTGAAATTCTATGTCTGATAACATCTCTACTATTTGATGAAGGATGTGTATTATCATTCCAAAATAATGTGACCAAATTTTTTATTCCTTCATCAATCCTATCAGAACGAGGAGCTCTACACATGATTGCCCAATTGCCTTCCAAGGTGCTATCATCCAAAAGTATTCTCCTATTAACATATTGTGATATTGTTTTCCTATTAAAACCAAATTGAGATGAAACTGAAGATATCTATCTTTTTTGTCCCATAGTGTTACCTACAATGGATGTCAACATAAATTTTTTTGTAATGGTCTTATCTTTAGTTCGAGATCACTTCCCTAGCTGGTTCAAACCTTTCCTAAGATTTTCAATCATATCAGTTTGCAAGTCAACAAATTTTCTCTTCTTTGATGTTGTGTCTATACCCAATAATTTTAATGCCCCTTCCAAATTTTTGTTTATAAGTACAAGTGAAAGTAATTGAGCTTGTTCAAGTGTTTCAAAATTATCAAATTTAACCAATATTTATCTTGCTATCATATTCATTGATCTCTTCTTAGCAAGACTTAAGGGTTGAACATTAGCAAGTGATCTCAAATTCTCCACATCCATTGTAAGTAAGTGATCTAAGTTTCTATAATTAATATTTCTCTTTATAGTTTGAGCTAAATTTAAAAGTTCATCCATACTAGTAGGAGCACGTGATCTTGACCCTTCTCCAACATCAATTGTTTGAGCTTTCGTAGGGAGTGATCCCGACCCTTCTTCAATGTGCAATTCTTCGACTTGACTTGACCCTCCTATTTCAGCTTCTTTAGTTTTATGATAATATGTCAATGCAGCTTCACGATTTCTTTGTTCTGTACCGGGTGACCTTTTTCTAGAAGATTTACTTTGTCTTCCCTTCTTGTTCCCCATTTCTTCAAGCTCCAAAAAATGTCTTCCACAAGATCGTCAATAAAAATTCTCTTCTTAAAAAAATACTTTAATCTAATATTTCTCCTCTTCAAAATTATGCCTTTGAAAAAATAGAAATAGCAATCCTCCTCCAAAAAATGCCTTCAATAATAGAAAAAGTGAATTTATTAATTGCAATTTGGTATAAAATAGAAACAAAATGTTTTAGTTTTATACCATTCTAATTTTTTTTTTATAAAATAAAATCACTAGCCAACTTCGCTCAAAGTACCTACTTCGCACGAAGTACCTAGACAAAAAAATCTGGCGGGGTGTTTTTTGCCAGACTTTTCACTTGGGAAGCTTTGTGCGAAGGGGGTCTTCGTGCGAAGACCCCAAAACTAAAATTTTACCCCCAGAAAATAAGTGAACTTAAAAAAAATGGTCTTTTGAGGCCTAGAACAAGGACCAAACAAGATGATTTTTTTAACATGCAATGTCAAATGATGCTATTTGGAACAAGCTTTCTAACGAATATAATTTTAATACATATTGAGTTCATTATCACTTTTAAATATTACTTTAACTAAACATAGGTTGTTTGGTCATTCAACAACCTTTCTCTTCAAGACTTTGGGAAAAATAGTAAATTATAAAAAATATGTAGGAAAAGCGTATTTGTGTTACCTTTCTATGAAAAAAAGAAAAAATAAATTTTGATATACACAAATCAAGTTAGATCAATCCAAGTGACCTTATGTCTAAATTATAGTTACTGTCAATTTAGAACTTAATAAACTATGAAATATTGACCCAAAATGAATAAAACCAATTGCATCCTTTAGATATTGAAGTTACAAATATAATCTTGAAAGAATTACATCGTTATCATATTTTTAAAAAAAGTTTTGCTGATCCAAGTGACAACAACTCCTTAAAAACATAGTTTTTTCACGCAAACCACTTTTCGAAGGAGAAGGAAAAATGAATTTAAATGAATTTTAATTTAAAAAATAAAATAAAATTTAAAAACTAGAAAGAAAATTCTAAAAGACTCTAGTTTACATCATCTTCAAATTCCTAATAGTTTTGTGACAATAGGTGTTCGAAAGTGAAGTTTTTTATCAGAATGTTGATCTCTGTGTCAAAGTTGGCCAAAAAGTGGGACTCACTATTGTGGGACCACCCACATAATAGTATTATGTGCTTCGCACATAATATTATTATGTGCACAACACATAATTTATATTGTGTGCAACACATAATATACTGTGCGCAACACTTATAATATACGGTGTGCATCACATAATTGACCGATACAAATTGGTATTAATAAAGGTGAACAATTTTATTAATATTAATCGATACAAATCGATAATATTAATGTGAATAATATTATTTAAGTTGATTCAATTTGATATTAATTCAATGAGATCATTATTATTATAAGAAAGGTATAATATTCATAATATGTATATATAATAATAATACTTATATATATATATATATATATATATATATATATATATATATATATATATATATATATATATATATATATATATATATATATATATATATATAATTGATCTATTCTTATAACATTAATGCCCACTATATTTTATCTAATCAAAGCTATAACCATCAACATGATGCTTATTTGATTTCTTGATTGTGGTACTTGGTAGTGAACATGTTTGGAAATTTTAGATCAAATGTTGATTTGGTGTTTGATTCATTTAGGCTATGGGATTATTCTCTTTGATATCTCAGTTTGCAGTTTTCTTATGTGATGATGAGTTTGTGTTTTTAGTATTTGGATCTACAAGTTATGTGGCTAACAAGTTCCAGAGTCTATTTTATTGTAGCATGACGATTCAAATATAGATTATCTATATCTACCAGGTTTGATTCAATAAACATGTAGAGTTTTTTATTTATCCTTGTATGCGGCCATTAGTGCATTGGTATGTTTTCTTTAGAATGAGAGGATAGATGATTAGAGTACCTAGATATTTGTTTGTTAGGACTTGTAGCATGAGGTTTATCACAACATCACCAAGATAGCTTGGTTGCATTTCATTGGTTACACATTTTAGTGGAATATTTTGATTATGATCAGTTGGCAATGTAGGATTGATTCTTGATTGGTGGTTGTTGGTGATTGTATCTTCATGGTTTAGAGATCTTGGCTTCATTTTATATCATTGAAATTTAAATTGTGTGTGTAGATCTAGGTGATATTTATTTAGGATATAACTATGATGATTCCATGCGTAACTTAATATCATTGATTCAATGAGAGTTTTTCAGTGATGTGAATTCATCATTGGATGGTCAATAATCTTCTTTAGTGTTATAGGTATTTGGAGGAGTCCTTAGATATTGTTGTTGTTGAAGGGTGTTTTACATTTGTAGGTTCATTGGTAGGATATGATTATCTTCATGTTGTTTGGAGATGTTGACATCTTGGATCCATGAAGGACTCATATATCTCTCATCCTATCAATGTTTTTGGTTCTTTTCTACGATCTTGATTATCCTATTTATATCCTCTAGCATATATTACTCATCTTATCCAAGTCTTTCCATCCCACCTTTGATCTTGGTTTATCTCTTAGCTTTCCTATATAGCTACCACTTAAAATCTTAACAAAACTATTCTAATCATAGCTACAATAAGAAGATTGAAACTTGTCAGTTCAAAGTAGAAAATTAGCAATCTCAAGTCAAGATCTGTACATTCCATAGTAAAGTTTTGTATGCATTACAATAGCTTCTGGCTTTGACTGTGTATATTTTTTTTGACATCAACATTTTGGATCAAACTCCATGATCCATCATCAGGATGCAAGATATTTAAAATAACACATACACAATCAAAACCAAAAGCTACTGTATTGCATCTAATAGGTTATGGAAATTTGATTACGTTAAAGTTTTGTATATCCATCTCATCCTACTATACATCATCCCTAACTAAAGGCATCTCTTTGAATCAATAATGTGAGTGGATCTTTATATTATCTTGAGAAAACAAAATGCCATTAACCTAAGCTTAAATCAGATGACAACAATGATCAAAATTTTGAACCAAAAATGAGATAAGACATTGTGCTTTCATGAAAATCTTAAGTAATCGACCAATGTTGATTTAAGTTAGCTTCCTGAATACCTACTTGCCTAATCTATCTCATATTTGTCTCTTAATCTAGGCCAATCAAATGAAATGCATAAAAATAAACATAAATCAACCTAGATTAATAATTACAAAATCTAGGGGCATATGCATGTTTAAATTAAATAGTGATATACGAAAGTAAATGCAAATAATAAATTGTTACTAATTCTAGAATTGATTGTGCAATTTTTTAACACTGATGTTTCAAATCACACTTTGTGATATAACATATCAATGTTTTAGATCACATTGTGTGATCTAACATTCTAATGTTAGATCACAAAGTGTGATCCAAGATATTGATGAAATTTTTTTTCTCAATCAAATCTAGAAGCAACAATACTAATGTCTCATGGATTGTGAAAATTTAGTAACATTAAATCCAAAGTGGATAAGGTGTACTTAGCTACAGGCTTAAAGATGAATAATTTCATCATGGTTCTAGAATTTGGAACATCTTGATACTAGAAATAGGGCCATTTTATTTATGAATTGCTTTGGATTTTGTGCAATACCTATACTACATTGTAGATTAATTCAATGTCTCTAAATTACTTTCACTTCTATAGACCCTTCCTAATGTATGAATTTGATCATGTTATTACACAACTCTATTGTTTGAATTGCAAATCCTACTTTGCTATAAACATTGGTACTATTTTTGAATATCCTTAGAGTGTTCCTAGAATCTCTTGTGGAGGACATGTTCTCCTAGGTTGATCTTAAAAGAAGACTAGTTTTGTGGTTATGCAAATGCTAACAAACAACACGCAATGCCCTTGAATGGATATGCATGGCTTGATTCATTTAGTGCACCAAACCAAAATGTTCTTCTAACAATTGCTCCTTAAACACTCTAGAATGAGAGATGATTACATAGGTTTGTATGATAAAATGAATGCCCTTAAATTAATTGCATAACAATTAGTTATGTAAATATGCACCTGGTTTTCTCACAATAATTAGTTAAATGGATTGAGTAGACTAGAAATTTAAATTTAAATTTTAGAGATCCAAGGGTCATCAATCTTGCACCTTGAAGAATGACTTAAGGTGGTGAAATAGTAAACTCTACACAATGAATGAACACCTGATTATAAATAATGTGATAAATATGGTCTACAAAAAGTTGTAAATGAATTGATAGGTGAAGGCTAAAGGAATGAGCTCAATTGTAGAAAATATTATGTCATAAATACCATATATAAATATATTAACTCAATCTTTTAAATAAACACAAAACCAAATAAAAATTAATATAGATATACAAATTTATACTATTTATTTTCTTAATTTATTTTTATGTTCAATCACTATTATTCTAAACTAAAATTTGAACTCAACACTATTTAGATGCCTACAACATGACTTTGCCACAGATTCTCTTCTTTATTATAACCCAAACAACATTTAATATCTTATAAATTATCAAAACAACTCAACAATCTTTACTTCCTTAATTAATATTTTTTTAATAATAAATTGTGAAATATAGGTGATCGAAAAGATAATTATTATTTTCTAGAAGCTTGACATTTGAATTGAAAAATCTTAGACATAACGTATTTACAACGACAGACCTGTATACAATAATCTCAGGGCAATAACGATGCAATTTCCGTTGACATAATTGTCGGAATAAAGTAAAAAATTATGACCTTTCTCTTCCACATGGCACGCACTAATAATGGAAAACTTCTTTTACAAAAAGAGAAGTAATAATAAGGTAACTCCAAATATTCCAACATTAGAATATTCTCCAATATATGCAATCTGTAGAGAGTCAATATTAAGGAAACTTGGAATATTCTAGAGTAAATTTTGCTTGTTGAAATCTATTTAATATTTTTTTCAATTGATTTATTACTATTTTAGATTGTAGCTATAATGGTGATTTTTTTTAATAAAATTCTTTTCAATCTAAATATTATTAAATTTTGGAAGTATTTTTTACTTAATTTATTTTATAATTATTTAATGAATTTTTATTATGTAAGAAAAATAAATAATATAAACATATTTGCTTTCTAAAAAATTTTAAAGTCTTAATTTTTTAAAATTGTAGAAGATTTGAATACCATTTAGGTGCTTATGATATAGATTCTACCATTTTTAGTATGCATGTATCTTTATCTTGATTTTTCAAAGAAAAGAACAAATGGTCACACTAGATAAAGATTATTTTCTTTTAATTTTTAGTTCAAAATATGTTACATATCCATTGATATCATTTCACACATTCTTATAATATTTGTAGGTATAAGCTAATATCTTAAATAATTTGGTAGTTCTCAATATTTCTATTGTAATAAAAAAAAGGATAAAAATTGAAATCTTATTCTTAATAATGGTAAAGATTCCTTTTATACTCAAATTGCCACATGAGCAAATAGTATGAAATGCGAAAAGTCAAAATCAAACTAAGACATAGTCTAGTCAACCAATTAATTCCATTCCATACATAAGGAGATTATATAAGAATTCGACTTACACATCGAATTAAGAAAAGTAGAACAATAGTTTTTAATAAACAATGTGTCGACCATACTGTCGCTCACCCAATGCCATCACATGACTAAAATAAATATGAATGATTACATCAAGGAAATCGACCAACACGTCGAACAACAATACATCCTGAGAATACTTCATGCATAAAATCATATGCATCAAATATGTCATACATCAAAGAGCAAATAAAGGATGCCGACCTACTCGTCGAATGCCGAATACAATATAGATCAAAGAGTACATCAATAAAATACAAGACCATGAAGGTTGAATCATATAGATGAACAAATATGCCATCAAACCTCTGTCCATCTGCATGTCCCTGTCTCCTAAACCATCAAACATATGTCCATCTGCTATCTCGAGATGAGAGTGTGGTCAAACACTTTTTCCACCCAACCATGAAGTGGATAGCTCCCCTGAAGTTCTTTCTGACACAAAGAATCCACATTCAACACCCCTCCCATAATGAATACACAACAAAATAACACGCAAACAATGCAAGAAAAGAAAACTCTTCTTAAAACAACATCTCACTTGAACATGTACTACTTAATTCTTAGTCATTCTCTAACTTCATTACATACATAAGCTTTTCCATAATTTTATTAATGCCATTATATGGCGAAAAAAAATGAAATCACAGGAAGATAAAAGAAAAACAAATATTATATTATTACACAATTTTCCCTTCTCAACTTTAATGTCCTTTAATAGTAGAATACATTTATACACATCTATTGACCCAAACAGAGAGGGAAACTTAAATCATATTATAATAAGCACTTTCATAAACTCACAAACCCATTTTGATTAATCACTAATTACCGATTTAACAATGAAGAAATGAATATATATAAATGGGATTTTGAGAATATGTTAATATAAAAATATGCAACCATTCATAATTAAAATAAAAAAGGTGTTGTTAGGGTTCTATTGATGAACGAAGGCCATTCTTGGCGCTGTATGAAGACTCTAAGAAATTGTAACAGAATGGTTGAATTAACAAAAGAAAATTTCTATGGATTTCTACCCCAAATGACAGAGGGTTGTGTGAGCCAAGAGCCCAATTAGAACTCGTTGCACATAGTGATGCAGTCAAGACTGGAGAAGTCTCCAAAGGAGATGTTCAATCTTGCAACCTGAGTCAACACAGTGGAAAGAACAAAAAAGCACATAGATATAAATAGAACATGACAACTTTTATTATCATCAACAAGAATTTACATCAAATTGGCTTCAAACATGTCGGGTTGTAAGACCTTCCCGGTTGCAGCCCAATACAAAGAAATTACTCTCATATCCTATTTCTGATCTGTCAAACCTCAGAGCTATCCTTCCTCAGCTCTCAGCTACTCAACACTCCTTAAACAAGAACTACTACCTAGCTTATATACAAGATCGCTAGTCAAAGCCGGCTTATCCGATCATCAATCTCAAGATAAAGAAAATGGTTTACAAATATATAGGTCAGGAGCAAAAATCTGAAACACCGATCACCACAATACGAACATAAGGATGTGTGATAATAGATATAGGTCCACACAAGTTCCAACAATCACGATCCATGACCGCACACATTAAAATCCATCAATCCCCAACCGCATAGTAAATCTCCTAAATCGGTCTAGACATGAAATAAACACACTACCCACAACCACTAGATGAATCCAAACTCGAACCACCACAAACTAAAAGACATGCGATCATAGGAAACTATTCCCAAATAGGTCCTAAACATCATAGTATGATCGCACACACCAACTCCAACTCGGAGTCGAAAGCCAACTTGATCTTCAAACTGAAAAATAAGAACGAAATTTAAAACATATTTTTTGGTTGATGCAAGATCACCAACTACCCTACTCTTGTACAACCTGAGTTGGCCTAGTGGGGGAGAACTTGTACTCTTGAAAGAGAGGTCACAAGTTCAAATCCCACAAGAGGTAGGGTATGTACGCCTCATTTGTAGCGCAGTTAAGTGCCTCCCGCAAGGAGTATGAGGTAGTCCTATATTATTGTCACTATATATAGACCCAAGAACATATGGCTGGTATAGTAGACTATAAAATAAAAGTTTAAAGTTTTTAAAGTTTACTCAATAACAGAGATTTTATGAACAATTATCATGATTCCAAAGTATTCAGCCTGTAAATTCAATAGTTTGTTACTAGTCTCAACATGCGATTCGAACACGAGTATCAGAGATTTTTTTTAAATGTGTTTAAATTGCACAAGGAAAATAGATTGATAATCTAATTATCAATGCGACTTCCAAGGCAACACATTTCGGATCATTCTATTCCATTATATCTTCTTGTCTGGGTTGCGTATTCTACAGGTCCTAAGCTTATACACTCCAGAAGCATCTACAAGGACGATTTAACAACCCAAGAAATATTCAAAGCACAAATGTTTTTTTGCACAAAATTTGACTAATGATCTGAGACAGAAAATATAATATGCTGGGAGAGACAGCTGCCTTATCAGGGAGAGGAAGACGTCTTGAACCACGGCTTACAAGCTACAAAAAGGTAAGAAAAAAAATATGAACAGAAAGAAGCGGCTATAGAGCCTTTTATCTTCAGCTATGATAAACACGCATGGATTTACAGCTGGAGCGAATTATTTAACAAAATGCACCATCAAATGGTAACTCCTACGATATTGAATGGCAACAGATAGACATGGAATGGTGTGAGTTAAATATATAGAACTTTAGCAACTGCTCCTAAGCAAGATACGCCCAATAAAAAAAATGCCAGGCATTAACAGTTAAGAGTCCAGATTGTAGGTACCGTTCCATAAAGAATAAACAAATAAGAGTTCTACAACGAGCCTCAATTGGGTGCATCCATTCATTGACAACATTAATATTATTCTATGTCTGTTTCTGGGTTGCAGGTATAGTCCTCCTCCTTTTCAAAAAGAAAACAATTGAAAGAAGAACAAAAGTAAACCTTTTGTGCATTTCTAATGTTAAAGATCCTCAAAAGTAACCACTATCATAAGATGCTGTCATAAATGGAAATGAAAGCAAGCATTCTCATACAATTGCCTATATCAAACAAGGTATCAACTAAAGTTTAAGTCTAGGAATATATTGACTAAAAGGTCTAAATTTAAGAAGCTCATGAAGACCAAAAGTGCATAGTCATATGTCAAAGTCTACCGACCAAGTCGACAAAGTCAAAGCATCACATAAGTCCTAAAAAGGAGGAGCTTCACAAGGAGGAGCTTCACAAGGCGGGTCTTGACAATAATACAAATATTCCTTGAGGTTTTCTTTCTCCAACATGTTTTTGATTAAAAAACAACAAAACAAGGGTATTGTCCCTTACAAACAAGTCTTGAAGGCCAAACAACTGCGAGAGACAATACAAACACTAGAGAGCCAAAAGACAACTCTTCAAAAGTCAACATTATGGGGATGATAAACAACTGAAAACTAAAAGACAAAGATCGAACATAAAGACAACATACCAAAGTGTCACGACTCACATACCACTAAGTGGTGTAAACAACAAGCAACCTAGCTAGGGCTCGAGAAGCCATGTCTACTAATTCTATCCCAATTCTGCCTAACAAAGTCAAACAGGTCTAAGTTCGTGGGAGTGCTAAATCTTTGCTACAAAGCACCAGATAGTGGGTACTATTAATAAAAGTTAAATAAGTCAATTAGTTAACTCATGTGCATGAAATGAATAAATACAATAAAGATTTTATTTATTTTAGAAGAGATTTTTTTTTGAAAAAGTAAATAATTAAATTATAAAAGACTTAGTTCTTCTTAGTGTAATAGGTAATAGTAAACAAATGTTACTTTAAAACAAATGTTACTTTAAGTACATAATAGTATAATTCCTCATCTTTTATCTTTAGACTTTTAATTAATTTATATTTTTAATCTTTTAAATAAATAATCATAACATGACAAAAAATATACTCTATGATATTTTCCATCTTCAAATTAAAATCTATAATACATTTAATCTTCAAATTAACATCATTTTTTCCTTTTTAAAATTTAAAGAGAATCCTCTAAAATATCAAACATCATAATCAACAAAAACTTATTTCATACTCTACAAAAGCAAACAACTCACTTAACCTATTGAACGATAAAATAATCATACTTAATTTAATACTCAAGGTTTATACGTTTTAACGATTTATATATTTCTTAATACCTAATTACTTAAGCTACGTCGTGTTTTCTTTATTTCCAGTCAAAGTATTATTGCATGCTTTGAATATAATGCGTGCACCCTACGTATACTTTTGACTTGTAGATTAATTTTTTTACGGCTTACTTGTTGAATGAATCCCTTAATTCATTATTACACTTACGTTTTGCAGAAGTCAGGAGATCGATTCCCATGAGAAATTCCCGTTCCTTCTTCCGCGGGCTAACAGTTGCTGCAACATTATATAGAGTGTATGAGATTACATGACTTTAAGATTTATAAAATTGTAGTTTTTACCTTTTTCTTAAGATACCTACTGTTCTACGGCTGTTCAGATTTGTGATAAATTATCTTGCCTTTGTTTGTCACGGGGAACAAAGCCGTGCATTTATATGAATTCCTGAAAATTTCACGCCGAAAATCACTTCTAAGGCGAACCAAAAGTGTCGACTCCAACTCTTTAGGTGATTGCCGATTCTGCTTTAAATTTTTCCTCTATAGTCAACATATTTTAGCTGATGAGTTGTAATTTGGAATTTCTACTTAATTGGCAATTCTGCTTAAGATTTTCCCCATAATGTAGATTTTTAATATGATTGCCAATTCTGCTTTCTACATAACTCAGATTTTTTAATGTTATTGCCAATTCTGCTTAAGATTTTTCATTATAATTCAGATTTTTCAATAGACTTGCCGATTCTGCTCAAAATACTTCGGTTCAGCGTTTTTAGGTAATTGCCATTTCTGCTTAAAATTTTCCCAATATAGCTGAGAATGTTTGTAATTGCTATTTGTATTTAAAATTTGTCCTCTATTTTCATATTTTGTCCGATGATTTTACCGAATTGTGCTTTTTCCCGACCACTTCTCTTTTAATTAGTTTTTATTTCTCTCAATTGTATTTTCTACGAACTCTTTTGAATAATTCCTTTCGCCTTTGCTTTTCAAGTTTTTATCTCTGCACAGCTACCCAGGGTTAACATTAACTGATTTTCTTTCTTTCTTTATTTATGCTGATGAAGGAATCCTTCTGGAAGATTTTTCTTGTAACATTATGGATTGCAGAAGCTTGAAGCCTTAAATCATTTTTGTTTATAAGGTGTATGGTTGCTTTCTAAGTTATAATTCTATACCAATTCGAGTCTTAATGTCAATTACTCTTCTTCTTTGTAGTCTGAAGTGTCTCTTCCGAATTACTTGTTGCAATTTATCCTGATCAGTGTGCTTTTAAATTTTTTGGTCTGCACAATCTTGAAGTCTCTAATTATTTACTATTTAGGAGGTGGAGGGTTATGTTTTTAATTTGAAACTGTACATCTATGCTAGTCTTAACATTGTATCAATTATTCTTCTGTTTTGTGGTCTGTAATGTTGATTCTGCAAATTCCTATTTCATTCCTCTGGAAGACTCTTTCTTAAAATTAAGGATCGCAGAAGCTTGAAGTCTTTAATCAATTATTGTTTAGGAGGTGGATTGTTGCTTTTAACTTTTAAGCCTACAGCTATGCTAGTTTTAGTCTCAATTCTTCTTCTTTTGTATTGAAGCTTTTAGTCTGCAAAACATCAACTTTTCTCTAGTGCTAAGTCTTTAGAAACCTAATTTCAAGCTTCTTTGGTAGTGGAAACATTATGTTCGGAAATCAAGTATCTATCTGATAGATCCTACGAATCACTGGTAATAATTCACGTACTCTAGTCTTCATTTAACATTTTAACACTGAGCTATCTGCGACAATTACTACAAATGTCTTATTTTGAGGAGAAATGTAGTTCAGATCATGTTCTTGTAGTACTTTGCAAGTTGTTTCAGGTAAGACTATATGAAATTGAGCTTTGAAAGGATCAGTGTTAATTATTCAGATTAATATCAGGATATAGTTGGCAGATTAAGGAGCATTTTAAAAGAACCAGATGTTTCTAGAAGTATAGAGATGTTTTGTTATTTTCATTATGTAAATTGAGAAACTTGGGCCCGCTTTGTATTTATTTCAAAAAAGAAAATTATGTTTCAAGTATGAAAGCACCCCTGAACAGGAAAGCTGACAAACAGCACCGAAAAACTTGACCTAAAGGGCTTTGCTTGAAAATCAGAGGCCCTAACTGAACAGCTCGCTCCCAAACTAAACACATGAAAGGATAACAACAGAAAACCACAATTTATCACCCAGCACCATCGTTTTCCTCAGCTCCTTGAATAGTACATGAACTGCCATCCCCATGGTCAGCACTATCTAAGCCAGTATTATGGAGGTATTTCACAGCCTGCTTTTCTCTTTCTGCCCTCTCCCTATCCAAATGCGAGGAAGGTGCTCTAAATGTTTGCTGGACATCAACCAAATTAAAGCTAGGGAGGAAACCCTCCCTACAATCCACCATGAATTTCTGCAAGGTATCAATGGCTCCAACAAGTGGCATAAAGCTGGATTTCGACTCCCTATAGGCCACAGAAACCATCCTTTGAAACTCTGAGCCTGCTAGTGGCAAAGGGCATGCAGGATTGGCTTCAGAAATCTCTATGGCAGACATCATGCCACCTCTAAACTCCTAATGAACATAGAACTCCGCAGATGCCTTACCACGTCTCTGTACATCACAAAATAAAGCAGATCTGAAGCTAACTTGAAAGCAATGTCATAATTTACTCTACTCCTGAACTTGGTCTCTAGGTAGGCCAGATCTGTCATCTCCTTCACATTCTCCACAAGGCCCGTGCACAACACAAAAATAATTGCTAACCTCTGATTTGAAATCAGCCCCTTAGAAGACATTTCCTAGTTTTCTGCATAGAGATGGGACTTTTGCACCGTTGCTGAGAGCAGATGGATAAAAAACTAGCAAAAACAAACACTTGTAAATGGGCTAATGCTCAATATGAAAATAGTATGCCATCCCCCTCACTGCCACTGACAATAAAAAGAATGCCCCAAGCATTCAAATTTAAAAACAATCAGGAGTTGATATGACAGATGATTCTCCTCCTGCCCTTTCAATGATTCACAAGCTGTTGCTTACTGATCGTGAGAATTGGAGTCTAGGAGGGACCACGAATCTCCTTTCATGGCAAAACCTTGCTACCTGTCGAAACAATTATTAACAATCAAGTCATCCTTTGATGAAATACCATAATGTGCCAGGCAATCCACAGTGCCTTTCACTTCCATGAAAGCAATGACCGGAAGAAAAATATTCTAAAGAGTCTAGCAGAGGCCAAGAAAAGTGTAGAATGTTCCTAGTTTCTAGTTGTGGGGACCACAATTGTTGATAGCATTGCAGATTCCCATAGAATCCCTTTCAAATTGCAGCTCCAAGATCCCAAATTGAGAGGCCACTTGGAGGTAGCTAATGCATGGGCCTCAACTTCATTGTTTTTCCTAGCTACCAAGTGCTTGGAAGCAGCCTTGATTAAAGTCCTATAAAATTCTTTAATCGCATAGCAAATATCAGAATCTTCTGGATTTCCTCTCGATGCTCTATCAAAATCTAATTTGAGAAAGATAGGAGGAACCCTTGTACATCCTTCATAAGAACACCTTTGGTTGAGCTCCCACCGCCCATCAATGGGAGGGAGCTTTAGAAGTTGCCAAGACTGTAACACTTCCTTACCCCAATAAGTGGACTTTTTCCTTCAAAGAGTGTCCTAACACTCTTGTCATAACAACCTTTGAAGTGGCGAATTCCATCCTTCCAAGCAACTCTTCAATGGAAAGGGCCTTATCTTGAAAAATCCTTATGTTCCATTCTTTCTAGACATGCCAAATTGAAATTATTAAACAGGGGCTGGCCTCGGAGAAGTTGGAAAATATTGCCTTAGGATGCAAAGTTGGCTAGATAAGAATAGAATATATAATATGATGATAATAAACTAAACATTACCTCCTTTACGCCATAGATGCAAACTAGGCTGACCTAAGTATCTATATAAGACTATATAAAAGATTATATAACTTACTGGAGGGTTATGCTAGCCACAAGTCAGCTACACATATCCCCATGTATGCTATAGGTTAAGGGCATAACACAACCCTTGTACCCCCCTTTAAAAAAAAGAAACTGCATTGTCCCCACTATTAATGAATTGTAGATGCTTTTGAAGGAACATTTCATCTTTCCATGTCGCATCTTCACTAGCTAGATTATTCCACTAGATTAGTGTAACAAAAAAAGAAAAGGAGAGATGAATGGAAGGATGGATAGGGATAGATGGTCTTATTTCTTTAGTTACATTCAGAAGGAAGATGACTTGCTAGGCTCAAGAAGGTCCAATCGCTAAACGAGTACAATGATCCATCACTTAAATAGAAAATGGATATGGAAAATAGAATGATGGAAGCAAGTTTTATGACAAAATAAGGAAGGAGATTGACTTTCAGCATACACAGACTAACAAAATTCAGACAAACGGATTTTGCTATCGGAAAGGGAACTCTAAGTTAGAAACTAACCCGTAGATGTGATTTGGAGGGAAGTTGGAGGGATCAAGTCGTTTGGGATGACTATGTCCCAAGACCAAGTCATCTAGGACGATTCTGTCTTGGCACTTTTGACTGTTTTCATTCTTAGAATGTAGGCAAGCTCCTGCACTTTCCAGATCTGGTCATGAAATCGGCGCCACCTATTCCTACACATAGAAAAGAGAGAAATTGTTGGGTAGAAAAGGGTTTCCCCTAGTCAAACCTTGGTTTAGGAACCGACCTTGGAATTGAAATGAAATAAACTTGAATTGAAAGCATGCTAGTAGAAAGTAGAGGCTAGATCTAAAGATGAAATGTCTATACCTTCACAAATGGATTTGGAAGATACTTGAATGTTGTTGTAATGTCTTGAATTGTTGAGAAGAATCAGGGATGCCTTTCACAAATGCCTAGATCTGCAAATACTCCTCAAATCTCCGATGTTGTTATGTTTGATGTTGCTTTCCTTGAGAAGGAATCAATTCAAATTGATATTCATGTAGTTGAAAGAAGGATATTCTTGCATGATTGAGGTCTCTTCTTGGCCTTCAATGAGGTAGAGAAGTATAGTTGGCATCAAATGCCTATTTTTGTGTTTGATAATATTGGTTATCTACCAATGTATTAATTGTCTGTATTAAGTTTGTTATCACTATTGGGTAGTTTGGTTGGTTGATGGTTGTGTTTCTCTTGGTGATTGTCGGGTCCTTTAAATATGTTGTGTACCGCCAAGGAAGGGGGTATGGTATTGTTGGGTAAATTGTAATCCTTGGCCGACCCTCTGGTCTTCTCTATAATGAGTTCATGAGCGAATAAAGATATATTTTACTCCTTATTGGTACGCACTGCCATTTGTATTATTACTTCATGTATATAAATTACCAGGTATAGCAATAAATATTTGGCTCCATTGCCTTAAAAAGAAATCAGGTCAACATTGCATGACTCATGCCCTTTCATCCCAATAAAGGCGAGAAGAGGCCACAAGGTGGTCAAGACCTAGTGATCAGGTGATTTTTAAGAATTGCAGAACAAAGAGAACGAAGAAGAAGATTATGAGAAAAAGTTGATGAAACATACCTTGCTGACCAAGCAAGACAGACGATGTCAGACTAGGAGTACGAAGGAGATCTTGAATTGACATACATATTGCATGGCGTTGAGAGCCTATCCATCTTAGGAGAACCCACCATTAGAAGATAGACAATAAAAAATAGACAATAGCATGAATTCCATTTCTTTCCAAGACTCTTTATAATATTTCCTCTTCACAAATTGACCAAGTAGCTTCTCTTTCACTTTTTACATAACTTAAATTCGTTGGTTTTTTGATGTAGGTTGACTTTCACCATTAATAATTAATTCATTAAAAGCCCCTCACATGAGATACTACTTGGTTTTTGTTTTAAATCATTAAATGATATTTGCTTTTTCATGTGCTCACCTTGACTTAGGAAAACATTAAATAATTGGCCCCCTTTAATACTATAATCATTTAATGCACTTTTAAAGTCACTTGGCCCCACACATTAAATAAATTTATAATATAACTTTTAATAATTAATTATTAATAAAGAATTCTTTATTAATAATTAATACCTCGAATTTGAGCCTATAACTTATTCCACTTAATCAACTGATGAAGTCAGCTAATACCAAGTCTAGGTGCACTGCCAAAAATAGCAACATTGCATAATTGACTTACTATAAATAGTAAGTCCCTTAAAAGTGAGCCAACTTACGAATGGATCAATCATTGTGCATACCATGAGTCTGGGAGCCCCCTACCAGATATAGCAATTCCTCAACAATGACTTGCTATAAATAGTAAGTCTCTAAATAATCGCTCTAGTCAATGATATTGAATCTCAACACTGCAACTAAGCTGTACAAGTGCCTTGCTAAAGATAGAAACCCTAACTTTCTTGAAATAGACATTGACTATAAATAGTAAGTGTGCCAATCTAACTCAAACAAAGAGCAATCCTCAACATCCCTGACCACTAGAGTGGAAAAATAGCCTCTGGCTCGACCAACTGAGACCCTCTGAACAACTTTGTTAGCCTATGAGGGTCAAGAAATAGGCTAATCCTTTGAAAGTTGATGTTCACGAAATTGGGGACATTACACATTGTATTCGTACGAGTATCTGACCTTCTATAAGCCATGCTATAATTGAAGATGGCCATTACCAATGTAGTGGGCAACAACGTAGTCAACTAGGAGCATGGCAAGCTCAAGGAGAAGTCAACAAACAACCTAACCATTGATCCAATGTTGTTGACGGTGGGCATGGGAAGGAAGTTGACCATCGTCGAGTTGGAGATAATGGGATGGAAGTTGACAAACACCATCATCGACGGAGGCTGGGGTGTGAATGTACTAGCGGAGACTTGGAAGGCCCTCGACAAGCCAACACTATGGCCACCAACCTTCCATCTGGTAGGTGTTGACCAACATGACATCAAACCACTTGGGACGCTCATGGCACAAATGGTCACCATTGGCACTCAACATTTCTTTTTGGACTTTGTCGTCATTCCACTAGGAAAAAAGGCATATGATGCCTTCCTCGGAAGGGGTTGGTTGATCATGGTGAAGGCAAAACACAATTGGAAGAACACGCTCTCCATCGAGAGTGATGGGAGGAAGTGCATCATCGACTTGCAGAGCCAGGCGGTGAGCCAAGAGATGGCATTAGACTCAAAGTTGGAAAATGGAGAATTGGGAATGGACGAAGGAAGGAAATGCATGGAACCAAATGTCGAGGGGGTGCTTGAGCATGCCAATTATTCTGAAGATGAGATGAGTTCCCTAAATGGACTATTCCACTGGCAAATGGACGACTATGAGGTACACCCATCGACATTTAATTTTCTTAAAGCTACAACATGTTGGTCCTCTCAAAAGTTTTTGAATCACCATGATTATTCTGTGGTGTTTCCCTTTGAATTTTAAATGTTGTTCCCCGTTCTATCTCTATGCATTATTTTTGCCTTATTCTTGGTCGAGGCCTTATCCTTTTCATTTTATTTTTAACAAAATATGGGTGATTGATCGTATTTGGCAGGACCCCTTTACCTTTCAAATGATAGGATTCGTGTCATTTTCCCATTTGCCCCGCAGTCTCGTAATGATGTCATAACCTGGGCCTAGTTGATCACGGGAGGACGAATTCTTGTGATCTGTCAGCTTCTCGACAGATGTTTTGTCTCTTTGCTAACAAAGGTTAACTTGTTGATGGGATCAACGGTCCTGGTTGTCCCGCGATCAAAGATGATCGAGCTTTATTCAGTGCGGGATCACGAGATCTTGCCGCGTGTCTTGGGTTCGCCAACGAATAAATATATGGATCCATGATGAGTTGCCAGTGAATGACAAATGGAGGCGGCTAATTGGTTACAGAATAATGACGATGAATATTTTTTTAAAGGAGTTAAAATTTTTGTAACTTATGTGCTAATCTTTTAGCACGAGGATAAAATCAACGATGATGTTTTAACTCGATCAAAAAGGTGATCGACTTTTATGTCAGGGAATGAGTTTGCATTGCGAACAAAGTTTATTATGTTGAAGGAATCAATGGTCCTCGTGATCTTGTAATCAAAGATGATCGAGCTTTATTCAGTGGGGGACCACGAGATCTTGCCACGTGTCTAGGGTCGCCAACGTATTATCAAGGATGTTTGCTCGACGACGGGGTGGTGGCTTAAGATTTTCCGTTTTTCGGTTTACCAATCCACGTTTCTATAACAAGGTCGACATCAAGTTGGATCGGTGATCATCACTTTACCTACTTGCAGGGAAGGAATCAACAGTCTATTACGGTGGGAGGTTGGTGGTAAGGACTAAGGATTGAAAGTAATGGTAGGACACCTCGCCGCTGGGATATTTCATAGGCAGTATTTCAAAGATTTTTAGCGATGGATGGGGACATTCCAGCAAATTCTTTTGGGGATTTTTATCATAATGTGCATAGGATTCAAAGGGTCGCTTGCAAACGGCGAATTTAGAGGATTTTTCAGGTGTATAGTTTTGCTAACAGGATATTTTGATGGCCATAATGGTTGCTTGCAAGAAAAGTATTGTAGTGGAGGAAATTACATGTTTCTTCTTCTCTAAGATTTGGGTGTATTTCAAGTTACCTATATCCATCATGTAAGGATGCAATCCAAGCCTCGTCAGTGCAATTTGGCTATCTTGACAAGAGATATTGGATAAATAGTTGAATTGGTATTACGAAGACACGAGTACCTCTATGAAACATTTCTATTAGCCTCATGTATGCAAACATTGAATGCCACATCACTTATTACATTCCTTGTTGCATCGCTAAGCTGACAAACAAGAAGCTCAAGCTTTACACATCTCTCAAAGTTTCACAGAGGTCATAGGAACCTATTAGCATGGGTTTCATGAGTAGACTTGTTATGATAGCACTAGAATGATTTGGTATTCATTGTAGTGGACAAGTTTTGAAGATGACCATAAATATTGCTTGTAAGAAAAGCACCATAGCATAGAAAACCATGTGTCTCTTCTTCAATCATGTTTGGGTGCATTTTGGGCTACCCATATCCATTGTGTTTCTGTTGCAATTTGAGATTGACAGTGCATTTGGGTAATCTCTATGGGAAAGATTCGAGGTCAACAACCTTTTATCTTCGAATAGATGGTTAGACGGAGGTAGTGAATTGCACACTTCTACATCGATTGCACATCTGCAATTGTGCGCACTCATGCACTTTGAATAACAACTTGCTTTATATCAAACATGCTTACAACATATCTTTGCGTAGTTTGACAAGCACAGCCCTTCCTAGACATCTCTTGGGTTTTAGCCTACAATACCCCTTGGCATATCCTATTGCTTATCACCGCATTTTAAGCTGTCCACACTAGAACGACAAGCACATGAGGTGCACAAATTTATGTAACACACTGAGAGTGTTTGCCAATAGTTTCAATAGATTCTTTTGCTTTACCAATAGAAATGCAAAGAAGGCCCTGATGCACACTAGATCTCTCAAATATTCCAGGTCAGTGACTGATTCTAGTTGCATTTCAAAAGAACACTTAAATGATCCACACTAGAAGATGAAATGTTAATTATATGGTCCATAGTCCATAGTCCATTCTTTGTGCAGCTGGTGAGAATTCTTTTGTTCTTGATCTCTCAGAATACTTGGGTTCGCATCTAGCATTTAATGTGGAACTCCTCTAGTCATTCTTTCCTCCTTTTCTTGAGCAAGATTCAACACAACACCTGTTAGAATTGGATCTTGAGCACTTGTTTAGTGCCACATAAGATGAGATCTTCCAAACTACCACAATGTGCGCATGCCAAGGTTCACATCATTTGGTTAAAATGGTCAAGATAGGACAATACGTGGAACAAACAAAGTGGTATAATCTATAGTAGCTCTGCATTTGATTTGCATGTCTCATTGAAGACATGATGGAGGCCATTGCTTCTCAAGAAAGGGTGAATGATTAGAATGTATCATGCAAGCCTTTGAAAACATTGCACACACAATAATAGTCAGGAATAGGCCTCAAAAAACTAACCATAACATTCAGTTAATCTACAACTGTTTTGATATGCAAAGATGACAAAACACAAGGAAATGACCTACTAAAGTTGAGTTTTGTATGGGTGTAACAAAGTTTAATTCCCAGCATGACCCACTTCTCGACAGCAGTTGCAAAACCCATTTGGGATTGATTATCTTGCAGAACTCCTTTGTTACCTTTTGAAGAGGGAATCGCATTGAAAGCTACACCCCAAAACTACCAAATCATATTTTAAAGTGGCAAGCATAATGACAAGTTGATTCCAAACTCTTTTTATTTGTAAGGGATTCCCACGTTCACAAATATTGAATAGAAAGAAAATTAAAGAAGAGAAAAGGCTTCTAATCTTGCAAAACTACCAATTTAACTCCACACCCAGGACTACCATCTTTACCACTTGAGGAGTCGGAAGAATTTTCCTAGCCCTCTAGAGACTTCTTATGCGTTGACAAACTCACCTTTCTGAGTTGTAGTAAAGCTTCATCTTTGCTTAACTTGGTCTCTTGAATCAAAATGAGATCAACCTTTTTCACTCTCAACTAGAACTTGTAAAGCCATCTTTTGATAGGGATACTCAACCCTGAAACATTCCATGGAAAAAATATCATGGTTGTGTGAGAGGGAGATTTACCCTACTAGGTTCTAATTATGATAGGGGCTCATTTCCGTCTATTTGCTTGCCAAAACCTTACACGAGCTTATTCTTTAATTTACTTTGAGCTTTTTTTCCTTTCAATCAACAATTTATCTTGGATTTGAATTGTTCCATTTGAGAGATAGTTAACACTTTAGTTGACAAAAGATCTTTTTCATCTTCTAAGCTGTCCTCCAAAAATTCCCTGCACATGATAGGGGATACTCTACATGGGACATCACCAACTACCTCATTGTCTACAGACAAAATTGTGTTTTGTGACATACACAAGATTTCAAAATTTAACTCCTTTGAGATCATTTTTTGGCAGTAATGACTGCAGAGAGCAGTACTGTGAAAACTATAGCAGAGAGCAATGCAATGAAAACTATGGAAAACAGCAGAGAACTAATTCGAGAGATCCAATAGTGCTCACCTTTGTCCTTTTCCCCCGAGACCTCAATTTGAACCTTTGGCTCCACCACCATTCCCTCTTCACAAACAAGTTCTGACAGTATTTCTGACTACACGCCAAATTATGACATGGAAAGCTTTTAGGTTTAGGGCCTTTGAATTCTAATTTGTGCTTCCTAGTCCCAAAAGACCCTATAGTGGCTTAGAAATGTCCATTTTCACACAGATTTTAGCGTAGGCTTTCAATTGGCCATTTTGCTCATTATCATCTACACTCAAAAAATCATCAGAGGAATTACCAATTTTGGTTAGAATAGATTCCTCCTAGTACTTCGAAGGCAAATTAAATTATCTCAGCCACATAGGGTTTTGCACAAACTATAGGTGGTTGGGTTGAAGTAGGCATCCATTGTTGCAGAAAGAGACCCACACCATCCATCAACTAAGGGCCCCCCTTTAGAATTGTAAGCTTTGATTGTTCATCTAGGCAGACTAAGACAAAAAAACCTTCAAGCAAAGATTTGGAATAGAAATCAAGCTCCTCATTTTTCACCATCCATTTCTCCAAACCAGATTGTTGTACTTGTGATTAATAGTTTGCAAGTTTTCCAGTGAGCATCCTCTCTTTGTTGGAGATTTGATTTTGACCTCAATCTCTGTGTTTGCCAAAGTAACACTGATTTCCGAATTCTCAAGCACAGGAAAATGGGTGGTGGGTGGTGATCTCCCAGAATTGCATTTACTGTAGAAGCCACTGTTTCTGAGCAAACCAAACATTCACCAAGACTATACAGGGTTTTGTTGTCTCCCATTTGTTACCTGCGGTGCAGGTTTCTACTTAGCCTTTCCTCATCAGCCCCCCCAGTCGCACCAATTGTTGCTTCTTATTGCTAGCTCCCTTCAATGGAACTCTCTATTTTTATTTATGATATTTTTATATAATATAGTTATTTTAGAAGTTTTAATTTTTATTTAAGATGTTTATTTTTAAATCTCCAACATTTAGAATTTTGTATATTGTATTTTTATAGTAAATTTGATGAGTTTCCAAAGGCAAAAATATTGTTTAATAATACTTAAGCCAATTTTCATTCTCCAATAATATATATACATATAGATTTGGTGATAGAGCTAATTGGTTTGTTAGCAAGGACAGTTCTCTCTGCAGTCATTTCATTTCAGGCTTGGAGCATTGCACCGTGTTAAAATTTTGATAAAATTGCTTCTTTCTTTGTTACTTTTTTTCCTTTCACAAATTGTACTTCTAAAGAAAATATGATTAGTTGCTAAAGTGGAAAACTTTGGCAGAAATAATTTTGATCATCTCTCTGATTAAATTCTTTGACAGATTGACAATGGAAGCTCTGCCAATGTGTGCAATTTCCACATGATTCATTCCCTCTGAGCAATTGCCAAAGGATATATGGGCTCAAGGTCATTGTTTGTGATCCTTTTGTAGATTTTGACTTTGTTATGGCCATTGGACTCTATCAATGGCAGAATTTACCCAAGATATTTTGGAATTTTTGCAAAGAAATCATTTTACTGATGCATTAGCTGCATTACAATCTGAGTTGGCTGACCAAAATAATTCAAATGGTTGTGGGATTTTCAATGATTCAACTTGTCCATCTCCACAAGTGAATGGACAGGGATCCAATGAAAACAATGGTGGAGAGCAGAGAACTAAGTCGAGAGATGACGAATCTATGGACATTAAAAGTTTTAAATCAAATAATTTGACTGCATACATAACCTTTGAGAAAGGAATATCAAGGACCTTGAAAGATGAATATGATTCTGAAGCTGAAACTTTAGGATTCCCTTGTTCGTCTTCCAAGGTGTTGTCAAAGCAACAGATGGATGAAGAATTTAAAGCCAGGGAACTGGAATGTGACTCATCTAACCATGAACCTTATACAGAGCGTGGGGATGCAAATGGTGAAGGGACCTTGTATGAAAATGACCAAAAACCTATCTCGATGAATGGCTATGCAGATGGAGCATTGGAACAATGCAAAACCTCTTATGAACAAAGAAAGCTACAAGATTCAGCAGGAACCAGTGAAGAGATACACATGCTTTACAAAGGTCATGTACAGTTTGGAAATAGGATTGATTATAGTTTTCCAGGGGATCCAAAGTTGGGTTTGAGTGGAATTTCTATTGAGAAAACAATAATTGTAAAAGAACCACGCGATAATATGATTGAAGCAAAGGGGAACTTTCACGAGACACAAGATGAAGAAATCCTTAATCAGGATATTGCAGAGGAGCCATATTCACCAGGAAAAATACATAGCAGAGAAGATTTGTGGGATCAAATAGGAACAATTTTAAAGCCAGATGGTAAGAACCATGCCTTAAAGGAATTGGACCTGGATTTGAGATTACATGGAAGGGACTACAACTTGCTCATACATGACAAGAAAACTTCAGGGCCTCAAATTGGAAATGATATGCTTGCGTTGGAACCAAACAACAAATCTCATTGCAAGTTTGATCAAGGAAAAGGGGAGTTTGTTCAAGAAGCTGTATCAGCACATGAGATTGCAGAAAAAATTCCATATGTTCAAGAATGTTTTGCAGAAAAAACAGGATATAGGAGTAATATTGGTCCTTTGAAAGAAGTTCCTCTGAAGACAGCATTTCCATTTTCCATTAATGAGGTATGGGTTAATAGTGAACAACTATTGCAAAGTCGGGCACTTGGAGATGTGGCTTGGGTAGGCAGTGAAGGAACTGGGCAAGGAGAAAGTAAAGGTTTGATGAGTACTGAAAAAGGACATGGTAGGGAATGCCCGCCTGCACAGATGTTAAATTACCAAGGCAGTCCAAAGCAAAAGACAGTAGAGAGTCTCAACTTGTTAGCGAACATGGGATCTTCCAATGAATTATTTCCAAGCTTTTCCTCAAAAACGTTTCAAGTTGCAGATTATCGCAATAATGATCCAAAGGAAGAATTTTATGGGGGTAGTAGGATGGACCCAATAACATCTGGAACTGAATTTGCAGATATGGAAAGTTCAGTTTTATTAGGATCATATATCCACATTCCTGTTGAACGGGAAATAAGAAACTCAGGTTTGACTTTCATAAAAATGAAATAATTTTCCCTTTTTTTGATTTTTGGCTCTAACTATTTATCATTGTATCTTAATCTTCCCAACTCATCAATGGTTTACAGGCATGGAATTTCAGATTCAGTTCTAACTTCTACTTGTCAACTAATTAACGTGACATTAAAAATTTTATACTACTTTTCTTGAACACCTTGTTAAAAACATTATAATTGTAAGTTGAAAAATATCTAAATGCTGGTGAAGGTTCACATTACTTATTAGGATTAGGAAATATTTACAGAGTTGGAACATAAACTGTTCTTTCCATCTCTAAGTGCAGTATGGACCATTGCATCCTCGTCCCCAAATGCAGTGTGTGTTATAAGATATTGACAATGCCTTTTTGGCTATATCATTATCTGGTTGAAGTTTACTTTCAGTCATATATTTGTTTAATGTATGTAGTCATACAGAATGGCTTTGTGTCGTGGACAAATTGTATGTCAATCATTTTTCTCTCAGCACAACAGTACACAATGCCTCTAAATCTCAATTGACTAAGATCTCTTACCCTTGGATGTGGTAGTGTCTCTCACAAAGCATTGTGCCACCTACTCTACTTCTCCTTTACGGTAGGCCCTCTCCATCCTCTTAACTGAAATCTCTGTAGGAGCACCAGTGGCCATACCATGAAGTACAACCTCCTTGTTGTCATGATGGAATTTCAGCTCCATGGTTTTGAAATTTTGGGATATTTCTCCAAGGCAATGAATCCCTTTACCTCTAACACTAGATTTGTTTCCCCTAAACCAATTACATAGAAATCATTAGACATTTTGTATGAAGCTAGTGTAATGCATAATCCTCTGACTCTTCTGGTGTATGGTATGGTATTTCCCTATGCTACCGTGGCATCAAATGCCTGAAATTCTTTTGTAGTTAACCGTCTTTGTCTAACCAAATTCTCATCAATAAAGTTGTGGGTTGCCGCACTGTCAATCAATATTGTCACCTTTGGTCCCTTCAACACTGTGAATTCTGAATGGGTGGTAATGGGCTGCTCCTGGTAGTGCAACTAAAGTGGTACCAGTAGTCTCTCCACTACGTGAACTTCCATCTATGCTTCCTCCTCGTCCTTAGAGATTACCTCTATGTAATGAGCTTGTCCTTTCGGAAGACACCTATGTCCTCATTCCCAATGCTCTTTCCATGAAAATAAAAGTTTCTTCCTTCATAGTTTGTTTCTGAATTCCACTTCCTTAGTGGTTTTACACCATTCTTTGTTTTGGCAACTCGACTGGGATGGCTTCTTTTGTTGCCTGAACGTTGAAGTTCTTGGCTGCCCATAAGGTGGTGATTTTAATTGCCCACAAGGTGCTGATCACTGCTGTCAGGTAGGCTGAAATTTTCATTGTTAGCTGAAGTTTTGGGGTCCAAGGCCTTCTGAATAGCCTCTTCCAATGATATAGGATTGAATTTTGTGAACAGGCCTTTAAGAGGTCCAGTTAGTCTCTCAATAAACAAAACCGCTAGCCTCCTCTCTGAAACATCGGGTACCATAATTGGATGTCTCTGAAAATTAGCTACATAGGATCAATTGTGTGACATCCTGAGTTGATCTAGCTCACTAAAGTGAATCTCTAGAACAATTCTATCAAATCTCTCAATCAACTTGTCACTGAACTCTGTATACAAATGAATATGATGGTGCCCTAGAGTGATCAACCTATGGTACCACCACTAATGTGCTGCACCCTCAAAATGAAGGGTACTAAATTTGATGGTTTTGTCCTCCGACATGGGTTTCAATGACAAAAACGTGTATTTTTTGAATCTAGGAGTGTGCGGTACACTTTTTGATTCATCAAATGTGGGAAGTCTCAATTTTCCCAAATGCCTATTTGAGATCTCGTGGACTCGTTTGTTGTCTCTTCTCTCTGATCACCCTTGTTTATCTTGAAGCCCATACAATATGTGAGTGACACAGCATCCTTAATTTTGTCTGATAAGAGTCTATACTCTAAGTAACTGGCCACTATGTTGTCAGCAATGGAAGTCTGGATTTTTGACTCAACAACTGTCTTCCTCGTGAATGAAACTAGGTTGGAAGGGCCTCACAACAAAGCTTGTGACTGTCTTCTAGATGTTTTGGTGAATGTTGACCCCTGACGAGTTAACTTCACCATTGCGTGCCCTTGATATGTTGCTATTTTGCATAGTAGAAACCAACAATGCTGTCATATATGCTAACCATTTTTGTCCCTAAACAAGCCTCTCAAACCGAACATCATATGCATCCCTATTATTTTGACCCATTACCTCCTTGTCGTTTTGGGTATCTCCATGTCCTACTTGCATGCAATGATTTTCTTCTGATCCAGATATTTCTTCTTTTCCCTTTGATAAAATTTCAACTCCCTGTCACCTCTGTGCATGGAACTAGGTCTGAAAATTTTCACAAAAACATTTTTCTCACAGTTGGCAAAAAAAGGGTTTTGATACCACTGAAATAATCCTTCCTAATGTTTCTTACAATTTTGCTGGTGAAGTTTTCCTTCCTTTCAATTTTTTTCTTGTATTTAGTTTGTTTTATATGCATGCTTTTACTTAAATAAAGGCTACAGCAGTAAATGAATATATTCACCAAGAATTGACTTAGACAATACTATTTAATAATATTCAATAGATTCATCATTCCATAATATATAATATATATCATTGAAAAGAACTTGATTGTGTTTGTGATGTTGCATTGAACCCTCGTGAAATATCATTGGGAAATTTGTGACAATATAAAATTGCAGAGTGAGAATAATCTGTAAAATGATAGCATCCAATGAGTTTAGTGGGATACGATATTTATTATTGTAAGGGGTATGGGGGCTCATAGAAGTTTATTCTTGTTAAGGCTATTAGGATAAACATGTATAATAATAGGAAAATATTCATTTCAGTAGTGTAGAAACAATAAATGAGGTAGATTTCTTTAAGTGTGAAATTTTTGGTAAGTCTTGTGTATGCCATGTTCTTTTATGCAATATATATCTTCTGTTTGCATAATGGCATAAATTTGGCAATCTTCTCATGCCATTTTCTTTCTTTGTTCTAAATGTTTAAACTATAATGGCTAGGGAAGAAGCTTGCTGTAGGAAGCAGACAACCATCCAACTATCAGACAGCACAAGGGGATTCTGGTATATTTGATAATGACAATAAGCAGCCTATAGAAAATGACTCTTGGCTTTTCAGTAATGAGATATGTTATCCCACTGGAAATGAAGAATGGAGATCTTGGGATAGGGAAGCCACCAATAACAAGAAAAATGAACATGATAACCAAATCTTTGCAGAAAACTTGTACTTTCCAGGGGAGCAACATTTTCAATCAAATAATGAATTAAAAGATCAATCACAAAGTACTTCAGGATCACCTACAACTTACAATTATAATGGCAAGTTGATTAGTAATCATGAAACAAACTTGCTACAAACTAGCCCTGAGTGGCAAGGATTTGCACAACAGCGAAGTGGACTTAAAATTTTAAGGGATGCGGATAACACTCATCAATCTAAGGCACATAATTTTTACTTTGTTGATCATCATGGGTTGATGAGGTCTACCGGTGTTGGGATCGGTGGCTATGAAGACACTGACATTAATTTGAGGAGGAATTGTATCATGGGGATTACTGAGGGCTTAAGTTTGTATGATAAGCCAGTTAAATATGATAGAAGCAGCAGTTCTGACGACAGTATTGACAGAGCTCAAGAATTCAAGAAAAGGCAGGAAGTGGTGGACCACCAGGTTGTTAGGTATGATTCTGATTGGAGTAGACATCACAGAGCTGTTCATGACAGTAAATCTGGAGAGAGTGACAAAGAGAAATGCTTCATCGAAGATGCTGTCAAAGAAAGGCCTGATGTCTTGGGTAGTCAAATTCCTTATGGTCGTTCTCTTTATATTAGAGGTTTCTCTTTTCCTTCATCTTCTGCTGTGGGTGATGTCGCAGGATTTAAGGAAGAACCTGAGAAGTACTTTCTCTCAAATAACAGGAATATGGTATTTTTCAATGGGAAAAAATATTCTAGTCACAATATGGCTAGTCCCAGTGACATTCAGATTGCATCAGGAAGGAAGAGCAAAAATTCTTTGCCTGTTTGGAGTGTGAGAGAAGGAAATGTTGATGAGTTACATACAATGCAGTCTACCATCTGCACACCCTTCAATTATGAAGATGTTGAAAGAATGGGGATAAAAAGAAAGGGGGGAGAAAGTTTGAATGCTCTTATGAAAGATGAAGATACAGAAAAGGTAGAGGATGAAGAAGCTGCATATTTAGGACAATTGATTCAACAGATCAAGGCACAACAAGATCAATTTGAAACATTTGATCTTCAGATTGTGCATAGAAAAAACAGGTATTTATCACAAAATTGCTGCATACATGAACATCACCATACTTGTAATTCTATACTATAAATTTTTCTGCATCTGGATAATTATCAATTTTCATAAATTGATCAATTTGTTTCCTTAACGAGTAGTATATTTGTGAGTGTTGATCACAAAAAGTCTTCTTGAATTATGTCATATATTTGAATGAGCACTAGTACTATGGATAGTTTAAGTTTATGATTAATATTTCTGGATATTTACTTCAGTTTCAACTTTTAAGTGTTTTTTTGCAGAACTGGTTATGAGGAAGTTAAAGACTATCATGCAATTCTAAACACTGTGATTGCTGGGCGCTATCATGTAATTCAAAACCTTGGCTCTGCAGTATTCAGTAACGTTGTACAAGTTCATGATTTACACACGGGGATGGATTTATGTTTGAAAATCATAAAAAATAACAAAGAATATTTCGATCAATGTCTTGACGAAATCAAACTTTTAAAGTTAGTGAACAAGCATGATCCTTCTGACAAGTATCACATACTACGTCTGCACAACTACTTCTACTATCATGTAAGTCTGTAAGATGATGTATATAGCTGTCAAGGATTTACTTTTATTATCTGAATTTCGCTCTACATTTGAGTTTAGCAAATATTATAGAATCCTGCTCATGAAGATGTTACATCTTTTTACAATGCATTTTGAGGTTGAGGTTGAGTTAAACACAAAAATCTAGTGAAAGTCTCAAAATAAAAGGGAAGAAGCTGGTTGTGTTAAATACAGAGTTGCATGTAAACGAGTATGGTGTTTGATAAATTCGGGGCTGGATTTTATAAATATACATATAAACTTCATCATTTATATATCAACAACGTAGAATGTAATATAAAAAATCTTTAATTCTATATATTGTGAGATTTGTGAAGGGAGGGTTTACCACCTGCTCATCTTATTAGGATGGAAACAAGAGCTCTACATGTATAGTTTCTAATGCATATTTGTGTAGAATAACTTTTCTAATGTTCCATTTTTGTTTGCAGTTTTTGATTTTTTTAAAAAAATAACCCTAAACTGTATTCTTAGAAACTGAAACTAGAAAATTCTTTTGACTACTCATGAGTAATTGCTTATTGGCCCTCAGATTGTGCTGATTCGAATATCTCTTGTTTTTTCCCTAGACTAGGCAAAAGTCTAGAAATATCTCTTCATTGTTATGATTTAAATTATGAAATTTCCGAAGTAAAGGATTTCAAAAATCAAGGACTTACATATTTTTCTTACATCTCATGAGTAATTGCTTATTGGCCCTCAGATTGTGCTGATTCGATATCTCTTGTTTTTTCCCTAGACTAGGCAAAAGTCTAGAAATATCTCTTCATTGTTATGATTTAAATTATGAAATTTCCAAAAGTAAAGGATTTCAAAAATCAAGGACTTACATATTTTTCTTACATCAAACTATTAGGATTTGTAAATCAAAGATTCTAATTTGTAAGTTGTAATTGATTGAAAATTTGAGACAAAAGTCTTGGTTCAACAGTTTAATGTGTAATTGGCAATATTGAACAAGTCCAATTTTTATGTTTTATGTTTGTTCCTACCATTATGCACTATATTTGAAAATCGATTTCAGTAAGAGTTTTATGAATATCTCACTTACCCCCAATTTATTTGAATATTTCATTTTTTTAGTTTTTTTAGATTTTTCCAAGTTTTTCTCCATTTTAAACTCAAGTGATTGAATTCCATTTTAAAATTTTTTTCCATGTCAATGTATTGGAAATGGAATTGTAGTATGCTAGATAGGGCTTTGGATGGCATGGTACTATATGTATACACCTAGGATAGGGCCCAAATATTTGGCTCATATATGAGTATATGTATGATATTCATCTCCTACACACATATCATATTTATATCTGGTATCCAATATAGTGGTGTATCTAGGTAGGGAAGGGGAAGTATTTGACATTTGTATTAAAAATTATATTCTGCATTCCTCAATCCTAGTTTGCATATTGCATCATGAAGAACATGGAAGCATATGCAGATTTTGTGGTAGAAATCTACCTTTGTCTACAAATAGCTATTGTTTTCACAAAGTTTATATAATATAGTAGAAACTCTCTCTCTCTAAAAGGAATGGACATATTACCTAGTTGTAGCATCATAAATTGCAACCCTATGCAATTTCTTGCTCTCCAAGGCTCTATTTTAGCATGTATGGTCTCTTGTACCTGATCCCATTATTCTAGCTCAATTCCACGTGAAATTCCTGCTTCTCAACATTCTGGACGCTAGGTCCAAATTTGGACTTGCATTGGGAGGAGCAAGTTGCCTTGGGTGCCCCACTCCCCGCAATTGGGGCCCAAATTTAAATCACACAATGACTAGCTTGCAGAAGGGCAAAATTTAAGCTTGTGTCAGCTTGCTCTGAGATTAACACCGCAAAACTATGAAGTCTGGTTTGCTTGCTTGGGACCCTAATTCGGATAGGGTTGGAACCGGTTCTTGGTTTGGGTTTGGTTCACTTGTGGGTTCAGACAGGGTTCAAACCTAGACAGACTGGTTCATCTGGGCTGAACCCAGGTCGAACTAGGGTCGAACCAGGGCAAACCCAAGAAGACCAAGTGCAAACTAGGTATGTTTCCATTGAGAAACATTCTACAATTTAGTGTGGGAAACTAGTATTACAAAATTTGACTAATATCTCTAACATTACAAAACAAAATTTGATGGAGTTAAGATATTTATTACATCAAATTAAACTAGCCCTCAAGATTTATTCCAGTGAAATTTTTATATCCAATTGATGATATTGACCCTTGTCTGATTAATTGCAAGCTTTGTACAGTGATAAATTATATTTTAAACATTAAACAATGTCTTCAATAGGTGAAGGGAGTTGCAAGCTTCTTTTTTAACATTTTTCAAGTAGGATGTTAATTACAAGCAAGCAAGCTCTTTGTCCAGTGAAAAAGTAATAACCATTTGAGGACTTGGAAAGAGAGAATGTTATTGGTGCAACTGATCCCATTGACATTGTTTGTGAATCAACTAATGCCTTTGATGAAGAAGAAGAAGAAGAAGAAGATGAAGATTTAGATAATCCATTCGATGATTGAAACTTAGTATAAGGTTCCAGTTGTTGAAAGTCAAAACAATGATACTTGAACTCAATATTATTATTTTAATATTGTGATGTTGATATGATGCTATGTTACAAGTTTATGGTGTTACCATTTTTGTTTTTTTTATGATATTATGTGACATTTTAATCTTAATTCATGCTTCTAGGCTGCATACATGTGTGTGTGTGTGTGTGTGTGTATAAATATTTTTTACATGTTTTTGCACTAACGAACCCAAGCCCCATTTCAAAATTTTACCGTACCAGCGAACTAGTTCTTCGAACCCAAACTTGAAACCAAACCCGAACCTGAACCCAAACCCAAACCCAAACTAGCAACTTAACCCCAAAATGTTAGGGAGAGGTATAAACACATGTTATCTCCCCTCATTTGGACATCCATCAATTCCATCAAGCACTCAAGCATTCAAGCATGAAGCATTCAAGGCTTTCTTCAGAGCTAGGATTGTGGCAAGCTTCAACAACCTTCATGCAAGTTTGTGTTCATGATTTTCCTCTTAGGTCTTGTGGAGTCATGTTATTGCATCAACACTTGTGATCATATTCAAAGAGTATTGCATCAACAAGGAACAGGTGGCAGATGTACGAAAAAACATAAATTGAGCATTTGAAGACTTGCAGAATGCTTGCCAAAAGATCACAAACTGTAGGGAGCGGGTTGTGCCCACACGGCTGGCTCCCAAGAGCGGGTCGCCCAAGCATGAGAAAGTCCCCCTAATTCTGCACAAAATTCAGATCATAGGTCAGTTGCCATCTATACATCTCATGTCATTCACTGTAATTCGCATATCAATTTTCTGTCTCCCTATGCATGTTGAAAGTCGCTATTTCGTCATATTTTCCTCTAAATCTTGCATTCATTTTCCATAATTGCATAGTTATTCTCAACTCATCACAAAGGACCACTAAATTCACCTTGCGCTAAAAGATCTTGAGACAAGTGAATCATTCTCCTTCCAATGTAATGTAAATGGGAAATAGGCCTAAGATTCCTAGTTTGCATGCATAGATTAGCAAACCCTATTTTCCTAACATAGAGTTTAGTGGGCCCGAGTCCTTATATCCTAATTCTGATTTGGACGTCTAGATCAGATTTGTATGCACCTAATTAGCAATCATTTCGTTTGTGTTGTTTCATTGCATGCAAATATAGATCCTTTCATTCATTGTTTATACATTTGCATTAGTGAAAAAAGACAAAGATTACATTTTGTTTCATGCATTTAGCACGTCCTTTCAAAATTGTTTTCATTTTATTTCCAATTAGATTACTTTTATGGTGCATATATTTCATAGAGGTGATGTTGGCCTAGCCTCTCTTGTATCAATTTATCACTGTCCTGAAGACCCTCCTATCCATGAGGACATATTGGTGCAAGAAGATACTTTTAACACTTCTCTCAATGATCTCCCTCTTTGGGATGAACCATTGGAGAATGATGTTGATTATTCTCTTAATATATATTTTCCCCATGAGGGTATTTTGATGAAAGAGGATGATATTGTGGTAGAAGAGATTTATATGATTAACCATTCCCTTAATGACACTTTACCTTCTATTCATTTCAATAACCTTCCATCCAGAGATGAGGCATTAATAAGTTATGTTTGTCCCTCTCCTAAAGTTACCCCTATTCATGAACACACTTTGGAAGAAGAGGATAATGTCCTTGATGCCATCCCTTCTACAAATGAAGCCTTGAAGAATAAAGAACCTAATCAAGTCAATACCAGTCATGCTTTGGGTAATGAAAAGGCTAATATGGTTGTCCACCTTCATCAAGATATCCCTCATCCTTCACAACATGTTGGTAAAGAGTATGATCTTGTTGAGAAAATTCATGATACTTAAGCCAAAACCTCTCTTTGGGACTTAATTAAAACTTCACCTACATATCATGCAATGATCCAAGAAGCTTTGCAAAAAGTTGTTACATCCCATCCTATTAAGTCAAATGAGGTAGCAATTGTTCTTGAACCAAAGGCAAAAATTGAGTCCCACCAACATGAGTTACGATCCTTAGAAGTTCAAAACCATTGTGATCCCCTCATGAATTTTGTCCTTATCAATAATAGTGCTATAAGATGTACTTTAGTTGATAATGGTTGTGCCCTTAATGTTTGTAGCATCCACTTGTTGCATAAAATAAAAGTGGATACTTCTCTTATTCAAGCTGATTCTATTCCTTTTTGTGGGTTTGATAATATTGGTAAATTGTCATTGGGTACAATCAAAATGCCTATTAAAGTGGGCGATGTAATTCTACCCAGGTTTATCCATGTCATGCCTAATAGTCTCACATACAACCTTCTTCTAGGTAGACCTTGGCTTCATGCTATGTACGCTGACCCCTCTACTCTTCATCAAAAAGTCAAATTTAGCTACAACAATGTAATGTATACTATATAAGCTGATGATTGGGGATCATTAGACTTCACACCCACCTTTCATAGCAAAGAAAAAGTTCCTAAATCTGAGACTCAAACTTCTTATTCAAACACATTTATGGATGTTGATTGGGCCTCTTTGAATTTCAATCCAATTCAACCTTAGAGTGATCCCTATCCTCTTGATATTTTAGCTCCTCAGTTAAATGATTACAATGGACATGGTTTATGATACATGTAATAAAGCATTGAGACTCATCAGAGACCTACATCAGATTTGCCTATGTAATGTCCCCAACTTGGGACATAAGAATCAATTAAAAATTTAATGTTTTGATTAAAGATTAAAACTTATTTAAATAAACCACATACAAAGAAGAGTCACAAAGCAATGAACATTACCATCAATCATTCCATAACTACAATGCAATCATACTTCATTAAGTCTCTACTATTCACATTGGCATATCTGCATCCATGCATACATTCATAGCAGCATCCTCGTGCCATAACTTACATTCATTCTGTTATGCATTTCATTCATGTAGTAATCAATGTCCATCATATTTGCATCCATACTGTAATGCATATATCCATAACAGTCCATATACTGTCATGCACATATCCATAACAGTCGGCATCATATACTGTCAAGCATATATTCATAGCAGTTTGGCATCATACTGAATACATACGTCCATAACTACATCTGCATATCATCATATAGATTGCATCACATTTGCATTACCATTATCGACATTCAGAGTAACCAAGAAATATTATTCATAATGGTATGATTATTATGTTAATTGGTTAAACTGATAACTATAATAATCATTCAATAATTAATGTGGTTGTGAATCGATCAAGAGAGGCGTCTTTTCAAATGCATCTCTTCCCCTCTAAATCGCAAGTATATAATGTTGATTGCTTCATTCGATCAAGGCATAGATTGGAATAGAAACTTATTACTTGTTATCTTGTAAGGATCCCTCTGTACAAGAGCACTTTGCCTTTCAGCATCCCCTTTGGTGTAAGCGTATAAAGTCATTCAGAAATGGCATCCCAGTGCATAGTTATATTGCCATATCAGACACAGCCTTATCAGCATTTACCACAGCATATATTGATTGCCATATCAGATACGGCCTGCATACAATTGCATATAATTAATTGCAGATCAGACATTTGCAAGATATCTTATTACAGGTATCTCTTTCTTGCCTCACAAGAGCTGTGTCCTCTTTGACTTGGATTGTATATACATTGTTTCTTAAAGGATATCTCCTTGGTGTTGTAGGATTTCCTTATGAACATTGTGCTTTGTTTTGGTGATCCTTATTCAAAATCTTTTAGGTTAAGTCTACTAGCATAACACAAATTGCTTTTGACTCTTCCTCTTCTGTTCACATGGATCACCTAGCATAACACAACTTGCTAGCCCATGGAATCCATAGTTTCCTTTCTCTCTCCTCCATGATCCTATAACATAACACATCTTGCTAGTTGGTTGGATCATGGTGTCTTGTCTTATTTTTGATGTATGCTCTTGCTCTCAAGTGATCACTTGTGCTCTTGCAATAACATCCCGAGAATGATATTAGCCGTTGAAACATTTTGATTATTGTGGTCTATTCAACTAGTTGACTTGGAGCATTAGTGTCTTTTGTCTTTCCTTTGTTTTGTTTTGTGCGCCCTTGCATGTGGTTGTATGAGTTAATATCCTAGGGTTTGAGAGCTTGTTCCCTGGAACTTAGTGATGTCTTACTTTGCAGCTCTCTCTCTCTCTCTCTCTCTCTCTCTCTCTACCGTATGCATGTAGGCTCATACTCCCACTAAAGTGGGGGCTAAATGTAGTGTTGTTAATTGCATTCCTATGCAATTTCTTGCTCTCCTAGGCCCTATTTTAGCATGTATGGCCTCCTGTACTCAATCCCATTATACTAGCTCAATTCCGACTAAATTTTTTGGCTTCTCCTTAGCATTCTAGACCCCAAGTTCCAATTTGGACCCGCATTGGGGGGAGTAGGATGCCTTCGGCAAGCCGCTCACTGTGATTGGGGCCCAAATATAAATCACGCAATGATCATCTCGCGAAAGCAGGAAATTCAAGCTTGTATTGGCTTGCTCCAAAATTAACACCCAGAAATGCTAGGAAGAAGTATAAAAGCAAGTTATCCCCCCTCATTTGGACATCCATCAATTCAATTAAAAAGTTAAGCACTCAAGGCCTTCTTCAGATCTAGCATTGTGGAAAGCTTCAATAACTTTCATGCAAGCATGAGTTCATGATTTTCTTCTTAGATCTTGTCGAGTCATGTTATTGCATCAACTTGTGATCATATTCAAAGAGCATTGCATCAACAAGGAATAGGTGGTGGATGCATGGAAAAAGGTATAGATTGAGCATCTGGAGAGCTACAAAATGCTTGTTGAAAGATAAATACCTGTTGGGAGTGGGTTGCATCCATGCAACTGACTCATGGGAGCTGGTAGCCCAGGTGCAACAGAGTCCCTTTGATTCTGCACGAGATTTAGATCACATGTTAGTTGTCATCTGTACATGCTAGATCTTCTGCCAGAATTTGCTTATCAATTTTCTGTCTCCCTATGCATGCTGAAAGTCACTATTTCATCATATTTTGCCCTAGATTTTGCATTTATCTTCCATAATTGCATAGTTAGTCTCAACCCATCACGAAGGACCACTGAATTCACCTTGTGCCCAAAGATCTTGAGCCAAGTGGATCATTCTCCTTCCAATGTAATGCAAATGAGAAATAAGTCTAAGATCCCTTGTTTGCATGCATAGATGAGCGAACTCTATTTTCCTACCATACACTAGTCAACTTATGTAATGTCCCCATTTTTTGCAGGTCATTGATCTAATGGTGCCAGGTCATTATTGTGATCCTCGTGGTCTGGCGAGGTGTTTAGAGGGTCATTGGTGTGAACTTACTATTTATAGTAAGTCAATGGATAGTTCCGATGAGCTCAGATGAGTTAGAGGAGTTGAATGATGCTCTCAGTTTTCATTTCTGGCTTCTGGTTTGGGCTCCAAGAATCTTGGAGAGAGCGTCTATTTTTAGTAAGTCACCCCGTCAAGTTCATTTATCATCTTTCATCATCTGGATCAATCCTGTGTAGACAGATTTCGATTCGGACGCTTCTTCATTTGTTTTCGCAAGACGGGTGGTTTATTATTATTATTTAATTAAATTTGCTAAGGTTGCCATTTTTGTTGGTATTATATGCTGGATACCTTAGTGTTATAGCTCGTTGGAACCATGATGAAAAATTTTAAATCTTGGGCACAAGAAACAGGGACCTTGCGTGTCATAATTTCATGATATTGGTGAAAAGGCCTTTTTTGGAGCCAAATGAATTAATAAATTATATTATTCAATATGTGCCTAAGTATAAAAAGTGTTTTAAGTGAAAAGTGTGTGAGAGAAGACACTTTTGAATTATAAAAGCAATGCTTTGTGAAAGGAAAAGGATCCATTGTTTATTTGATGAAAATTTTATGAAGTCTCTTGGCTGTGAAAATGGCTAGGGTTTGAGGACTGATTCCTCTCTGTGACAATTTGAGTCATCATTGATCGATGATGAATTTTGCAATCTGAATTCTGGAAAGACATGAAGAATCTCTGATTTTATTTCTTGATGCTGAGGTAAATCAAGAGGGTGGAGTTTTAATTAATTACTTCAATGTGGAAATTATTCATTTTGAAATTCGAATTCTATATCTACTGTTTTAACCTGGAGGCTGGCTTATCTCCTAAGGTTATCGAATTTGATAAAACGGAGAATCTGCGGTTCAAATGCAGTAGCAGTGTTTTTTTTTTATGCTGCGATTAAGTGTAAGGAAGGCAGCGTTATAATACAGGGGCCACGTTTTATCCATTGGCAGCCGTACGGAATTCAGAGCTGTATGTATGTGTTGATGGCAGCTGGAAATACACTGAGGGTTTGATGTTAATTGTTTTAGCAATCTGAATCTGTGTCTTATGTTGGATTGGTTGGGAATTGCCATTAGCAAAGGAGAACCGGTTGTGTTGTGTGCTAGCACCAATTCACACTTGGCTGCGATTTAATCATCAACAGCCGTACATTACATAAGGTGCTTATACATTGTTTTTAAATTTGCCTTCCTTGTTGATAAACAACCTAAGAACTTATTGGTTGTTTGGATTGATTATTGTTGGTTTCATCTTGTTGATTGATATTTTGAGAATGAGGAATTAATTGCTGCTGTTGTTTAATTGAGAATTTTGGAAAAATTGTTGAAATTTGTATATGTTGTTCAAAATTCCTTATGAGTTAATAAACGGTTTAAAAGGGTGTAACTAAATTTTAGAGAAGAGTTAGTTTGTAAACAAGAGCCAGCCAAGGCTCTTTACAACTTATTGTTTAAGTATTGGTTTGTCAAACTAGGAAATCATTTACAAATGAATTTTGAAATAGAGGAGTGAAACCCAATTTTCATAAATATTAAAGTGTGTTACAAAGTACATATTTATCAACATGAAATGACTGTTCAATTCAACTTCGAGATGATTGTTGAACTTCTATTATTATTTCATTTAATAACTACTTCAAGGCTTATATACATTGTGTTACACACCCCCTTAAGCTACAACTGTTATTGTGAGGTCAAGAATGGCTCTGAATTTTTAAAATTTCTCTCCATGTATTTTTGCTAGTTGTTCAGTAGTTTAGTATTTTTAGCTGTATATTGTTGTCTTTCACATTATGCCAAATAATGTGAAATTTTGTATTTATGTGCTTGGTTTAGTCATGAAAGACTAGATTTGTTGCCATTTTGACTGTCAAAGTGTTTTCAACCATGAGAGGTGTTGAAGAAACTTGTTTCTCCTGAAAATCTTCAAGAATCCTTTTCAGCCATAAAATTCTCTTGTTACCTTTGAAGTTGCTACTTATTCTATTTCTGTTGATGAGAGAGCTAGGACTGATTGCTTAGTTGACTTCCAAGAGATGTATGCCGATCTTAGATAATTAGGAAGCCTAAAGTAGATTTCTCTTCTTTCAAGTTGCTGCATAGCCTGAATTTGAATATTCTACTAGCTTGAAATGTTGTGCCTTGGAGTATTTTAGTCCATAGTTAGGAGTTCGCTTGAAATATTGAAGAACTTGCTTTGTTGCTACCCAATGATTTTCCCCTGGTTACAACATGAATCTATAGAGGATTTCAATAGGAAAAGAAATGTCTGTTTTAGTTGTTATTGCATAGATCAGATTTCCATCAAGTTGTTTGTACTTAGTTGCAACTGCAAACATTGTAGTATCATCTGATCTTAGCTTAAAATTTTATTCCATAGGAGTAATGGAGGTTTGCAGTTTATCATTCAAATCTGCTTAGAATTTCGCTAATATATATTTGTTATGAAAATATACTTGGGTTTTTGAACTACTTCAATACCCAGAAAGTAATGAAGGTACCGAAGTTGGCCATTTCAAATCCTTTCTATAGTTCTGCTTTTATATTGTAGGTTGTCCACATACACAACCAAGCATTCAACCATCCTTTCAAATTTCTTGACAAAAAGAATCACATCTTCAAACTCAAATTGCTTGAAATTTATCTTTAGGACATGCTTGGTTAGCTTTTCATACCAAACTCTTTGTGCTTGTTTCAGATCATATAGCAATTTTATCAATTTGTAGACTTTATGTTCTTCACCTTCAATTACAAAACCTTCTAGTTCAGACTGGCTGGATATTCCAAATATGCTGTTCCTGTCTTGACCTTTGGTGTACTTGGATCTCCTCATCCCAGGTCTTCTTTGCAGAACAGTTATGCTGGGGTTGATACCTCTGCTAAGATGCCTCATGCTCCTTTTTCTCTCTCTTTAAGTATTCCTGATATGCAGGTGGGCATAGCTAGTGTCAGTGTGCAATCTACACTCATTGGGAATTGTTTTGGGTATAGACCGAACTGACTTTATTCCCAATTGGGAATTTGATTGTTGGATTGTTCTAGATCTTCGTATTGTGGCCTTGATGAACAGATATCCATTTTTCTCCTTTTGTTCCATGGAGGACTGCAGGGAGGTCCCTGGTTTCTTGGTAAGGCCTTCATTTACAAAGTTGGTCCAATGGTTTTGATGCTACCAAGGTTGTCATGCTTTCTATTTGGGTTCATCTCCCAGAGCTCCCTTCATAATTCTGGGATGAAAGTATTATTTGGTTTCCTGGAGCCTTTGGCCAATATATTACCATTGATAATGTCACTAAATCTAGAAACAACTTTCTTTTTGCTAGATTTTGTGTCATGGTTGAGTCTGGTCTAAAGTTGCCCAAAAGTGTGAAACTATGCTCCAATCTTGGGATTTGGGACAAATAACTTCATTATGAGACCTCTTGTTTCCACAATGTTGGGCCCTTTTTTGTGGTCCGCCAAGGTGGTCATATACAATGCATTACAACGAGGTCACATCTGATGCAGGGTGTACTCAGCTTCATCTAAATAGGATGGTGCCAGGTATTGTGGTGCTTGACCGCAATGGCAAGGAACCTGATTCCTCATTCAAGGAATAGATTGTTTTTGATAGCACTTCTTTGGAGAACCACATAGATGATGACATTTGCTCCTCGTGCAAGATTGAAATGAAACTGGAAGAATTGCGTGTTAATCCTTTGTCTGAGTTTTATCCTACGATGATTGTAAGGACTTTCCACTCCTGTCCTGCCCCTCATTGAGGCCATTGCTGAAGTTTGCTTGATCATTTTGGTTTTGTTATGGGTTTTGGCTTCTTTCCAAAACTAGCTTCTGGTTCCATGGTCCAGTCAAAAGCATCGTCTGGTCTTTTCTTTCCCCTTGGCCTTTGATAGTTTTTGTCTCTCTTCTGGTCTCTTTTCTTGGGAGACTTGCTTTGTTCGCTGTTTTTTCTATTCTCACTTCTGGTGAGATTCATCCTGCTTGCCTCTATGGCTGTTTTGTAACAGGTTTGGGCCTTTTTCTCGTGTTTATATTAATCAAAACATAAAGAGAGACATCAATTATGGGCTAAATATTTATATGTTACATTTTCAAGAGATTTGAGAAGACTATTAACGTCACAATAGGTAGAATCATGTTATGAAGATCATGGATACTTAAAAGTTTTTCAGTTTTTTATTTTTTGTATAATCATCCGTATTAGTTTTTGCAAAGCAGTAATGCTTTCTTATTGCTTACCCTTTTTATTATTTGTTGAGAAGTCTCACTGGTTATGGCATTCTTGCTTTATCAGGAGCACTTGTTCATTGTATGTGAACTTTTAAAGGCAAACTTGTATGAATTTTACAAGTTCAACAGGGAGTCTGGAGGAGAAGCATATTTCACTATGCCAAGATTACAGGTTGGTTTATTGCATCAAATATTGCTTTTCTTTTAAGTACTTTTTTTTTCAAATTTCTTTTGGGTTTCTCTTTAACTTGTCATCACTTTTTGATAAATTGCAGTCAATTGCTATCCAGTGCTTGGAGGCTTTGCAGTTCCTGCATAATCTTGGTCTTATTCACTGTGATCTGAAGCCTGAGAACATTCTTATGAAAAGCTACAGTAGGTGTGAGGTGAAGGTTATAGATCTTGGTAGTAGCTGTTTTGTCACAGATTATCTCTCCTCAAATGTGCAGTCCCGATCTTATCGGGCGCCTGAGGTTATCCTTGGGCTTCCATATGATAATAGGATAGACATATGGTCTCTTGGATGCATCCTTCCTGAACTTTTCCTGGGCAATGTAAGATATGATTTATTGAGCATGCTTTAATGGATGTTTTTTCAGAGTAAAAGTTTTTGAAAACATTAATCTTCTTATCATGGCTATAATATTAGAAAAAGGAAGAGTCCGAGGCAGTGAATTAGCTATACTTATTTTCTTTTCTATATGTAAGCTTCTGCAAATGTTGAGCTCTATTGTTTGCTATGAATCAACCTCGAGGACTAAGGTCTCAAACACCCCAAGTTAAATTCTGTGTTATTTGTAATGATTCTTGTTAGTATAGGGTTATGCTACAATTTCTTGGAATATAACCTTGAGGTCTGCCTCCTCTTGCAATTCTTTTGTATTACCAATCTTTTTATGAAATGAATTTCCAATAATTACAATTTTAGGCATAGATATTTCATCTACAATTATTTACAGAAATTATTCTTTTTAATCTACCTGATTTTCATTTACATATCATGGGAAACTAAGGGGTGCAAAAGGTACCACTTTCTTCATAACTACTTATGGTTTTTAATCAGAAGTGTAGTTTCCTTGCTATTTCTGAAATTGAATTTGGCTGAAATGGACAGCTGAGAGAGTTCACTTTGCATTCATCTTAAGAAGCAATATGAGAATCGATTTTCCCACATATATATAGAAGACATAAATTAGGAAATGCAGGAGCCTATTGTAGGGGTCAAGAAGCGATATTGTAGGACCTTTTATAAGTATTTTGTCCTTGTTTTTCAATAAACTTGAATTTAAAAACTGTCCAAAAAGAGTGATGAATCTTTTGACATCTTATTTATATCCTTGTTTGATGTTTGAAATTTTTTTAAGGGACATTTCAAAAGAATCTTCTTAATTTACAACCATATCATATCAGGGGCATTTAGCAATCAACATTTCAATCCGAAATATAATCATTTGGAATCTAGACTGACTGATTTGCTGTGCACAAATTGTCTTCTTTATAGGTTCTCTTTCAAAGCGACTCCTTAGCAACCTTGTTAGCCAGCATAATTGGGGTGGTTGGGCCAATTGATGAAGAGATGCTTGTCACGGGGTGTGAGACACACAAGTACTTTACCAAAAGCCACACGCTTTATGAACGAAATGAGGTATGTTGCTACTTAATACATATTATTACATTTCAGAGCTTAGAAGCTCTGAGAAATATAGAGGTCAAAATTATGATGTGGCAAGATAAATGTCCTTTACATAAAAAAAGGTAACTGCTATGTATCATAGAACCACACTTGTATTGATACAATAAACACTGTCTAATTTGAATCATATGTAGTAAATGGCCTTGTCCAAGCTACCTTTTGTTTAGTGGAACGAATATTCATCCACCAGTATCAGCTGGTTGGATTTATGGTGGCATTTGTTGCTTGAGAAAAGATTGGTTCTTCTTCATACTGCAATACTTGAATGTCGAATATTTAGTGGAACTGATACTTATGATCTTGTTTACTTTCAGGATACAAATGGAATTGAGTTTTTGACACCAAAGAGGACCTCATTGCAGAACATACTTCAAATGGGAGATCAAGGATTTATTGATTTTGTTACATATCTCCTTGAAATAGATCCTAAGAAAAGGCCCACAGCAAGTGCAGCATTACAACATCCCTGGCTTTCATATTCTTACGATCCTATCTCATCATGATGTTTTAAACTTGTTTCAGGTCATTCTCAAATATTCTGTACCTTAATTTCTGTCCGGACTTAGTAAAAGTGTATATTCTTCCGTACTCTGTCCAATAAACCCCCTTAAAAACAAGAGAATGAATGAAAGAATATATCTATTATCAACTTGCTTGTAATTCTAATTCTATTGACGCAATAAACACTGAAATGCCAAGCATTACCCAATACCTGTATAGTTTGTGAGATTGGATTCAGTTTAACTAAATCGTGAATCCATGATGCTTTGAGTTTAACAGTTAATGATTATAGCCTTCAGTAACAAGTGAACTGGGATCGTAAGATTCTTTGGTCTCTTTAATTTTCTTTGGATCCATCCGGAAACCAAGGAGAAGTACATGTTCTCAGGATAATTATTTATGTCTCCATATTATTTATTTCATATTTTTCCAGAGCATACAGTCTCAAAATGGTCTTTGAATTCTTGACAACACATTTATGAGGTGTATGTAACTGAAATTTGAGAATACAGCTGACTCTGATGACTGAAATAATAGAATATTCTTTGTTTGGAGACTTTTAATCAAAGAGTTCAATCGCTATGAAGAAGTTCGTGAAGCTGTTTTGCATTTTGAATTTGTGCATGAAAGCGATATTAATTGTATTTAATGATTCAAGAGCTTTGATAGATAAAGAAGAATGCTTATTGAAATGGACGAATTTAGATAAGATTTGTTAAGCGCAGTCTTGGCTCTTGTGAAATTTTTATATATGATTTCCCAACTTACCTTCCCCATCAAATTTCATTGACTATAATCTTCTATAAATGCGTACAATGACAAAGAAAAAGTCAATCGAAACTGCTCGAGATTAGATGTTTTATCCTATACCAAGGGCTATCGATTCCTCTGGGCCAATAACTTCATCTAGACTCCAGAATATCATTTTTAATTGCATTTTCTTTTTTATCATCTTAAGTTTCATTGTACTTTCCACTTTTTTAGTTGGAGGTCAGAAAAAAGTTAATTTTTTTTAGGGCTTATGACCACCCTTTTGCCTTGATAAGGCGGGGAGGTTAGTGATTTAAGCTATGGACCCCAAATCCTTAAGGCCTACAAATCTCCGAAGTGTCACAAATGTCAAATTTAGAAAGATTGCTACAAATATGTATTATGGTTGGGCAACTTAGGACCAATTGTTAAGGTGGGTAAGGCGCTAAACTAATTGATGATGTGATCAAACATTTGCCTTACTACAATCTATACCCTTCGAACAAAGTATCTGGGTATTGGTGTCACAATATACCGATATGCTAGTTTAGACATGCAAGGCTACACATCCTTTTGTAACAGAGTATATATCTTGTAGAGTTTGTAAGATGCTAGTAACAACTATTATTGTTCTGTGCTCATACATGGAAGCAAGACTAACTAAAATCACAATTGAAAGTGTGATTATTAATTGTTTTCCTTAGGAGTATTGGGTGATGGGGAGATGGAGCCAAGAATAAGCCGATCTCTTTATTTAATTAGATGACATATTAATTGGGCTCATACAAAAGATGCAATAACATAAACGAAGGTGATACCCTAATCATGATACCACAAACAAAGAATGTCCTTCAAAATGCAAAGACAAGCTAAGCTCTTCATGTACATTAAAAAATAAAATGGTTGTAGAATATTGAATTAGTCTACATAGTAATTAATGAATACACCTGTACATTTGCTTTATTGTGTTGAATAAGATACTTTTCAAATGCTTTGCAAGGATTTTACAATCATCTGGTTGACCAATTAAACAACACACTATTGGAATATATACCATACATAAAGAGAGTCAACTAAGATTGATTATTTCATTAATCATTATTACAAATTTGGGACAAACCTAGATTGTTACAATATCAAAATACCTTTACCTAGAGTTGGAAGTTAAAACTCTAGGGTTTCATATTAATCCATATTTTGTTAGTTCTATAACAACTACTACTCTTATCTTTTTCAAATGACAAACTCAATTACTCCACCCAAAGTGAAACTCAATTTGCATATATCCTTCTATGGGTTGCCATTGGATTGAAAATGTGCACACTTGCATGAGGGCCTTAGGAATTCGTTGTTATCTGCAATATTAGACAACAAACATGTCTTCTTACTACAATTTTATTGTATTTTAGACCTAGATATGTCATGAACCATGTGTTTTCATTCCCAAGGAGCATGGATGACAACCATTCTTTATAAGGCATCATTTTTTTCATTAATGGTGTGTAGATTCGCATGCAAGGACAAGGAAAATGACCAAGAAAATTACAAAAATCATGATCTACGAATGATGCTTAGACCTTGGGCTCTACAAATAAATTGAAGCACCTAAGCATTGTCTTTATCATTTGGATACATTTCAAAATAGGTCTAGAATGATTTATGAGTGTCATCAGATTGAGAATTGGTGTTAGGAGGGTGTTGCAGGAGCATTAATGGTGTTTCATAGTGGTAAGTGGAAGAAAACATTTCTTCAATAATGACCCTATTGCTATTGATAGAGTATCGGGCCATCACTTACCTTCATGCCCATCGGACCCAAGAAAGGAACATAAAATCCCCAAATGCCTTGACATGAAACCCTTTTGTTGAACATCGAGCCATCGAGCTTCCTTATTTTTGAATGTCTATCAAGCTAAGGATGTGAGGTTGTCCACTTACAACATCTTGATGAAGCATTGGTCCATTATTTTGTGGGATATTGAGTCACCATAAAATTAAATATCATAGACAAGGAGATGCGAGACCCTAAAACAATAAAAGGGCGATGTTGTTAGTATGGATGGGATTGCTTGGGATGGATGACATCAATAGAGGAAAGGTAGAGTTTTAGACTTCTGAGGATGGATAGAAAAGTATGAAATGGGAAGGGTTGACAATTTGAAAGACTTAAAAGAAACTTGTAATGGACCAAGGCATATGTTGGGTGATTGAACTTTTGGGGGAAGCATGACTGGGATGACAAGTTCGACAAGGATGAAGAGATGAAAAAGTTCAAAAAGTTGAGGATTGAAGCATCTCAAAATTGGGAAGTCGGGGAGACAGATACCAAGGTATGGATGAGTAAGGAACTCCAAAAGTTTGATAAATAAAGGACTTAGACTTTTGAAGAATTTTAGACTTTATGAATCGAAGATGCCAATGAATGATATAGGTGTAAAGTCTAGCATGAGAAACTTTGAAAATCTAGAGAAACGACAAACATAATGATTAGGTAGAATTAATTTTTAGAATTCAAAGTTTAAAAAGATGAATGAATGGTATAAGAAAGGGGAATCCTGATAGTTCAATAAGTTGACAAATAAAGGACTTAGGCAATTCACAAGGCTACTAGGTGGGGTTAACTCTAGAACTTTGACAAAACAATACTTTTCCGATCTTTGGAGGATTGAAGTTTAGAGTCAAGATTGACAAGGTGTGTAGGCATAAATAATCGTGAAACTCCACCTTTCACAAACCATTTTTTGGTTTTTCAACTTGGGTAATTGATTGAAGTGAGAATGGAATGCAACATGGGAGAAAGAAGCACACAAACACAAAGGCCCAATTTTTTTTGCCTCAGATAGGTTATACAACTTAGGCCAACAAAGGCAAAATGAAAACTTTTAGAGTAGAACAAAGAAAAATAGGACACATGCATAGAGTGACTTTGTAACTAGTGCATTCAACCATGAGAATGTATGTTGTTCTTTCTCTCTCAGTTTTTACTCTTAAACCTTAAGATCAAAATCAAATGCAAGTATTTCAATCTGGAAAGGTAAAATAATTCATTTCCTCTAGTTGTTGGTTGCACAAGAGGCTTCTGTCAGGCATATATATTTTAGTGATTTGAACAGTTATAATTTTAACCTAAAAGAACCATTTATTTATAATTTTAATTTGGGGGATTGAATATTGGTGGATATGATGACTATGAAATGAGGTTCCAAAATTGGCTCTAGTTGGGGACAAGTGTCTCTTATAGGCACACAATGAGAATCCAAATATTTGAGAAGAGCAAAATTTCACCATGATAAAAAACCCATCATGGCTACATGTGTCAAGATTACTCAAAACTCATTGAACAAAATATGAATGATGTAACATTGCACTCAACAACCAATTTTTTTGTGCTCCATCACTTATGAAAAGTGATGCTTCAATTGTTGATCATGAAATTTTAGCTTTACGAGATTTATATCAAAACTCCTAAGGCCAAATGTTCCTTGACCACATCCTTTAACAACTTAATAAGGGACAACCCATAGGGAATCAACTTTACATCTTCACTTGTTTTCTAATCTAAAATTCAATAAAAGGATAAGATGCCCAAACTTGAAATCCATTTTTATAAACCTTCTTATAAAAATGATAACTCACCTTTTGCTACCTCAACAAATTTTTCTCATGAGCCATTCTTCTCAACTCATCTGGCTCAGATAGTTGATGTATCCTCTAGAAAATGGCACCTTATTTTTTCCCATCAATTTTTTGTAGCATCTTGTAGACTAGCAATTCAAGGCCATTGATAATTTGGCCTCAAAACTATATACTAATTCAAAAGATGCCTTTCCAATTAGCCTTCTTAAAATTTATTCTATTTACACACACACAACACATTTCAACTTATCTTCGCATATTTTCTTGTTAGCATCTAAGGCATTCTTGATGATATTAATGATGGTTTTATTTCTTGACACCACTTGTTTGTTTCCTTACAAATAATAAGGGGGGTGAATGTGTTGAAGAGACCCCATATTGCGAGAACGTGGCAACAAAGTTCTAAGTTTTAAATATATTACATTATCAACAACAATCCTTGGTAGTCTAAACTTGGCTATTATGTTGTGTAATAAGAATTCAATCACCACTTTTGAAGTCACATTTCTTGTAGGAATCACTTTAACCCACTTAGTGAAATAACTTGGTGCCACTATATCTATTTATACCCATTGTTGGCCTTTTTGTAATATTTCCTATGAAGTCAATCCCCCATTGTTGGAAGGGACCTTCTGTTGCAATGATGACAAGAGGGAGTGCTTCAACATACTTCAACTCACTTATTTTTTCAAGCATTGCATCATTTTACAAACATGGACACATCTCTAAACAATGCGAGACAACAATAATCCACTCTTATATTATTATGAGCAATGATCTACGACATATAATATTCACTACACAAGTCTTGGTGGCATTCCTTAGCAACTCATATAGATTTCTCTTCATCTAAACATCTTAAGCGAACACCATCAAGATTTCTCTACATTAGTTGTCATTTAAGAAAAACATACCTTTCAACTTTAAGTTTCAACATCCTCTTTTTATTATCATTTAGTTCAAGTGGACAATTAAAATTTTCTAAATAAAATATGGTGTCCTAATACCAAGGACAATCCTTCATTTGACATGGGATAAAAGCTCGATTAGAGTCTACCCGATGGACATCAACAATGTCTAGATTTTCTTTACCCATTAATTTTTCCAAGCTTTGACCTCTAACTCTCTTAGTAGTCTTTACCTAGACCATGGTGCACTTTTGGATTTTATTGAACCATCTACACCTTTTACATGATATGGAAATGATCTTGGTTTCTATGAGATAGGGTTTATAACTCCTTATTGCTTTGATAAGTGAATAATCACAAAAATTCATTATAAAGTGATTCTATAAGGACTTGCTAAAGAAGGCTATTGGTTGTTCATATCGGCATCATTTTTTGTATCATAATAAGAGCATTAGTATAAATTGATGCAAAGAAAAATAATTGGAATGACTTAGAATAATTTAGGTAGGCTAGCACTAGTACCTCATTTAACACATCTTTAATCTCAACAAAATAATCACTCGTCTACTTGTCCCAACTTAATTACTCTATGTAGTGTCGTTAATTATATCCTTATACAATTTTATGCTCATTTAGGGCTCACTTTGGTGTTTCTCTTTCCATGACTATGAATTTGACTAATTTTGTTTAATACAATGTATGATTTTGGAAGTCCAACATCTTTTCTAGCCTTTTGACATATTTCTAGCCTAGGAAGATTAAACTAAGGTTTCTACCAGCTCACTCCTCTTTTTCTAGGGTGCCTAGCACCAAAGTTTCCCTAGACTATGTAACTAGGTGCCATAGTCTAGCCAAAAGGGCCCAAATTTGCACCTTTCAATGGTTAGAAAATGTTGAGGGGTAAAATGCTCTTGATGTTAGCCTTCTTTGAAATTATCAACATGTTTGATGAGGCTATGTATAAAAGAAATCCTAATCCTCTCATTTGTATAAGCACACGTCAAGGAATTCACTTCTCATCAAGCAATTGAGCAAGTGTTTCAATCATTTTCAAGGTAACGAAGGAGGACATCTAGCTTTCAAGGATCCAAGCATTGAAGATGAAATCCATGATCAATTTCATATGTTTCCTCCATGAGTGAATACATCAATGAAATCCCTCTTTGAAACATAAACCTTTCATGAAGGCTGCACAATGCAAGGAGAATTCATAGAAAATGTATATCATTGTCAATACAACATTTTACGTCAAATTTAGTCTCTTCCATATAGAGGTGAGATCTCTTTTACACAACATTTGTTGTAGAGGGGTTAATCCTACCTTATGCTTGACTTATGAAAGCCCCTACACACCCAACACCATTTTATCTCTTCTTGTGTGCAAAAAATTAGGTTTGAGAGAGAGGGATTGTATATTCAGAAAGTGCAAATTGAGATAGAGATTCACACTAAAGGAGCATACAAACCCTAGATGTTGTGGTTTAGCCACATATTTAACAAAATTTCAAGGAGATGACCAGTGTGACATCCCTATTTGGAATGCATTTTCAATATTTGCATCAAAAACCTTTGAGACGAGATCACCTAATCACATAGTCTCACATTTTCATGCTTATATTTTAGTGACAACTTCCTTTATGGTTCCCATTTCTAGATCTATTCTCAGAGTCTACATCTCTATTTTGTATCTTACTATTAATTTTTACATATCTATTTTGTAGCTTATTGCTTATGTTGCATATTTTTTTTGTGGCTTATTCTTTATGTTGATTATTGTCCAATTTACATCTTTGTACCTAGTTCTTTCTATCTTATCCAATCATATTAAACAAAAAATAAAGAATGATTCAATCAATCCTCATAATGCTCAACTCTTCTCTATTCAATTGGCTTGAAGTTGGGAAAATTAGATTATTCTTTAATGTATGTTGGTGTGAAAATGTGTAATTCCTAGTTTGCATGTTTAGACTAGTGAACCCTATTCTCCAAAGTCACATTTTGGTGAAATCATGTATTTTATGCTTGCATTAGTTCTGATATCATTTTCAGATTTGATCTACATGTGCTCTTATTATCATTCCAACAACTCATATTTCTTAAATCAGTGGCTTATAAATAATTTCATTCCTAAATTGTATTGTTTAATCACTTGTTTCATTATTATAATTGCTTGATTTTTTTCAAGAGCATAAATTTCTTCTCTGGGACTTATGTTTCTTGTGTATAAGCTTTATTACCCATTTCCCTAAATCTAATACATGGTGAGAAGAAGTTATAGAACTATTGCTTATGGAGTTTTAAATACTAAGGGTATTAAGCCTAAGTTAAATATATTATTCTCTAGGAGCTTGAGTGAATCCTCTTCTCTTAATCCAATACCTACCATGCCTAAAATTTTTGAGAGCCCTTCTCGTAACAATTCTTATGATATGAATCTCTTTTATTCAAGTTTTTAATAGACAATTGGGGAAGCTTGACAAGCAATTAGAAAGTCTTCAACAATTTATGAGTCAAGAACACTTGGGTGGAGAGATGTAATCCCATTGATTGAAGGTTTAAGGAGGTTGATTCAAAGTGATAAACATGATGTGGAAGGCTTACGTGGCATTTCTCACATAATGGATGAAACACTATGAAAGTGGCTATTTGTGTCGAGGTTCTTGGATATTGAAATCCCCCAAATCATGTTGAGATGCCGATACTTATTCCTAAATATCTTCCAAATGTTTCTACATATACAACTTCCATAATGGCTACCTTTACACAAAATGTTAATTCTATACATGTTAATAGTGGGGGAAATCCTATACATTAATATGCTTATGTGCCACCTACAACAAGACTTCCATTTGTTTTCTAACCATCTCTTGTACCTACCTAACACAATGGTACACCTTCCAATCCTCCATCAGACTCAATTTTTTTTTGAAATCAATTCATCTACTAAAGCCACCATTAACCATTTGTTACAAAATTTATCATCTTTACAACAAAAATTGGCTTCCATCATCAAATCTAAATCCACCATTCCTACGTATTCCACTTCTAAACCACTTTCCCTTGAGTCCTTAATACACCTCTCCTACAACACATAGAGGTCCTCCTTTTGGAGACTTATAATGGACAAGGTAACCCCCACACTCATGTGAAAACATTTTAAACTTTGTGTATCGACTTCAACTATGATCAAATTCTTATTGCAAAAATTTTCCCTTGTTTGTTGAAAGATAAAGCTCTAGAATTGTTTTTCTCTTTGCTTGGTTATTCAATTACTTCTTTTCAACAATTGTTTGATGCTTTAATTCAATATTTTTAGAACAATATTGGTCCACTAGTTACTTTGATTAATTTATAGTGCATTGTAAAGGTGGTAAAGAGAAAGTAATTGAGTTCATTGGCATATATAAACACTTGTATTTAAAAATTACTTATCCTACTTTTCATGGTGACATTGAAAGAATTTTCATTAACAATTTCCAAAAATAGATTAGAGACAAGCTTACATTTTCTAATTTCACATCTTTCTCACACTTGTGCACAACACTTCATAATTATTAGCATAAAGTTAGTCAATATAAACCTTCTTCACCATTGAATCCATTTGATAGGACTAAAGATGCTCACTTTAAAAACATTAAAGAATAAACCAAGAAAATCATCAAGATCAATATCAATAATTCTTCCAATCATATTGTTCCTCAAGTAGTAGTCACAACCCCCATGTCGATCCCTTTGCATATAAATTCAAACCTCACAAATTCCTACCTTTCTCCAAATATTTTCATAGCATCATGCTTCAATTGATTAGATACCTCTTGTCCTTCCATTATATACATCTAAGCCTTTTCTAGCTTCTTTTGATAAAAAACATTTTGTTAATTCTATTGTCAACCTAGGCATATGGAGAAATGTAACCATTTGAAAAAAACCCAAAACCTTATGATTATAATCCTATAGTGGTGTATAGAATGAATGGAAGGAACAAATTTGTGGCACCTCCTAACCAAAATTTGCATCTCTTCACCAATACTTTGCCTTCCCATTTTACCAATTTTTTTCAACATAATGATCCAAGCTTCATAGCTACTGATGATATATCTAATGAAGACAAGAATATTGTGAACTTTATTGAGCAACCTAAGCATGTGAATTACATTATCTTTGACCCAAGGGGTATCATCAATGCACTAGGTAGACTATTATACATTATTGTGTATATTAAAGACAATCTCTCCCATGGAGTGCTCATTTATTCAATATGTATGTGAATGTTATTATGGAAGAGCATCTCTACACACAACAATTTCATTAACATACAAGTGATAAATCTAATATTGTGATTAAGTTAATGGTGGTATCACTTGTCCCACTATAGGTTCTATCACCCTTCTCATTGAAGTTGGTGCTAAGTCCTTAGATGTTATATTTTCTATTATCCCTTTAGGCCAGGACCAATTTTGTGTGAAATTGAGACATCCTTGGCACACTTATATAAAATATATCTCTTTGACCATTAATTGAAGTTCTCCCATATTGGGCAAAGTTATAATGATCAATCACACTTTTTATCACCCTTTAGCTAATTATAATGGAAACTTTAACCTTGATTACTTTTGGCCTCAAAACCTCAGCCTTTTCAACCTCATTAAAACATTTTATTCTTATCTTATCAAAATTTCAAAGCCAATAGAATATTTGAGTTGTCCTTATGTAATCCTTTGTTGTTTTCTTTGACTAGTTCTTCATCAATGGATATGGATATAGTTGTTCCACCTATGCATCTTGGACTAGGATTTCTTCCTATTCAAACCATTCATTCCATATAAGTTGTAGCTCCACATGCCAAATCATATAAAAGATAAATATAAAACCATACATCATCTTCCATCTCTCAACCTAGTGTGTTTTCTTCATTTCCTCCTAGAGAAAAGGAAGAGTAACGTTGAGTGACACCAAACGCTCATCTCAACAAATTTTGAGTCATAGTTTAAAATAAATTATAGTGTAAGATAATGCCAATAAATACATCATGTCAGAGCTCATGAGGTTTCTTCCCAAATTGTTTCCTCTCCCAAGAAGTAGAATGCTGACTTTCTTATGTTTTCCACACCTTCGCCTATGCCTATGAAGGAAACTCATCTTGACCCACTCATCAAATATTAAGGTTGTTTATGCATAATGATTCTTTTGCATCTGCACTGTGCATTGGATTTTAATTTGGATAATGATGTTGATAATAATATTGAGAGAACTAATGATCCTGATGATATATGTAATGCCCCGCTAGGGAAATCAAGAGAAACTAACCTAAAACATGTTACTAAGTTTACATAATTATTTTCTTCTTGAGAGTTTACAAATCATAATGAATAACAATGCGAAAGAAATACAACACAAGATATTAACATGCACATAAGTACAACTCAATTACAGATTGCAAATCTCAAGGCTTCCATGACATAGAATTATGTATATATTAATTAATAATAAAGATAAATCATAAGTATAAAATCTCACATCCATAGATGAATAAGCACATTATCTCATGAGTGAATACCATAAAGTAAACATAATGAACCAACATCCACTGCACAAGTTGCAGGGTATGTAATAATCACTAAATACAAGGTACAATACAATATCTCCAAAATATCACAACTTCTACAATGATACAAGGTACAATAAACCACATATGAAAGATAAGAGTGAGTCTCCGAGAATGATGGACAAGAGGGAACCACTACTACAAGGATCATCCAACACTAGTACACGAATGTCAAAATATCAATTTATGGTAAAAGGATCACTACCACCTGACCTCATGAAACCAAAGGTCCACTCCCACCATGCTGAGGAGATAACATTAGATCCCACTTGGATAACAATACCAAAAAAACCAAAACATAAGGTAGAACTAAGAAAGGGATCCTAGAAGCTCTCTATCTCAAGAGGTGCCACACATATTGCAAAGGAAAACATACTAATCCAAAGGCAAACAAGGATAATGCCAAGGTACACAAAATAATGATAAGAAATAATAACCAATATTAAAATACCAATGAGTACTAAATACCAAATACTAAAATAATTACTAACCACTAGATACTACTAACCTCCAGATAATACTGACCACCAAAGGAAAATGCAAAAAATATGGAGGATACTTAGGCTACATGCTATGGGAGTGTCATTACATAGTCATCTACTTGAGTTACCCTGGATTGGTCTCTTTGGACCCCAAACCCTCAAGCATTGAATTACCTTGGACTAGCCACTTTCGACCCCAAACCCTCAATACGATCCATACGAAACTAGAATGCCCTATCATGAAATGAAGAACTCTAATCATACCTAGTCTTTAGGTATCACCCCATTCCCATCCTTAGCCTATACAAGCACTCAAGACATGAGAAATGCATTATCACTAATTATGTTTTTAATGTGCTCTCCAAATTTTAATTGCTAAGTTATCACTTATTAAAAAACTTACAATAGTTTACCCTAGTACTAGCCTCTCTAGGCCCCATACCCGCTCCATATCCCTATTGTAAGCCACTCCCCTAAGATGCACCTATTTAACCTCCCCTAGGCTCATAAATCATAAATAGATCTCGTAAATCATATACAACATGATATTCAATTTCAATTCCATAAAAGTTCACTGGAATTCCCATTGGTCCTCAAACCAAAATCTCACAAATACAAGCTGGTCCTCTAACCATAACATCATATAAAATACTCTCTCAAAGAGTTCACAAAATAATGAGCTTAGTAAACTGGTTGGGTAGAATGATCGTGACCAAGTAACATCATAAAAAACTAAAAAGTACACATGTAAAAAAGACAACAATAACCCCTGAACTTCTAGTGTACCACTCCTAAAGCCAACGTAGTTCCCATATGAACATCACCAAATACAGTAATAAAACACCCAACAAACAATCTACAAAATTGATCTCAAATGTATAAAACAATTCAAATGTTTACTAACATCCAAATGACTATAAAATGTTCATATATAAAAAGCACACGCATAACAGAATACTAAGTGTTCAAAAACAAAACAAAATAATGATATTATTTATCCATAATAGATATTATATAAAAAAGAATGAATAAATTAATATCTAATAAAATGACATTCTTTTATAACAAATATTGATACAAATCTATCAAATAATAGAAATAACTCAATTTAAGTTAATATTTAATATGTATTAAAAACTAACAAAGTATTTAAATTTAATAAATACTAACTTATTTTAATATTTCTTAATTATTAAAAATAAACTAATTTAAAAATTAAATTAAATTAAATAGTAAATAAACTAAATTTAATGTTAAATAAATTTTAATTAAAGTAAAATTTAAACAAAATTTTATTTTATTATTATTTCTTTAATAGCAAAATGTATAGAAAATATTGGGGGGTGACTGGCCCATTCCTTGCTACCCATGCGACAACACTACTATTGTGGCAGTAGTCGTTGCTATAGGCATCCCGCTATTGCACAACACAGTAGCCCACAACAATTGCTATCGTTGCGACAATAGCTACAGCTACTGCGGCAACTGACTGCTGTCGGCAACAGCTTTGACTATTGCAATGGTCTAAGGTCACTGGGGGGTGGGGGATGGGGTCCTTGCCCCCCATCTATATTATTTTTTAATTTTTTTTTCTTGGTGAACTCTGATAGTGTTTTCCAGTGATCTCATTTTCTCTTTTTAAAAAAATCAAAAAATAAATAAATATTCTTATAATTTATTTCAATGGGTTTTTTTCCTCCAAAGATACCCCTAATTTTTTAAGAACAAATTGACACAAATACAATCTCTCAAATTTGACAATCCTGGGTTTTATGATCCAAGAACTTTCAAACAAAATCTCGATAACCAATTCAACCAAAAAAATAGTGAAAAATTAAGGAATCACAAAATCAAAATATTCAACAACCATTCCAAACACAAAGTAGACAATATTTTCAAAAGAAAGACTAACATGGGTTTTCAAACCCTACCAGAAATTCACAAAGGTCTTGAACAACAACTAAGCCCAAATCGAAGGCTCCAAAATTTAGCTTTGAAAACAATTCTTTAACTTTAAGCACCAAAACCCCAATTGTCCAAAACCTAATAGACGTAAAGAAATAATAACCCAAAAAATTATTATAAAGAACACTACTCCGCCTAGGGTTTCTAAAACACGCAAATCCAAAAATAAGAACTTAACTTTCAACCTTGTTTTTATCAAAACCTTTCTGCATGATAATTATATCTTTAATAATAAAATATGCACTTTTTTCAATTATCAACTTTAACTTGAATTCATATTTCACTTTATTAATTAAATGTGCAAATTGAATTGTATTTAATATTTTAATTTACAAATTTAATATTTATGACATCTTAATAATATGCAACTTGATAAAATAATTATCAATTGATATTATCTATGCATTTACTTTGGGTTTTGGATTTATCATTTAATTAAATCTTCTATTTCCACAATTAGACTTTTAATTAAGTCTTTTTAATATATAAAGGTATTTAATTAACTCTTAATAATTAAATATCCTTATATTTAATATTATGATATTCATAAGATATAATTATTTCTAAATTCATAATTAATCTTAATTTAATTCTTTTCACCAAATAAATCACACAACAAACTTACATGACTACAACACAAGAAAATCAACTAACTCAAAATACAACTCATACTCAAAGGAAGGGCTCATGAATTCATGTCACCCTGACGAATTAAAATGGGTAGAAACTTAGATACTTGTCCACTATTTCAGGACAATCAATGGCTTGGGTTGGGATTTGGCCCTGATATTATCTCCCCTCTCTTACCATTGAGATAATGTGATAGGGCACACTCATCCTGACAATTCAGGGAAGTTGACGAACGATACCTGCAATCTTTCATAAAAGATGAGCATGTACATACATGTATATATATAAATAGAAAATGGCGAGGATCGATACATCATGTAGATCTTGCAAGCAAGTGACTATGACTCCGTCCCTCAACCACATCAAATACATCAATAAAAAATGTAAAACCTACATGCCAACCATACACATGCGAGTATGGGGTAAGTAAAAATCATAAAAATAAATAACATCCTCATATGCAATAATAAACATGAAAGTAACCAAAATCAACTAACTATCAACACATGATATCATACACTATCCAATGGTCCATGATATAAATCAAATCACAATGTAATGTCATACATCAATATCCTCAAATATTACTGAAATAATCAACACACACATGAAAGTGGCCTAAAAGAGTTTGGCAATAAAAATTGAAAAGAAAACTATAGGAGGGGTATTACACCTACCTCTCCTAAAATTTACTCCTGCAAACCTACAAACAAAATAGAGATATAAATATCATAATCTTGATGCATCCTACTAAGTCATAAAAGACTCAACGCGTGGGTCCCATTGGACCCTTTCCTGCTCCATGGTACAAAATCTGAGGATCATTCTCCATTCAAGGAGTATCAAATCCATCTGCAAACACTCTGTGGGATCTACTAGCATCCCCAACTATAGGCTCATAAGCTATTGGCTACTATCCTGAGAATTGTGTTAATCATTGAGGACAATTGACAACAATATGACCATGCTTCCCACAAGAAAAATAACCTCCTCTACTAACACCTCTCCCAACCAAAGGTGTACTAGACTGCTTGAAGCTACCTCTACTAAAATATTGATGCAAACTCTGAGCAAGATGATCATCCCGATTGCGCATACTACACTACCAATTGAGATAGTTCCTTGACTAAGAACCACCACTAGTGCCATGGAATAATTTCCTACTTTGTTGATTTTGATTACCTTTCAAGAAGGTAGAAGGATTCCTAGAGATCCCAGCTCTCTGAGACTGATTACCCCTAGACCCCGGAAAAGGACCAGTAGATTGAACACCAATCTGTCCACCATGATCTCTAGCCAAGTTTGCCTCCACCAAAGTAGCATTAATAACCGTGTCCTTGAGAGTCTTAGGCTAAAAAATTGTAACAACCCCAATGATGTGACCATTAAGTCCTCTAATGAAATGTTGTACCATTAGTGGTGACTTATCATTAAAACCTACATAAGGTTTGATCTTAAAGAAATGATGCCCATAATCTTAGATAGTCATAGATAATTGCTACAGATTGTGGAGCTCATCTGTGTGCTATTGCTGTTGCCACTGATCCGATAGAAAAAATTCTTGAAAGTTCTCAAGGAACAACTCCCAAGTGGTAGTATCCATGCTAAGATCAAGTTTCTCTTCCTCAATCTTCCACCAAGTAGTTGCAAAACCTTTGAGGTGCATAATGGCACACCTCATCTTGACATTGGTATTGAATTACTGCATAAAAAAATATCAATCCAACATAATGAGCCATGTCTCTGCCTCAAAACTAATACCTAGACCATTAAAGGGAGGAGATCATGATCTAAGGAGGTCTCTCATTTGGATAGCCTTAATGGCCCCTTGATCAAATAAAGTGTCCCTCCTCTTAGGAATCCTAGATCTCTGTCTCTCCTCATTCTTAGAATGGTGTGACTCTTCCCTCTTAGCCCTGTTATGAATAGGTAGATGGTCCAGAATAGTCTAAAGTATCTGCCTAGTATTAGGATCCTCTAAATCACCATTCTGTTGACCATTGTTCTCTCCCCTATCTTCTTCATGCACACTCTCGAATCTATGACTCAAAGGAGGGCTACGAAGCTTACACCATCCTCTACCATGACCTCCACTATGGCCTCTACCAACATATCTAACCTCAATAACCATCTTTCCTACAACATCCAAATAAAAAGAACAATATCTCAAAACAAGTCAACAATAATAAAGACATGATGTATAGTCACAAAACAATAGTCTGAAATACAAGAGTGTTATATGTCTAAGTTTTTGTTTTAAGTTTTCAACTGTTTAGACATCTAGTGGGCATACAATACTCCTAGATTTCCTAGTATAGAAACTCAGGCTTTGATACCTAGTGAAATTCCCTACTAGGGAACCTAGGAGAAATTAACCTAAAATATGTTACGAAGTTTATAGAATGATTTTTTTCTTAAGAGTTTACAAATCGTAAAGAATAATAATGTAGAGGTAATACAACACAAGATATAAACATGCACATAAGTATGACTCAATTACACATTATAAATCTCAAGGGCTCCATGACATATAATTATGTATACATTAATTAATGATAAAGATAAATCATAAGTATAAAATCTCACATCCATAGATGAATATCAAGTACATTATCTCATGATTGAATACCATAAAGTAAACACAAGGAACCAACATCCATTGAATAGTTACAGAGTATGTAATAACCACTGCATACAAGGTACAATACAATATCTCTGAAATATCACAACTGCTACAATGATACAAGGTACAATAAACCACATATGAAAGATAAGAGCAAGTCTCCAAGAATGATGGACAAGAAGGAACCACTGCTACAAGGATCATCCAACACTAGTACAGAAATGCCATAATCTCAAATGGTAAAATGATCACTACCACCCAATGTTGTGGAACCAAAGGTCCACTCCCATCGTGCTGAGAATATAACATTAGATCCCACTCAAATAACAATAAAGAAAAAACCAAAACATAAGGTAGAACTAATATAGTGCCTCCAATATTTTCCTCTTAGCACAAGCATCTTGATGGTGAGGTTTATACCTTCACACTCATTGAGTATGATCATGTTGGTCCCATCCGGGGGTAAGCCACCATGGGGGATATGATTTTAGAGTATATTTTTGATACCCTGTGTTAATGTGGAGATGTTGGGTGTGGTTTAGGATGGTATTATGGTGATTCTTAGAGATAGGGATGACTCAATCTTGAGTTGTAGTGACTCTTCCTCACATTATGTTTTATGATGACATCATGAGATGTACCTAGTTTAGCTTTGTCTTGTGTTTATCAAGAGGTTATCATTGGGGTCGTGACAAATTTATTGAGGGACCCTACCCCGATCATGTCATTGCATTTCTTCTATCTATATTATAGACTCAATATTTAGATAAGCCATGTTGATGCATTATGGATTTATATTCTGATGGACAGAGGTTTGACCACACTGATTTGTGATGTACTCTTTTTCATGTTGCTTATGTACTCACGTCAATATTTCTAGGATGCACTATGTTTTCTTAAGGGCTAAATGAATTCAACTAATTTTCTTACTATAGAGAAATTGAGTGCATGTTTTGAGGGGTTTGAATTAGAATCAAAAAATTTAAATTATAATGAGATGAGATGTAAATTCTAATGAAGTAAATGTTGTTTTCCTTGTGTATGTAATTTGTAATAGAAAATGTAGTAGGAAAGGTGTGTAGAGTCGTGAATTGAGTAGGTAGAATGTACCCTTAAGGAATATTGAAATGTTACTATTGGATATGATTACTTACAAAAATCACCATTTGAATTTATATTAGGTTGAGATGTGAATTAATAGGAAGTTGATTTTAGGTCTTGATGTTAGGAAAGAGATTTTCAGATATTATGCTTTGATTATTGATTCAAGAAATGTAATTTGAAGTGATTATGAAATCAATTGAAATGTTAATATTTTCTTGATTATGAAAGAGATTTTGGGATGCTTGTGAATATTGTATTTCTAGAGATTTCACGGTGAAGGAAATTATGAGTATTACGCTTTGATGTTATATTGATGTGAGAAATGTGAATTAGTTGAAATGCTATATGTAAATGATTTAGGATGTTTGTGATAGATGTGTTTCTTGGAATATCATGAGATTGAAATTTAATAGATTTTGAGTAAATGCATTCTTGTGAAAAGTGAATTTCATATAATGTTGTGAAATGTAGTCAGATTTTATGATGATTTAGGAGATATTTCCATGCTTTTGATTTTCAGGTCTTTATGATTATGGTATTTGATGAATTATTTAATTTAGAATATTATGCTTTAGTTTCATGTGGATGCAATAAATGTTTATGTGAGATGATCATGGTTAATGAATTAGGTTATTTGATATATATGTGTTCTTGAAATAACTTGTTTGAAATTAAGAAATGCATTCTTGAGATTAAGTGAATTCAATGTGATGATGTGTGGATGCAATTTGATTACATAATGTATTTTTTTGTGATTATTAATGATGCATTTTTATATATATGCTGTTGATCTTTCTTGAGCTACTGATATTTTCATCTAGTGTGCAGGCAATTGACCATGGAATTAAATAAGGGGAAATTAAATATGGATGCATATGAAAATATTGTAAAGCCAAGGTTAACTCCAAAGGGAAAAATAACCTCGTTGTTATGTATAATATTGTAACATAATGTTTGAATGTATTATTTAAATTGTGTTTATTTTATTTTACATTTATGTCTACTTGGCACGCCATGTGTATAGTGATGTGTTGTGAATTTATGTGGTGTCAAATGACACATGTGTATGTGAGTTGGAATGGCCAAGTAAATTATTTATTGGTTGTCTTCCACCTTTGAGTCACCTTGTAGTTTCCCAAGGTTAGGTATCTTGGTTGTTGAGCCTTAGGAGATAATCTTATTTCAAATTTTCATGGGTCAACTCTTAGTGGACTCTTGAGAGGTTAAATGTAGTCTTAGAGGTTAGTTAAGGTTAAAATAAGATAACCCCATAGGTGCACTTTGGGTTGGGGGTTAAATTTTGACCAATATGATGTTTTTTGTCCCATTTTTTCTTCTTCTAAAAATGCCTTTTTAGAATGTGAAAAAATTGGGAATTGTGTCATGTCTTCCTCTCTTGCAATTTTGAAATTCCATCTTGTTGGAGAGAGAACCCTTGGATAGTGTGTCCAATTACCTTTGAGGTTAGGTAGGATGTTAGGTAGGGTTTTCCTTGTAGTGGGAGGGAGAGGAATTTGGTAGGTTGACTTCTCACTCTCCAATTTTGGAGACTTCTAGTGGACTTAGCAAGTTTTTGGTGGAGTTAGCAAATGAAGGCTTCTAGGAAGGGAAATCTTCTCAAATTTCATTGCCATAGCTTGGAGAAAGGTTTGTTCCCTTTCATGGAATACTTGTGCTTCTTTAATCATATGTTTATGCAGATTTTTGTGTGGTGTTTGTTAATGGATATTTTAAGCTTCAAGCTTATCTTTCATGGTTTCTTGCTTAGTGTATATTGCTAGTTTTGTTTTTGTTTCTTTGTTTTGTTAGGGTGTGCAAGGATAAACTGAGCCCTTGGGAGGGAAGATAGACTTGAGGGTGAAGGGCTTAGTTGGGAATGCCCAAATAGTGTAGATTCCTTCCTCATGGAGGAAGGGGATAAGTCATGGATGTATGGGCTCCATGTTGTCATTATTTTGTTATCTACTTATTTGGGGGCCATAAGAGATTTTACATGTGTATGGAAAGTGGAAGGAATGGTGTTTTTGTGATGTCCTTGTGAAGGCAATGGTATATGATTTTGGGCCTTGTTGAAGGCATGGTATTATATTTTTATGGCTTCTCCTACTTGGGTTCATTTTCTACCTTCACCCCTCTTATGGGTCCAAGGTGACCTATTGTGTAAATCCATGGGAAGGGAATTTTTTGTGAAAAATGTATTTTCTTATTTTTTTTATGTGTATGTGATGTTTGAGCGTGATTGTACCCACATCCTTCTTTGTTTTCCCAAGCTTGGGGTTGGCCATGTGATGGCCTAGGTTGGGAGGTGAACCTCCATGGTCAAGTGATTTTCTTTTGTAGATTTTTATTTGAAGGAGTTGCTGGTTTTGTTGAAGGAAAGGAGATTTTGTCATTTATTACTTGCAAATTTTTATGTTATAAAAGGGCTATAAAGCCATGCGTAAAAGAGTAGTGAAAAAGACATGTAAATGCCTAAATGCATGAAAAATACTTGTAAAAGTTTGTATTGGTATGTGTAATGCTCTCCATAATTTTATATGTATTTCTAAAGAAAGAAAGTGTAGAAAAAATGATTCCTTATGCTTGAATGCAACAATAAAGCTTGCTGGTTTGTTTTCCCATATGCAAGAAAAATTAGATTTTCTTTGTTTGATAATCTCTTCCCTATGTAGATAAAATTTACTTCAACTATTTATTTGAAAGAAAAGAGAAAAGTTAATGTAGATTTTCTTTCCTAATTACCTATGTAAGAATAGATTTTATTTTGACATCATGTTAGTTTAAAAAAAAGAAGTTTTGTATATACACCTATGTATATATACTTGTATATATACATAGATGTATATACCCTATTGGAATATATTGCTATGTTGATGTTTTAAAAAAAAGACTTAGTTATTCTCTATCTTTCCTCTTGTTGATTTTAGAAGAGTATGTATACATAAGTATATATGTATGTATCACTAGTAAATTTTGGCCTAATTTTCGACGCACATTAGTCTATTTTTTGATGCAATTTGGTCGACTAAATGACCTTTTTTGTTGTCAAACTTTCTTCATCAAATTTTCCACTATTTTATTTATTGTTGAATATTCAACTGGCATAGTGGTTAAAATTTTGACCATATTAATGTCAAAATAGCCTAGTAGGTGGTCACGCCTGGCCGACATATCAATGCAAAATTTTGACCAAACTTGGTCAACTAGTACTTATGTCATGAGTATAGCATGGACATCGATTCAAACAGTTGTTTTAGTCAAAAAATTGATGATGTCATGAGTTTAAAAAAAATAAATATTAGTGGGTAGTCTTGTATTTGTTGGAGATTTTCCAGCAAGCCAGTGCTGACTGTATGTTTGTCATTGATGACAACATATGGTAAGTAGCATGCGTTAAAGACTTATGTAGTAAGCTTTGAGTATATGTAGCATGAATATGTTATTAGCATGATATCATGGACACAAAGGTTAACTGTTAGTATAGACAGTTATGTAGCAGCTTGTGTCAGCAGTGTTCCTGACAGAGTTACAAGCAATGTTTTGTGACTGATTGTCCGTACAGTCATCATGGAACCTTACACCTTTGGATATGTGATGAAGACATGTTAGTGATGTCACAATCATGGATGCAGAGTCTAAAGATCAATATAAGTGAAGTTATGCAGTCGCCATTGACTAGTAGTAGTTTCCTATGTTTATTCAGAAGAGTCGATAGAGAATGTATTAGTTCTAGAGTTGCGCTTGTCATTATGGTATGCACCCTTGGATTAGTGATTAGAGAAGAGTTACCAATGTTTTGTTAAGAGTGCAAGATGTAATTCATCTTGAGAAGAAAGTTTTAGTTACTTTGGTAGAGCCGATAGTGTGCAACATGCGTCTACATTTATTATTATTGGATAGGTCCCATATCATGTTGCGTGCTTAGTAGAACTGACAAAATTATTATTGGAGTATGTTATAGTTTCTCTAATATGATTTCAAGGTGGTTCTAACAGGCTGAATTGATTATATCATTTAAAGGAAAGATATTTATAGGCAGTCATTTGTGATTGCTAGAGCATGGTTCAGAGTTGATTGTAAAGAGCAGAGTAGAGTGTATGAAGTGTTGAGCCATCGGTAGAAGGTCTATGTGACCAAGTAAAGAGTTTTTGCTATACATTGGAATTGATCTAGACAGAAGGTCAAAGTGCAGCTCACCAAGATCCAGATATAGTGTGTATCTGTTATTTAGAAAGTTGTAGCCTTCACCCCTTTGAGCAGTGTGCTCTTAGATAGTGTGTCCTCACCCCTAACAGGGTTAAATGTAAAAGAATCCTAATAGGGTCTGACCCTTGACCAGGTCACTATACTAAATACATTGTAAAGAAACTCCTAACAGGGTTAATGATCTTCTAACAAGGATCATAATACACTAGTGCAGATTATTAGTGGGTGTCAATTCCCACTGGGGTTTTTACCTATTTGATTTTCCCCGTAACCAAAATACTGGTGTTGTGTTCAAGTGTTCTTTCATTGTGTTTATTCTTTATGTTTAAGTATACTTAATTGGATAAATAATTGAAACTTGTAGATTACTGATTCACCCCCCCTCTTAGTTATCTCTTGGGACTATTCTTAACAATTGGTATCAGAGCCAAGTGCCTCAGAGAGAAAGTTTAACAACTTGAGGTTGATCAGATAGCATTATTTAGAAAAGACAGTCATAAGTTTAATGGAGAGAATTATCTTGATTGGAAGAATAAGATGATGACACATTTGCAGTGCATTGCTTTTGAAGTTTTTGAAGTGGCTATCAAAGAAGTTCAGATCCCCTCTCTAGCAAATCTTACAAAGGATGATGCTACTAGAAAGTAGAAGGATTTGTTCCATTAGAATGAAATAGAAAAAGAAGCCCTTATCAGTGCCCTATCTAACAATGAGTTCTCAGAGATAAAGAAAGTAGACACAACCTACAAGATATGGAAGCACCTAAAAGACATGTTTGAAGGAGATAAACAAGAAAAGAATGCACACATAAAGACATGGAAGAAAAAGTACAATACATTGGAGATACTACCTGAGGAGAACATAAGAGCTTACAATCAAAGGATCAATGAAGCAGTTGCTGGAATCAGAAACAATGGTGGAGAAATCTTAGAAGAAGACATCATGGATAAGGTAATGACTACCTTGACACTAGAATATTAGAACAAGATAAACATCCTTGATTAGACTATGCAATTTTTAGAAAATTTCAAAAGATAGATCTTAATCAACAAGATTGCTACATTTGAGATATCAAGTTTGAAGACAAAGCCTAAAAGTGAGACAACCTCAAAAGCTTCGGTCCATGGTAAGAAATCCTTGAACACCTCTAGTAATTTTGATGATGATGATGAAGAAAGAACTCTAGATGACTTCATTGCTATGATTGATAAAAGAGAAAAGAAAGGAAAAGGAAAATATGAAGGAAAATTACCATTCAAATGCTTTTCATGCAATAAGATTGGTCACTTTGCATCTAAGTGCCCTACAAGAGTTAAAAAGTTCAAGAATGACTACAGGCCTAAGTATACAAAGGAATGCTACTATGCTGGAGATGAAGTATCAGATGAAGAATCAGTAGAAGAGGAGATTGGATTCATTGCTCTTGAAGATGAGAATAATTCACAAGAGTTAGCAGTAATTTCATAAGCTGACATTAGGATAAATTGGATCATTGACAGTGGTTGTTCACATCACATGACAGGAGACAAAGATAGATTTTTTCATTTGGACAGATACAAAGGAGGCATGGTTAGATTTGGAGATAACACTCCTAAACCTATCATTGGTAGAGGAGCCATCACCTTGGATAGAAATAATAACACTGATGATGTTCTTTATGTTGATGGTTTGAAACATAACCTACTAAGTGTTGGGCAGTTGCTTGAAAAAGGTTACAGGTTGGAGTTCAATGGAAACAAGTGCAACATTAACAACAACGAAGGATAAATGATTGCATCTGGATCAAAGACTAAAGGTAATTTTTTTCAGCTTAATCCAGAAGCAAGTTGTTTTGTTGCTAAAGTAGATGATAGTTGGCTATGGCACAAAAGACTATGTCATATCAATTTTGATAACATAGTAAATATCAGTAATGTTAAGGTAGTAAGAGACCTACCTAGCACAACAAAGCTAGTTGATACTATTTGCAGGGAATGTGTAATGGGAAAGCATGTGAGGAATTCATTCAGGAGCAAGCATAATTCAATAGAGAACAAGTTGGATCTGATTCATACAAACCTATGTGGACCAACTCAAACAAGATCATACTATGGTGAAAGGTATTTCATTTTGTTTGTAGATGATTATTCTAGAATAATGTGGGTTGCGTTCTTGAAAGATAAGTCAAAAGCATTTGAAAAGTTCAAAATATTCAAAGCGAAGGTTGAAAATGAATCTGGACTAAAGATAAAATGTCTATGGTTAGATAGAGGAGGAGAATTCACCTCTAACAGATTCTATGAGTACTGTGAAGAACATGGCATAAAGAGATAGTTGAGTGCACCTAGAACCCCTTAGCAAAATGGGATTGCAGAGAGAAGGAATAGGATCATTCTTGATATAGCGCACACCATCATGATTGAAGGAAAATTTGTAAACACCTATTGGAGAGATGCGGTCAATACAATAGTCTATTTAATCAATAGAATACAATTAAGCCATGGCGCAGACAAGACACCTTAATGAGCTATGGTTTGGTAATGTTCCCATAGTGAAATACTTCAAAATCTTTGGAAGCAAGTGCTACATCAAGAGGGATGAAGTAGTAGGAAAGTTTGATGCAAGAAGTGATGAAGGTATTTTTCTTGGTTACTCTACTAAAAGTAAAGCTTATAGATGTTTTAACTTAAGATTGAAGAAGATCATTGAAAGTGCTCATGTTAAGATTGATGAAAAGTTTATGGTTCAAGAAAGATATCATGCTTACTCACCTATGATTGAAGAAGAACCTAGACCTTCCACTAGTGAGATAGTTGTTGAAGAGATGTTTGACAATATAGATGTATTGTTCAATGACCCTAAAACAAGTGAAGAAGAAACTTAGAAGGAAGATGAGTCAGTATCACCTAAAGTTCCAAAGTATACATCTAGATATCACTCTAAGGATGACATCATTGGAGATCAGAGTGGCAAAGTCACAACAAGATCAAAAGAAAATAATTCAGAAAGCAATGAGGTGGTATGTTTACTATCTTAGATTGAACCTTTAAGTGTTGAAGATGCATATAATGATTTAGATTGGCATGATGCTATGAAAGAAGAACTAGATTAGATTATCAAGAATGATACTCGGGAACTGGTCCCCCAAGGCCTAGTGATAAGAATGCAATTGGAAAAAAGTGGATATTTAGAAACAAGATGAATGAAGATGACACAGTAGTAAGAAACAAAGCAAGGTTAGTATGTAAGGGATATGTGCAAAGAGAAGGCATTGATTATTCAGAAACATTTGCATTGTGAGCAGATTAGAAGCTATTAAGTTGTTTTTAGCTTATGCAATAGTCAAAAACTTCAAAGATTATCAGATGGATGTCAAGTCAGCATTCTTAAATGGAGAGCTAAAAGAAGAAGTATACATTGAGAAACTAGAAGGATTCACCCTATCAAACAGACCTGATATCATATGAAGATTAAAGAAAGCCCTCCATGGACTTAAGTAGGCCCCTAGAGCATGGTATGAGAGACTTGATGGATATCTAACTAAAAGTGGATTCAAGAAAGGAGTAGAAAATTGTAATCTATTCATAAGAGAGACATCTGAAGGAATAATTCTTGTAGCTATATTTGTTGATGACATTATCTTCAGAGGTAATGACAAACTTAGTGCAAAATTTGCTAAGGAGATGCAGAGTGAGTTTGAGATGAGCATGATTGGACCTATCAAATACTTCTTGGGATTAAATGTGCATTAGACAGAGAAAGGCATTTTCATTAATTAGTCCAAATATGTAAAAGAGATATTGAAGAAGTTCAAGATGGATGATTGCAAACTAGTGGGTACACCTATGATAACAGGATGCAAGCTTACTATTGCCCAAAATTTCCCTATCATTCATTTTTGGCCACGGTCCTATTTTCCAAAGAAATGCTCAAGTGTCAAAACCCTCTGTGTTTTCTACCTTTTAGTGTCGAAAGTCCAGTGTGTTTTCTACCTTTTGGCTTGAAAGCCCAGTGTGTTTTTGACCTTCTCTCTGAAGGCTCAGGATGTTTTTGGCTTTCGGTCCAAAAAATTCTCTATGTTTTCGACCTTCGGTCTGAAAGCCCTCTATGTTTTTGAACCACTTCTGCACTGTTCACTTTCTCTGGCATCTGCATTTTTTCTAAGTGTGCAACACTGACTAGGTGGGTCCCTTTGATGTTTTTGACAAACTGCTACAGCTTGTCGCATGATCCCATAGCCCTTTTTTAGGCTATGCGAACATGTGACTAGCCGTTAAGTGCGCAACCCCGAGGTACCAAGTAGGGCCTAGTTCACGGTCTTCAAGCTTTCAAACCACCAGCAGTCAGCAAGCAATGGTTTCATGTTGGTCACATGATCACATGGGATCTTTCGATCCCATGCACCCATGCGACTAACCATCAGCGGTTTGCGGTCGACATCTTGTAGTCAACTCTAAGCAGGTAATGGGTAGCATCTTGCAGTTGGTCGCATGATCGCATGCGGCCTCTTAACCACATGCAACCATGCGACAAGTAGTCAATGGGTCTTTGGCAGCTACTGGTGGGTCCTCTAGTGGTGATGTGTCTGGTCTACGATGGGCCAGAGGTATAACATGGGCCCTCATATATACAAGATCTACGGTGGTCGCATGTTTGCATGGGATATTTTGATCCCATGCGATCACGTGACTACTATTAGATCCTCCTGATGCTTTCGAGCGATGTTGTTGTGGGTCCGACCAATGTGGTCAGCTCCTGTTGGTCCACATGGTGTAGGTGGGATATTTTGCAGGCCCGAGCGTCTATGTGGCAAGCGGAGGAAGATTCTCAAAGGCTTGTCACATGATCGCATGAAGCCTTTTGGGCTCATGGGATCATGCGACCAGTGGTATTTTCAAGCAGTGCGGCCAGTTTTGGCGGGCTTTTTTTTGTGAGATGGTTGTAGCGGTGCGATAGCTCAAAAAATTAATGTCGCCAGGACATTTTCTAGTTGCAGGTTGTGGAGTTGATGAGGGAGGTGTGGGCGGCCGTCAGGGGTTGATTCTTTGTCCCAGTAGGGTATGTTTGTGCATTCATGGCAAGGCCAATTTGTAGAGAGGTTGATGAATCTAGGCTGTTGTGTCTACAGGTTGTTTACGGTACAAGGATGGGTCTTTTATTTGATTAGTTTTAATGTTGCAGGGATATCTTTTATAATTAGATTTGACTGCTAGGGTTGGTTATTAAATTGGAAAATCTATACCCTGGTTAACTTTTGACTCCTGCCTGCGTGTAGTTGAGTTTGTATATAACATTTTTGGAGCCTGTAGTGCTTAGAATCTAGCAATTGTAAAAAGGAAAGTTCTCTTTCTCAGAGAGCAATTTGTGGCAATTTTTCTTGCCCTTTGGCTTTCTACAGTTGTAATTTTCATTGATTGTTCAAATATTACAAAGCATTTCTGTGACATTCTCCTATCCTTATGCTTTCTTATGTGGATTATCTCTTATTGAATTTAGTATATGTATGTTCAGTAACTTTTAGGTTCTTTTTTTTTATTCCTCTCTCTTTCTGCAATTCATGTGTATGTTTATGAATGATCTGATTCGAATGCTTTTGTGGGCATACTTCCACCCCTGGCAATCTGTCTCATTCCTATACCCAATTGTAGAGATGAATGTTTATTTGTAGGTTATAGTCTGTGTCTGACTCTTTAGGAGTATTGCTGTCTTGAGGAATTCCCTTTTCCCTGCATAGTATTCCTTTACTGCAGACCCCTCTATAAAATATTTATGCAGGCCTATTCATTGAGTTGTAATCTCCTAGACCTAGGATTGTCTATTGGTTTCATCCCTTTATACTGCAATTCATAACATCTTTTCGGTGCATCACCTAGTAGGATAGATTTTCTTTTAGTCATCTCCCTTTTTCATGTATTCCTTCTATCCCTTTCCCTCAAAAGTTTACTTTCCTGTCTAAGAGCAAATCAGGGTGATTATCCAAGAGGAACCAGCCTAGAACCTGGAGGTTTCATCTCAGTTAGCAAAAGGTCCCACAACTTTGAGATGATTCCCATGTTATACTGGATTATCAAAACTATGAGAGCTTGAGATCAGAGGCACAAATTTAGTGTATAACATTTCTGGCATGCTTGGTGGGATAGTAAAGAAGTTCATTTGTTGAAGATTGTGTCATCTCTAATATACAGATTGCATAATACAAACCTTTAGAGGTTGTTCTATCAAGTATATCTGGTGACTCCACTGGTTTCAAAGATTCAGGCCAACCTTGTTTAACGTTTATGAGAAAGATCAAGACTAGAAGCTCAAAGCCTACTAAATTTTTAGAGTTGCCCTTGAAAAGAAGCTACAAAGGCAGGTCAACTCAGAGAGAATCTCCTGCAAGAAGAGTCCAATCTACACCTCCTGATACTTCAAAGAGGAGACCTTTCCTCTTTCATTTTAGAAGAAGAGGTAGATCTCTGACCAGAGATCTAGAAGAAGAAGAAGATCCAAATCTAGCAAATACAACTCATATAGTTGTTAATCTTCAGGTTACACCTCCTACAATGGCTAGAAATTTCACCTTTGCACCTTTTAATCAGGGGAGCCCATTAGATTTTGCAGTGCATCATGATGTGCCCTTGGTGTCATTAAAGAGTATACCTGATTTCACAGGGGAGGGACAGACAACAGCCTTTGAGCACATAAGAGATGTGACCACCATTTGCAGCATACACAACATTACTCAAGAGGATGTGGCCACCAAATTATTAGCAGCATCTATAAAAGGTAAGGCTCTAGAGTGGTTTAGAACTTTAACTATTGGTTCTATTACTTCATGGGATGAATTAGGGGATGCATTAAGCAAGCATTTTGAGGATAAATCAGATAATTTATCTCTGGTTGAGCAATTAACAATTATAAAGAGAGACCCTCAAGAGCAAATGACAGATTATAATAGTAGATTCCTTAAAACATGGAATAGAATCCCAGTCTTTGTAAGGCCATTAGCTGACCATGCCTTCTTGTACTACTTGCAAAGTCTAAATAAACAAATTTTTGTCATGATCCAGTCTATGGGTGGTACCACTTTACCCCAAGCCTTTGACACTGCTATCAGGGCTGAAAATTGTTTGATCCAAGCAGACATGATACATAGAAGACCTCCCATGCCTATATTCCCTAGTCTTCAACCCATTGCACCTACACAAGTACCCCCATTTACCCCTATTCCCACAATATCAACACCTCAAGCTAGTACCAGTGGTCAGGAACATGTTGCAACAAATTTCTCCCAAGGGTTGCAAGAGGTGAAGAGTAGTCAGCAAACTAGTATACAAGAAATGGCAAACTTTCTGCAGACTCTAACCAAAGAGGTCACAAACTTGAAGAAACAAAACCAAGGCATCAGGCCACCCTTCCAATCAGAAGGCCAAAGTCCTAATCAGCAATACCAAAATCAAGGATAGCCTTATCAACAAAATAGGCCACCATACCAAGGAGGCTATCAAGGGCAAAGACAAAATTTTAATCAAAGACCATTCCAACCATATAACCCTGCACCTCTTAATTCTGCAAATCTAGTCAGGGATATGATTCCTAGTTAAAACAATATGGCCATGGATAATGAATGGTGTTTCCCTTGCAATCAGCCTCACAATCAAGCTACGTGTTTTAATGGATGGATGAACCAAGCACTAATGGTTCAAAATGCTTCACAAGCTCGAACAGAAGCTCCTTCTAGTAGGACAACTCCTCAACAAGAAACACAAGAGAATGAGACTGCTCTTTTCAATTGGGAGGAACCAGATTTCAATGGAGTCAATGATGAAGCTGCTTTTATTGCCTACACAAGAGCAAAGAGGAGAGCCCAAGAAATGGAGAGAGAAGATTTTGGTACTAAGGCCACTACATCTGTAGAGCCACTGCAGCAAGTTGCCCCTATCACATCCAAGGAGGCCCCTATCGTCACAAGCAAAGAAGGCCAAGTTCTAAAAGAAGCAGAACCCAACATAGTAAAAGCACAACAAAGAGTACACACTATGACACCTTATAATATTGTAGACAACATGAAGAAGGTGAATGTCACCATGTCTATGTGGGAATTTTTATCTATTCCAGGACAACTTGAAATTTTGAATAAGACCATGAGAGAGGCAGTAAATCCTCAACCTGCAAAAGAAATTGCAAAACCAGTGTTGGTCAAAACTGATCGAGAAAATGAGACTCCAACTAGCAACTCCAAGGCCAATATCATGCAAGGTAGGAATTTAAAGCCACCTCCCTTTTATGTATCTTTAATTATTGGGAAATCTTTAGTGCATAATTGTAGGGTAGATAGTGGAGCTACTAGCACTGTAATGCCCAAGAAAGTGGCTGATCAATTAGGACTTAAATATGAACCCTTCCAAAAGAAGGTTACACAACTTGATGGATCCTCAATTAGTACTATAGGTGTGGTCAAGGATAATAGTCTAATTCTCCATGCTAGTCCTAATTTTTCCATTCTCCTTGACATATATATCATAGATCTCCCTGCATTGTTTGCCATATGTCTCTCAAGAGAGTTCACAGCCAAGATAGGAGGTTATCTTTCTTCTGACTGGTCTCACATGCTCTTTCATACAAGGTATGGTACCAAAGTCACCATTAAATTAGAAGCCTTAGCAATACATCATATAGAGCCATATGTGTCCAATTCCATCAATACTAATTGTCCTATATTTAATGACAATGATTTCCCAACCATTAGTGAAGCAAGCACCAAAATAGAGAATATCCCTGATATTCTGCTAGATGAAAGAACCTCAGAGATCCAAGAGAGTCTTGTTTGGGATTCTAGTTTGGGGAGTTATTTGATTCAAGAAAGTGGAGCCATAGAACCAAGCCTTCTCAAAGAATACACTGATTCAGATGATCGGGATAGTCAGGTCTGGGAACTATTTTTTGATGTTGCTAGAAGTAGACATGGTTCTAGTGGAGGTGCTATGCTAGTGTCCCCCAAAGGAGAAAGGTATTATACTACCTTTAGATTCAGTTTTTCTTGCACCAACAACACTACAGAGTATGAAAGTCTGGTTAATGGACTAGAATGGGCTAGAAAAAGAGGGCTTAAAGCATTAAAAGTATATGGTGATAGTGAACTTGTTGTCAGCCAAGTAAGAGGGATGAGTGCAACCAAAAATGATGTCATGAAAGCATACAAACATGGAGTTTTGGATGCAATTGAAGATTTCCATGCTTTCAATATCATTGCTATCCCTAGAAAATTAAATCAAAATGCTGATAGGTTAGCTGCTATTGGATCTCAGTTTGACATCCCCAATAGCATTTCAAAAAAGGTAGATCATCAACACATCAAAATTATTGTCAGACCTTCAATTCCTGATAATAATATTAATTGGTAAGTGTTTGACAATGATGAACAAATTTTGTAGTTCTTGTTTGAAGAAGATGTCTTTTCAAGGCACAATCAAAAGAGGTTATCACAGAACTATGGTGATCAAGTGATACAACTTAGATCTAATAAGATGCCTAAAGGTCTTGTCACCTTAGAGACTATCTTCAACAAGGATGATGAAGTCAAGAAAAATAAAGCTGGCCTGGTAGTCCAACAGGAACATTGTGCTGAATTAGAGTTGGAACCAGGTAAGAGCCTACAATTTGGAAAGGTAAACACTAATTCAGAAAAGCAAGCTTACATTACATTATTCAGAGAATTCTGTGATGTTTTTGCATGGAGGTATGGAGACCTCAAGGGTTTTGATCCTACCCTTACTCAGCACACTATTGAATTAGAGCCTAATGCTAAACCAGTAAGGCAAAAGCAAAGGCCTGTTAATCCCAAGCTTGAACCACTTATGCATAAGGAAGTACTCAAACTAATAGAAAGTGGCATCATCTACCCCATCAAACATACTAGTTGGGTTTCCAACCTTGTTCCTGTCAGGAAGAAGAATGGGGAGCTAAGGTTATGTGTTGATTTTAGGGATTTGAACAGAGCCTCATTAAAAGACCACCATCCACTACCCTCTATGGAACAAATTCTACAATGTGTCTCTGGATTCGAGAGATTCTCATTATTGGATGGCTATTCAGGATACAATCAAACTTAGTGAAAGAAGATGATCAATATAAGACTGCATTTACAACCAAGTGGGGAACCATGGCATATTAGAAGATGCCCTTTGGTTTGTCAAATGCAGGTGCTACATTTCAAAAGGCAATGGCTATGGCCTTTAAGGGCCTCATGTACAAGTTTGTGCTAGTCTACCTAGATGACATAACTATCTACTCAAAGCATGCTGTAGACCACATCAGACATTTGAGGCAGATTTTTGAAAGATGCAGAGAATTTGGGATATCCCTTAATCCCAAGAAATGTGTGTTTGCAGTTCATGAAGGAAAACTATTGGGATATGTAGTATCCAAAGAGGGAATTACAGTGGATCCTGAGAGAATTGCAGTCATCTTAGAACTACCATTACCACATCCCAAGAAAGGACTCTAATCTTTCATAGGAAAGATTAACTTTGTTAGGAGATTCTTGCCTAACATTGCAGAGTTACTCAAGCCTTTGACAACCATGTTTAGGAAAGGTTCAACCTTCAGTTGGACCAAAGAAGGAAAAGTTAACTTCCAAGCAATTAAAGAAGCCTTAACAGAAGCTCCTGCTCTCCTAAACCCAAATTTCAGTAAGGATTTTATCCTTTATGCTTATGGGGGTCATGATGCCATATCTGCAATGTTGACTCAAGAAAATGCTGAAGGATTGGAGCAGCCTATTGCTTTCTTTAGCAAAGGTTTGGAAGAGTATGAACAAAGATACTCTTTTGTAAAAAAACATGTTCTTGCTATGGTAAAGAGCCTCAAAAAATTTAGACATTTGTTGACCCATAGCAAGGTGCATTTGATGGTTACTCATCCAAGTGTCAAAGAATTTTTGCTTTCTAAGGACCTAAATGAAAAAAGAGCTAGTTGGATCACTAAGGTGATAGAATATGACATAAATATTCAGACTACCAAACTGGTTAGAGGAAGAGGTCTTTGTGAGCATCTGGTAGAAGACAAAAGTTCAAAGAAATTGGAATACATAGATGCATCTCTGGTGGTGCATTCTATAGGAGAGCAAGCCAAGGCAACTAGCTGGTTGCCTAATATGATCAATTATTTGAAGATAGGACAATATCCTACAGGCCTAGATTCAGTAGAAAGGAGGTATTACATGTTACAATCTATTTCTTTTGTGCTGATAGATGAAATTATTTTTAGAAAGGATCACAATGGTGTCCTTCTAAGATGCATAGATTCAAAAAGGGTTGCAGATGTCTTATTTGAGTTTCATGATGGAGCTTCTGGTGGCCATTTCTCTCCTAGGACTACAAATTTTAAGATCATGAGGGATAGATACTATTGTCCATCTATCTTCAAAGATAGTCATGATTATGTTAGAAGATGCGTCAAATGTGCTATTTTTGCAGGGAAAGAAAGACTTGCAACTCTACCCCTACAGCCAGTCAAAATAGAGCAGCCCTTCATGAAGTGGGGTATAGATTTCATTGGCATGATTAACCCTCTATCTAGTGTAGGACACAAGTGGATAATCACTACAACTGATTATTTCACTAGGTGGACAGAGGTAGTTGCTTTAAAGGAAGCTAACGAGAATGCTATTTTAAGTTTTTATGATGACATCATTCATAGATTTGGCATTCCAGATTCTATAGTTTCAGACAATGCATTAGCATTTACAGGCCTCAAAGTCTCAGAGTGGGTAGTCAAGAAGGGCATTTATCTGAATACAAGTTCCAATTACTATCCTTAGGGGAATGGTCTGGTAGAATCAACAAATAAGAATGTGATTAGAATAATCAAAAAGACCCTGCAAGACAGTAAGAGGGACTGACATACTAAATTGAGATCTGCCTTGTGGTTAGCTAGAATTACTCCAAAGAAAATCATTAGTAATTCCCCATACATGTTGGTGTATGGTAGAGAGGCTAAGTTATCTATTTCAACTAAATTACCAGCTTTGGACTTGGCCACTCAGTATGCCTTGTTTGAAGAAAGTGATCCTATGCAAATCAGATATGCCTAGTTGATGGAGCTAGAGGAGATCAGAGATAAATCAATGCAAGATATGGCATTCCATCAGAGTCAAACAAAGAGAAGCTTTGATAAAAGAGCCAGGGTCAGAAACTTCAAGGTTGGAGATGTAGTTCTCAAATGGGATGAGTTCAGGTTAAAACCTGGCAAGCACACAAAGTTTGATTCCTTTTGGGGTGGACCATTTGTTATAACAGAGTGCAGAGGATCTAATGCTTTTCAGCTTTCAACCCTTGAAGGAGATACCCTACCAATCTTAGTGAATGGTTTCCACTTGAAGGCTTGCTTTGAGTTTAATCCCTCTCTGTAGGTCCTTCTTGTAAATTCTTGTAAATATGTTTCTTGCTTTCTTTCCCTACTTTCTAGGTTAGTTCCTGTTTCCCAAGAAGTGCATGTGCACAAGTCTATCTTTTGGTTTAGTTTTGTCTCTCCACCAAGTTTTTGTGCTCAGTAGTGACCCCATGCCCAATGTATTGCTTCAAGGCAACTGGTCTAAATGTCTAGTAGGCTGACATCCCACAGAGGTCACCAAAATGTTGCCCAAAATTTTCCTATCATTCATTTTTGGCCACGGTCCTATTTTCCAAAGAAATGCTCAAGTGTCAAAACCCTCTGTGTTTTCTGCCTTTTAGTGTCGAAAGTCTAGTGTGTTTTCTACCTTTTGGCCCGAAAGCCCAGTGTGTTTTCAACCTTCTCTCTGAAGGCTCAGGATGTTTTTGACTTTTGGTCCAAAAAATTCTCTATGTTTTTGACCTTTGGTCTGAAAGCCCTCTGTGTTTTCGAACCACTTCTACATTGTTCACTTTCTCTTGCATCTGCATTTTTTCTAAGTGCGCAACTCTGACCAGGTGGGTCCCTTTGATATTTTTGACAAATTGCTATGGCTTGTCGCATGATCACATAGCCCTTTTTTAGGCTATGCGAACATGTGACTAGCCATTAAGTGCACAACCTCGAGGTACCAAGTAGGTCCCAGTTTGTGGTCTTCAAGCTTTCAAACCGCCAGTAGTCAACAAATAATGGTTTCATGTTGGTCGCATTATCACATGGGATCTTTTGATCCCATGCACCCATGTGACTAACTGTCAGTGGTTTGTGGTTGACATCTTGCAGTCAACTCCAAGCAGGTAATGGGTAGCATCTTGCGGTTAGTCGCATGATCACATGCAGCCTCTTAACCACATGTGACCATGTGAGAAGTGGTCAATGGGTCTTTGGCAGCTGCTAGTGGGTCCTTTGGTGGTGACGTGTCTGGTCTATGATGGGCCGGAGGTATAACATGGGCCCTCATAGATTCAAGATCTACGGTGGTCACATGTTCACATGGGATCTTTCGATCCCATGCGATCATGCGACCACCGTTAGATCCTCCTGATGCTTCCGGGAAATGTTGTTGTGGGTCCAGCTGATGTGGGCGGCTCTTATTGGTCCATGTGGTGCAGGTGGGATATTTTGCAAGCCTGAGTGTTTATGTGGCAAGCGGAGGCAGATTCTCAAAGGCTTGTTGCATGATCGCATGAAGCCTTTTGGGCTCATGCGATCATGCGACCAGTGGTATTTTCAAGTAGTGCGGCCAATTTTGGTGGGCTTTTTTCCTATGAGATGGTTGCAGCAGTGTGGTAGCTCAAAAAATTAATGTTGCCAGGACATTTTCTAGTTGCAGGTTGCAGAGTTGATGAGGGAGGTGTGGGCAGCCATCAGGGGTCGATTCTTTATCCCAGCAGGGTACATTTGTGCATTCATGGCAAAGCCAATTTGCAGAGAGGTTGATGAATCTAGGCTGTTGTGTCTGCAGGTTGTTTACGCTACAAGGATGGGTCTTTTATCTGATCAGTTTTAATGTTGCAGAGATATCTTTTATAATCAGATTTGACTGCTAGGGTTGGTTATTAAATTGGAAAATCTATACCCTGGTTAACTTTTGACTCCTGCCTACGTGCAGTTGAGTTTGTATATAACATTTTTGGAGCTTGTAGTGCTTAGAATCCAACAATTGTAAAAAGGAAGGTTTTCTTTCTCAGAGAGCAATTTGTGGCAATTTTTCTTTCCCTTTGGCTTTCTACAGTTGTAATTTTCATTGATTTTTCAAATATTGCAAAGCATTTCTGTGACATTCTCCTATCCTTATGCTTTCTTATGTGGATTATCTCTTATTGAATTCAATATATGTATGTTCAGTAACTTTTAGGTTCTTTTTTTTGATTCCTCTCTCTTTCTGCAATTCACGTGTATGTTTATGAATGATCTGATTCGAATGCTTTTGTGGGCATACTTCCACCCCTGACAATATATCTCATTGCTATACCCAATTGCAGAGATGAATGTTTGTCTACAGGTTATAGTCTATGTCTGACTCTTTAGGAGTACTGCTATCTTGAGGAATTCCCTTTTCCCTGCATAGTATTCCTTTACTGCAGACCCCTCTATAAAATATTTATGCAGGCCTATTCATTGAGTTGTAATCTCCTAGACCTAGGATTGCCTACTGGTTTCATCCCTTTATACTACAATTCATACCATCTTTTCGGTGCATCACCTAGTAGGATAGCTTTGCTTTCAGTCATTTCTCTTTTTCATGTATTCCTTCTATCCCTTTCTCTCAAAAGTTTACTTTCCTGTCTAAGAGCAAATCAGGGTGATTATCCAAGAGGAACCAGCCTAGAACTTGGAGGTTTCATCTTGGTTAGCAAAAGGTCCCACAACCTTGAGATGATTCCCATGTTATACTGGATTATCAAGACTATGAGAGCTTGAGATCAGAGGCGCAAATTCAATGTATAACACTTACAAAAGAAGACAAATCACTAGTAGTAGATGTAACATTGTACAAGTCTATGATTGGAAAAATCATTTATCTTACTCAAACTAGACTTGATATTTCCAATGTAGTTGGTATTGTTGGAAGATTTATAGCAGAGCCTAAACAAAGTCACCTCATGGAAGTAAAAAGAATATTCAAATATTTGTAAGGCACTATAGATTATGGTCTATGGTATCCTAACTCAGAGAATGTTGAGCTTCATGTATATATAGTTGCAGATTGGGTAGGATGCATTGATGATAGAAAGAATACATCAGGTGGAGCAGTGTTTCTTGGTGATAGACTTGTCACTTGGACAAGCAAGAAGCAAAATTATATCTCTCAGTCAACAACAGAAGCAGAGTATGTTGCAGTCACCCTAAATTGTTCTAAAATTGTTTGGATCAAAAAGATGATAAAGGAATTTGGTATTCAGATTGATTATCCTATTGTTATTCATTGTGATAACACTAGCACTATCAATATGTCAAAGAATCTTGTGATGCATGCAAAGACAAAGCACATTGAGATCAAGTATCACTTCCTAAGAGAGAAAGTGGTAGAGAAAGAAGTCAAATTGGATTATGTGAGTACAAAAGATCAGTTAGCAGACATATTCACAAAGCCCTTGCCAAAGGATACTTTTGAGTATCTTAGGGAGAAGCTGGGAGTAATTCCCTTCCTTGATTCTGCTTAGAAGAAAGAGGAAAGAGCATCAGTCCTCAGGGACTGATGGATGGTTGACTACTCTACTTTAGGAGTAGTACCGATGCTTAAAAGATTTGGCACCCTTTTCCATTGATGTCAAAGGGGGAGTAATATATAGTCATGAAAAATAGAACTAAAGAAGGAGCAATATACTAAGGGGGAGTAGTATTCAGTCATGCAAACAATTCAGTTGAGGAAATGAAGAATATTGTAGTAGATGGAGGATTCATCCTTGGGGAGTTTTTGATGAGGAAATGGAGAATGTTATAAAAGAATTGTTCATTTGGGTTGAATGTGTTTTTCATTCCATATGTTGCCATCAATGCCAAAGGGGGAGATTGTTGGGGATTTGCTAGCATGCTAGTGCTAACTGTATGTTTGTCATTGATGACAACATATGGTAAGTAGAATGTGTTAAAGAATTATGTATTAAGCTTTGAGTATATTTAGCATGAACATGTTATCAACATGATATCATGGATGCAAAGGTTAATTGTTAGTATAGACAGTTATGTAGCGGCTTGTGTTAGCAGTGTTCCTGACAGAGTTATAGGTAGTGTTCTATGAGTGATTGTCCATACAGTCATCATGGAACCTTGCACCTTTGGATATGTGATGAAGACATGTTAGTGATGTTACAATCATGGACACAGAGTTTGAAGATCAGTATAAGTGAATTTATGCAGTCACCATTCACCAGCAACAGTTTCCTATGTTTATTCAGAAGACATGACAAATAATATATTGGTTCTAGAGTTGCACCTATCATTATGATATGCGCCCTTGGATTAGTGATTGGAGAAGAGTTACCAATGTTTGGTTAAGAGCACAAGATTTAATTCATCTTGAGAAGAAAGTTTCAGTTAATTTGGTAGAGCCGACAGTGTGTAGCGTGTGTCTACATTTATTATTATTGGAAAAGTCCCAGATCATGTTGCGTGATTAGTAGAGATGACATAATTATTATTGGAGTATGTTATAGTTTATCTAATATGATTTCAAGGTGGTTCTAATAGGCTGAATTGATTATATCATTTAAAGGAAAGATATTTATAAGCAGTCATTTGTGATTTCTAGAGCATGGTTTAGAGTTGATTGTAAAGAGCAAAGCAGAGTGTGCGAAGTGTTGAGCCATCAATAGAAGGTCTATGTGACCAAGTAAAGAGTTTTTGTTATACATTGGAACTGATCCAGACAATAGGTCAAAGCACAGTTCACCAAGATCCAGATATAGTGTGTATCTGTTATTCAGAAGGTTGTATCCTTAACCCCTTTGAGCAGTGTGCTCTCGGATAGTGCATCCTCACCCCTAACATGGTTAATTGTAAAAGACTCCTAAAAGGGTCTGACCCTTGACCAGGTCATTGTACTAAATTCATTGTAAAGCAACTCCTAATAGGGTTAAGGATCTTCTAACAAAGATCATAATACACTAGTGTAAATTATTAGTGGATGTCAATTCCCACCAGGGTCTTTACCTATTTGAGTTTCCCCATAATCAAAATATTAGTGTTGTGTTCAAGTGTTCTTTCATTGTGTTTATGCTTTATGTTTAAGTATACTTAATTGGATAAAGAATTGAAACTTGTAGATAACTGATTCACACCCCCTCTCAGTTATCTCTTGGGACTATTCCTAACATTATTGACCAATATGAAGTTAACTGTAGTCTTGTATTTGAATGTACCATTGAATGTCTTGTGACTCTTCAAATTATCTTGTTTTCTAGTTCATATGATCTCAGATGATAGATAAAGATGGATCGGGCTTTGCACTCAAAATATTGCTTAAGTAAGACTTTGATGAGAAGAGTAGGATAATAGAGTTGTTTGTTGATGCCTTGTCACTAGTTGCATCCCCCTCTTCATTAAATAGGCCCTTTAGGGATAAGAAAAACTTTTATTAACTTCTCATAATTGACCAAATAATTGATTCCTTTAGACCTGTAGTGTTGATGAGTTGCAAAAGCATATAGAAAGGTTTGGATGGTTTCATGAACTAAAGACTATGAATAATTTTTTTTGTCCCTAAGACCTTGAAATATTGAGCTTCTCTTTGTTTCAAGAATAGTGGACCATTCTATACTTAACAAGGCCAACCATGTGAAGGTGGAAGCTCATATGGCCTCTCCTAGGAGCCTCTTATGACCCCTTATGACACTTTAAGACTTTAAGATGTATTCTTAGGGACCGTAAAGGGTCATAAGGGGCCATGGATACAACATCTAAGAAACATAAATGTAGGCATCATGGTCAAAATTCTTTGGAGATACAACATAATAGAGTGCTATATTCAGATGATGCAACACAACCACTACTCCTCCAGTTCTAAGTTGGCAGTGTAGGGTCCTACAGTGACAACTTAGAACCAGAGGAGTAGTGGTTGTGTTGCATCATCTGAATATAGCACTCAATTATGTTGTATCTCAAAGGAATTGTGACCATGATGCCTACATTTATGTTTCTCAGCTGTTGTGAGATTAAAAGTCTTCTAAGGAATATGTTGTGTCTATGTGGAACTGCGTAGGATCATCACTAAAGGGTGTTTCAGATCAGAAAAATCCCTTTCACTTAATAATTATGAAGCCATCAATGGTATACTAATTGTTTAGGATTGTAAGTTTCCATTGATGGCTTCAAATTACCAAGATTACAGGGAAATATAAACCAAGATTCATTTAGATAAAGCTGTTTCTCTTGGAAAATGGCTGATGGTGATTGATGAAGAAGATTTGAAAATGATGATTGATCTAACTCAGATTGGTGCAACATTTTCAAATCTTCTTCATAATCATCATCAAATGAACATTTTCAAATCTTCTTTATAATCATCATTCATCATCTCAGTATTCTACAATCATCTTCTATCAACTGATTATCCTCGAAAAGAGGCTAGTATAAAGAAAATATCATGAAAGAGGATAGTAACATATTTTTAACTCCTTGGTAGGAAAATCCTTCAACTTGGCTATTGTGATTAACATGAAAAAGTACTTACTGTAATACCCCAAAAATGGGCTATAGGTTCATTAACCTCCTATATCGACAATTCAAATGAAATCAACATCGAAGTCCTAACCTAAGGCACATCTGAACATCATCAAATCTTAATTAATTATCCTAAATTCAGTATCGGGGAATATTCTTAGCAATATTCCTATTTATCCTAATTATCTTTAATTTAATGATTATTTGGCGATAAATCTTATTTATCCTAAAGTTTAATTAATTGAATATTCTAAATATTTAATTAATTAGATTTAATACTGCCACTTAATTATTTAATTGGATTTAATTATATTTATTCCTAAATTATATTTATGCCAAAAAGACCTCATTGCTTGGGGCAAATCAATCATTGCTCGGGGCATATCAGATTCATCAAAATCCATATCAATTTGGTATTCTCTTAATCTTGTAAATTGTATCAGTGTTTTGTAACCATCAATTCATTAGTGTTATTTCCTTGGTTCTTCGTAACTGAAGGGTTCAGATGTGATACCAATGTGATTCTTATCGACAATCAGGTCTGGAATCGGTCACTCACTTCTTCGCAATCATAAGGTTTAGAATCAGGTGTTTTGACACTTTTTCGCAATCATCAGTTCATTGCTATTATAGTTAAAATTATCTTTGGTCATTCAAGACCTATTATCTTCATATTGATTTCAATCAGTTTTTGCTTCATATCAATTTCAATTTCAAACATCAGTTTCAACATCATACATAGACTGTCTTTGAACCACTGCACTTCGCACAACAATTCAAAGAGGGGCAAAATGTAATACCCAAAAAATGGGCTATAGGTTCATTAACCTCCTATATCAACACATCGAACGAAATCAACATCGAAGTCCTAACCTAAGGCACATTTGAACATCATTGAATCTTAATTGATTATCCTAAATTCTACATCGGAGAATGTTCCTAGCAATATTCCTATTTATCCTAATTATCTTTAATTTAATGATTATTTGGCGATAAATCTTATTTATCCTAAAGTTTAATGAATTGAATATTCTAAATATTTAATTAATTAGATTTAATACTGCCACTTAATTATTTAATTAGATTTAATTATATTTATTCCTAAATGGTATTATTTCATTTTGACAATAAATCAAATATCCTATGACTAGGTTAAATTCTTATTTAATTAATTAATGTCAATTGTCAAATTTAATAATATAGTTTTTGAATAAAAGTTTGATTTAATAATTGATTAACCCATAAATCAATTGTTTTGTTTTTAAAATCAGTTAAGTTGAGGATAAATCACTTTATTTATTTAATTAATTCATAATTAATTATGCACATCCAAAAAATAGTTAAACTTTAAATCAAAAAATCAATTCAAGTTGTTTTAAAAATAAACTCAACTCTCTTTTGAGTTAAAAGTTGATCTCAACTTCTGATTTAAATCAAAAAGTTGATTTGCATGATTTTTGTGAGTTAATCTATCTCTAAATTCTTGATAACTCAAAAATCAACCTAAGTTTATCAAGAGTGATTTATGGCTTTTTCCATGCACCTCCAAAATTTTGGATTTCTATAAATTAAGGCCTCAGCTCTTCATTTGGATCCATCCATGAATTGTATCCTCACGCTGGTGAATTGGTGATCGAAGAATCCATCTTTGCAAATCAAAGCTGTTGTGAGATTTTCATTATTTTAAGCATTCATATCATTTAGCATATCATTGTTAGATTAATTACATGTCATATCAGTTTTTCATATAGAATAGATTCATATCAGTTTATCTCATCGTATTGCATAGAAAATAAAAAATATAGATTAATTTGCATTCATCTCATATCTAGATTCTGCATTCAAATCCTTCGTTTAGGTGTCATCAAGGTCACTGATCTCAGTCCAATGTGAGAATACATACTCGCATCTACTAGAAGGTAGTAAATCGCCTGGTTAGATTAGTTTCCATTTCATTGCATGATTTTGATTTTTGTTAACCTCTAATGTTTTACTGAAGTGTTATGTCTATAGCTAGGTACAAAATTCACACACACATTTTTGGCGCCCACCGTGGGGCCCTGAAGTGGGTTTCCATTCAATTTCTATCAATTTCTATCATCTTGTCATTTTCTGTTCCAAGCTGTGATTTTTAATTTCCGTCCGTATAATTTTTGTACGAGTTTTGTTAGAAACTCATATTAGGAGGTACCCATTGTTGTACGATAGTTGATTTGATCGAGGATCATACCATTAGAAACATAGTATCATTTGGAAGCTCTTTTGTCGTATGATCTGATACCCATTGTTGTAAGAATTTTTGGATTGTCATCTGGTAGGTGACCCACTATCGTATGAGTTTCAGTGCTAGGTTTCAATTGTCATTTCAATTTTTCAGGTAGTTTTCCAGATCCATTTTTCTGATTTGGACTGACAGCTAACATTAACAATTGAAATTTGTTGTTTCTGATTGATTTCTGCTGATTTTGATTGGGAAAAAGCATGAGAATTGCTAAAAATAGGTAAGAATCTACTAAGCGCATTGTGAGGAATTCAAGTAATCTTCTCAGTTGATAATGTTTCGATTTGGATTAAAAGGAACTCTTGCATGTCAAGCTTGTGTGCCCTTTATTGCTTCCATATCACAGATTTCATTTTGGGCTATAAAAATGAACATAGATTTGCTTTTCAGCATCTTTGTTACACATAGTAAATAGGCCCTATGAACACTATTCATGGTTCTTGAGAGAGTGGGTTTCCAACAAAACTCTTCTCAATGAAGGAACCCTTGTAGGTAGGGGGGTTACTAAGAGCATCTCACGTTCTACTAGATTTGTGCGTCTTTAGCTTCTGATTGATATATTCTCTCTCCGAAGAGGTTGATAGATCATAAGTGGTTGACATCATAGATCTTTGTGAGATAATCTTGGTCTTAGCATGTCGGATTAATCTATCTACTTTGTTTGGGTTAAAAGTGAAAAGGCTAGAGGACTATGCTCTACTCCCTTTTTGGGTAGTATCAGAAACTCAAATCCTTGAATCTGGAACCAGTCTCAATGTGGTATCTTTTGTGAGTCACCTTTAGAGAGGGTTAACCATAGTGGACATTCCCTTAATTGGCTAAATGACATTGACAGAACCTCAAGTGGTAATAGCCATTTTCATCATGGTAGCAGCAACCGCTATATAAATGTCCTTGTGGAGGAAATCTTCACAAGTGTGGTCTCTTGTTGGGCTGTCAGATCTCCCTAGTAGCTCCTGATCGATTAATTTCTCAGACTGTGTCAAAACCTCAGTGCACCTAGATTGGAATTCACCCTCTTGAGATCACAAAAGTTGCAGAGTCAAACCATTACTACAAACTCTAGTGAGGCCAAATTTTCATTTTCTAGGACTATGTGCGTTATTGCAAAACTTTTTGGAACATACACTGTTAGCACTCCTAGGGATTAGCACATTTAGTCACTTGGTTGTTCATGCATAGGGTTGCTTTGTCCCCTATTCATTATTTTTAGACGTGCTTGAAATCACTCACTTGCTATTTTGCGTGCCTGTTTATCTATCCAATTACTAAGAACGAATCAATCCGATACAATCTTCAAATCCAGATAGACAATTTTGCGAACAATCTGAAACTGAAAATATGAAAAATTGAAAAATCTAATGTCAAACACCTTTCTAGAGTCAAAATTCATCTTGTAAAGTCAGAAAGTCATACGAATTTTGGAAAGTATCATTTCATTACCCCCAGATTGTCGTATGGTACCTGGTATATTGTTGTATGAGTTTTGCTGCCAGTCAATTCGAAAAGTCAAAAATCCTGCTATCAACTATCATGCAAGTTTTGCAACTGTCGTACAAGTTTGTCAATTGTCATTTCATAGCCTACCCACTATTGTATGAGCCTGCAGAAAGTCATTTGAGAAATTTTGAAAAATTGCCAGAAAGTTGTTAGAACTGTTAGAGACCCAGCGTTTCTAGCCTATTTCCAGAGTCTATCAAGAAAATCACTGTGTCAGGAATAGAGCAGAAACTACTGAGAATCCAATCATTTTCCTAAAGTGGCCTTTTGAATCTGATTTAGCCTTCTGTTTAATCGATTTGAGTACTTTTCATCTTGTGTTAAAACCTTGTCATAACTATCAATTTTCAATCCATCTTCAGAATGGCTAAGTGTTGTGAACTTGTGTCCGCTATCTTTTGGGCATCTACCCATACATCCAGGGCATAGTCTCCTTCATTTACATCTAATCTAAGCTTCAATCAATCATACCTTGACAAGGTTGCCTCATTTGATCTTCTTGAATCAGATCTTTCTTCAGTTGTCTTCATCATATTCTTTTGTTTCACCCAAGGCTAATGGTGGAAACTAGAGCTTCCTCTCACAAGAAATCTGGAGAAGCATCCCATACCTTACCCATAACCACTATCAAGGGTCCAACTCTTGAGAAACTCTATAATTCTGGTCTTTACGAAGATGACGGTCTTGGCAACTTTCGATTAAAAATCATATACATATCCCCTCCATCAACTCACGAAGGTAATCAAAAAAATCCTCCTTGATCTATCCCAGGGAGTCTTAAAAATCCTACCATGTCTCAAGTAGGGACAAACCATGGCTCTCAAAGAGCTCAATCTCAACATGGTGCAGATCAAGAACCCACACCTGAAAAAATTGCTCAGTATCAAAATGATGATGACTTCAAAAAAATGATGAAGCATTTGTTGAAAGAAGATAGAGAAACATACTTTTTACAATTAGCTCATCAAGGAGCTAAACTTCCTCCCAATTTTAATGTGGAAGATATCATTACACATGAGGAAGAAACTCCTATTTTAGCTATGATGAAACAAATGCACACCATGAAAGTAAAACTTAACAAAATGGAAAAAGAAAAAAGAACCTAAGGAGTTCTCCATGGAGGCCCTATGTCCTTTTCCATTCGATAAAGACTTGTATATGCCACCATTCCCTAAAAGGGTGGAAATGTCAAAATATGATAAGTATGATGGAAAATTTGATCCTCAAGATCATGTCAAAGAATTATGTACTCAATCTATGGAGTTCATGCACAAACCAACCTATCTAATGCATCTTTTCCCTCGATCTCTGGGAAGAGTAGCCATTCATTGGTTCTCTAGGATGCCTCCTACAATCAAAACCTTTGAGGAGTTGATCAAATTGTTCTATCAACAATACTCCTACAACATCCAACACCCAGTCACCATGATTGATATCTAAGATCTCAAATAATATCCAGGAGAACCATTCCTGACATTTCTCAAAAGATGGAGAAAGAAATTCTCTCTATATGCTAGGCCTATTCCAGAAACTGAGAAGCTGGAAATCTTCATCAATAATCTTGTTCTAGAAATCAACTATCCTTTAAAAATGCAAAATCACACATCTTTTGACAAGATGGTAGATAATTCAATTAAAATTGAAAAAGTACTTGTGAAAAAAGGAGACGTCACACTTCAAAAGGACAAGTATGAATCTAGTTCTAAAGACAAGAACAAAAATTGGAACAAGAATAAGGGCATCGTCACAGATGGTGTTGTTGACAATCTCCATGCCCCATAGAAGGCACTTGCTTTCAATCTAACCATTGGTACTCAAGCCATCAAAGCTTCAGAACAAAAGATGTCCGAATCATCTCAAAAGAAGCCAGAATACAAATCTTGGTTCGCTGATAATAAATGAAGGTTCACTCCTCTTGGAGAATCTTTGGAATTAGCTATGAGAACTCTACTAGCTAATAACATCATCTCTTTGCCTAAGATCCAAAAATCTGATCCTGATCCTAAGCCAAAATGGTGGAGAGAGAATGAATTCTGTGATTTTCATTGGGGTAAAGGTCACAAAACTAATAATTGCTTGCACTTGAAGCATACCATTCAAGACAAGATTGATAGTGGAAAAATCATGATTGATAATCCTAAAAGCAATAATGATCACACAACATTCACTGAACCATTTCCAAAGCATAGCCAAAGAGATTCATCTTCTCATCCTAATGTGGGTGCTAAGGTCAATTATGCCTATCCTAGAAATAATACTGTTATCAATATGGTTGAACCAAGCCTATCTGAGCATTGCAATGTCATCACAATTGTAAGAAGAGATAGAGAAAATCAATCAGCTAATGCAGTTACTTGATCACAAGCTCAAGCACACCTACAAGAAAAAATCCTAGATCAATCAAATGTCCCTAAGGTGCCTTTCAATCTATCTTCCGCTTTTAAATAGAGGGCAACATCTAAATCTTCAAATCCTAAGGACACGAGGCCTACTTCATACAATATTGTTCAACAACTCTAGCACACAAATGCTAAAATCTCCATGTTTGAGTTGCTTCAGATATCTCCATCTCATAGAGCCATTCTAGACAAAGCTCTGCTCAGATCCAATGTTCCTGATAACCTTGATTTAGACAAATTCCAGGCTATGGTTGGTCATCTTATGTCTCCATAGTATATCTCCTTTTTAGAGGATGATGATAACTCCTTGAGTCATCCTCATAACCAGCCCTTGCATATTGAAGTCCAGATCCAAAACCATCGTGTTAAACATGTGTTGATAGATGGAGGTGCTAGTCTGAATATTTGTTCTTACAACTTGATTACACAATTGGGATTTTTAGAAATAGCCATTGATCCTAGAAAGAAAATAACTATCAAAGCATATGATGAAGAGGAAAGATCCTCCAAGGGAACAATTGTCTTGCCTATCAGAATAGGTCCTGTCATCAGAGATACTATATGTCAAGTTCTTGATATACCTTTGGCTTACAACATCCTTCTAGGAAGACCTTGGATACATGAGATGAGAGCTATTCCTTCCACATACCATCAATGCTTGAAATTTCCTTGTGATGGAGTAGAGGTAACCATTCCAGCTGACATGTCAACAACTTGCAATGCATTGAAGGCAAATGCGGATAAACGTGTTCCTAATAACTGAGAATATTCCACTAAGAAAATAGATGTAGCATCCACCTCTAAGATGGAAGACATTGCAAAAGAGGTCAATATCAAAGAAAATGGTATCGGATAATATACTATAGAGCCAATCTTGTCTTTGACATCTCTCCCTATCTCTCCTAAGTCTTATGGGCAAGCTAAAAAATATTTCAAACCAGAATCTAAGGAACCTCTTGAGGCATATAAAGGAAAATTTGTTGCAGAGAAAGTACCTAAGAAAGAATTTGAAGAAGATGAAGCTGTGCTTGCATGGCTTTACAAAGATGAGCCTGAATCCCAAGTTGTTCCACCTAGTGACTCTAAAGTATCGAAGGTTCCTTCTAAGTCATATGGCCCAGGGGATAAATTGATAGCTAAGATGGGATATAAAGGAAAAGGACCTCTAGGACTATAGGGTACATGTCTTCTATCACCTCTTGAACATCGTGGTTGAGCCAACAAGAATAAAATAGGTCAAGGATACATGAAGAAGCCTTTTTGTCTTAGCAAGAACTCCCCACATGTTCTAGAACAAATTGAGCCTTCTGTAGAAAATCAACTAAAGGAGGAAATAATTGAACAATCTGATAGTGATGATTCAGACACCACTGATGAGCTCATTCCTTATGAGCATTTTCCTAAAGAAATCAAAGACCTCCTTGATGCTGAAGATGATCCAATAGAAATAATTAATGTAGTAGAAACACAAGAACCTACTATAAACCAAGAGGTAGTTGCAACACAAGAACCAACTAATCTTGAAGACAATCAAACAGACAAAGAAGAAGGTGGTATTTATTCTGAGATAGATTCCCATGAGTATGAATTCAAATTAGAATATGAGGGTAACCCCTCTTGGGGTATTCATCCAAACTTTACTCATGTTCTTAGATTTCCTAGAGGCATAGATGAAGAATCTAATGACTATGAATGGGGAGCCATTCAAAAAGAAGATGAGATTATTATAGAGAAACATGTTGATGTTATACACCAATATGCACCTAAACCCAACGTAAGTCTAGAGAAAAATGATGAACTTATCGAGTCTGATCCACCAATGGCTGAAGTGGACTATCACAATGACATTGAGCCTATTCATGAATTGAATGTCTTAAGTTGTAATATCACCTTTGAACTCGAGCGTTGGGTTAGGACCGATGATGATAGATCCATATCTGTAAACACTCTTTCCCAATCTTTCACCACTTTGACTATCCAACATCCTGAACTTCTTGATCAAACCTCCACAAACCCAAACCATGGTATTTATACCTTCCCGAATGACTATGCACTTTCTTGCTACCTCAATGTAGTTGAGCCTATGAGGACTTCCATTAGTGAACCAAGCATTAGCATGATGGAGTCAGACATCAAGTATCTTAGTCATAAAAATAAGAATAATAATAAAAAGAAAAGGAGTTCTGAGGGTGAAAACCACTTTGTGGCAGTCTTAGAACCTACAAAAGTAAAAATAAAAGATGTATCCAAAGGTGAAAACCTCTCTAAGGCACCTAAGGATAAGATATTTGATGTCCTTTCAAGTCATTTATAGGACAGATCTCCAGTTCTAATTGAGCCCACTCAATCTATCAATTTGGGAACAACAGATGAACCACCGTTGATCCATGTAGCATAATCTTTATCAGAGGAAGAAAAGAAGAAATTTAAAACATTCCTAACAAAGAAGAAGATCAACTTTGCATGGAAATATTTAGATATGCCAAGGTTGGATCCTGATCTTATAATGCACCATTTATCTATAGCTCCTGGAGTAAAACTAGTTAAACAAAAATTAAGAAAGATGCATCCTCATGTTGCACTCTTGGTAAAAGTTGAATTAGAGAAACTACTAAAACCTAGATTCATCTGAGTTATTGATTATGCAGAGTGGATCTCTAATATTGTACCTATTTCAAAACCAAATAAATCAATCAAAGTGTGCATAGACTTTAGAGATGTAAATAGAGAATGCCCTAAGGATGATTTTCCACTACCTAACATTGATATGATAGTGGACATGACTGCGGGCTTTGAGATGTATTCTTTAATGGATGGTTTTTATGGATATAATAAAATAAAAATTGCTCCAGAGGATCAAGAGAAAACTACTTTTACATGTGCATGGGGTACCTTCTGCTGGAATGTCATGCCATTTGGGCTTAAAAATGTTGGTGCTACATATCAAAGAGCCATGACATCTATTTTTTATGACATGATGCATAGGACTATGGAGGATTATGTTGATGATACTTTAGCAAAATCTATGATTAGAACTAAACATCTAAATGACTTGAGCAAGATACTAGATAGAATGGAAAAATTTAGTCGCAGACTAAATCCTAAGAAGTGTGCTTTTGGTGTCACTTCTGGAAAGCTCTTAGGATACATAGTTTCAAAGAAGGGCATTGAAGCTGATCTGGCTAAAGTAAAGGCTATCATGGAGATGCAACCTCCCAAAAACATTATTCAAATGAGGACATTGCAAGGAAGAGTTCAATCTATCAGACACTTCATATCTCAGCTAGCAGACATATCATAGCCTTTTATAAAAACATTACATAAAGGTGTGACATTTGTGTGGAATGAAGAATGTGAGAACAATTTTAACCATATCAAGAAGTATCTATCAAATCCTCCTATCTTAATGCCTCCCATTCTAGGGAAGCCTTTGATCTTATATGTCTCCGCTATAGATACATCATTGGGGGCATTGCTTGCACAACATGAGGAGAATAAAAAGGAAAGAGCTATATACTATATTAGTAGGACATTGGTGGCATACGAAAAGAATTATTCTATGATTGAGAAGGCTTGTCTAGCTATGATCTTTGCATCATAGAAACTGAGACATTACATGTTGGCACATAACACCCATTTGGTAGCTAAGATTGATCCACTCAAGTACCTACTAAGCAAAGCTGCCCTCACGGGTAGATTAGCTAAATGGGTCATGCTCTTAAGTGAATTTGACATTGAATATATTGAAAGAAAATATATAAAAGGATAGGTAATTTCTGATCAATTAGCAGATGCACCTTTATTTGATGATACACCAATGCAAATGGAATTCCCAGATTCCTCTATCACAAATCTTTCTTCTAGAGAATGGCAATTGTTCTTTGATGGCTCATATACACAGAATGGATTAGGAGTAGGCATATTATTTATATCTCCTCAATGATACTCCATACCTAAAGCATTCAGATTAAAGTTCCCTTGCACAAATAATATTGCAGAATATGAAGCCCTTCTTAATGGCATGAAACTAGCAATTGAGTGGAGAGTAACAGAGATACACATTCATGGAGACTCTCAACTTTTTATCCATCAAGTCAATGATGTGTACTAGACTAAAGATGAAAAGCTCATCCCATACAAGAGAATGGTAGATCATCCCATACCTTATCCATCATGCCTCCTGATATGTCATCATTGGTCACAGTCTGTACAAATGAGGTCTAGATGGTACGCTACTTAGATGTTTAGAATGGGAAGAGTCTCAATGTGCATTAGAGGAAGTCCATGATGGTATTTGTGGGTCACATTCGAATGGTTTAACACTAGCTCAAAAAATTATTAGGGCTGGGTACTATTGGCCTGAAATAGAGAAAGAGTCTATCAAATTTTCTAAGAACTGTCAAAAGTGCCAAGTGTATGGCAACTTAATTCATGCTCCAAGGAGAGATCTAATTCCCTTTACTACACAATGGCCTTTTCATCGATGGGCCTTTGATCTTATATGAGCTATACATCCTCATTCTTCTAATGGACATATCCATATTGATGAAGGGTGCTCCCCTTAATACCACAAACACATAATAGAAACAGAGAAACAACAACAACAATATGCAAGAACAGAAAATTGGCTTCTTATTATCTCCACAAATGTGGAATTGCAAACTTTCAGAATTACAATATGCAAAGCCACATGGGCATTCCCTTACAATATTCTATAGGACAAAGCCTTGAATCAATACCCAGATCTACTACCCATCACTGCCCTAGACAACACTATGGGCCTTCTTTATATAGGCATTTTCCACCGCCCTAGAAGGTTCCAAAAATTTAGCCCTAAGGGCAGACCAAACTTAGAATCATTTTATTTTTTAATTTATTACATCAAAGTCGGCTCAAAATAACTTTTGAAACCCGAACATAAATTTTGAAGGAAAATTATTTTCTGCCATTTCAAGTGGCCTGACTTTCGAAGACTATAAGTCATCACCAGTTGACCCGATTGACTATTATAACCTCATTTTGGAAATGCCACAAAGTGCTCTACAGGCTTGACTAGCACATGTGCGTGTCACCCAAATTTTTGACCTCATCTAAGGCCTCTAAAGCCTTCAAAAATGAGTTCAAAGTTTCTATACCCTACTGCCAATACCAAAAATCTTCAATATCTTCAAAACTAGACCTGATCTAGCCATGAAACTTTGCTGGTAGGCTGATGTGATTGAGATGAACCTCCACATGTAAAATTAGAACATTTTGAGATCATAAGACCAATTTACTAAAAATAGCAAGTTTCCATAAATAGCAGCTTTGCACAAGATAGCCCTTACTGAATACAAAAATAGAAATATTTTTGGGTGATGCAAGATTTCTCTTACACCCAAGATGCTCCTGCATCACATATAATCATAGCTACAGATTATTTTACAAAATGGGTAGAAGTAGTCCCTTTGACACAAGCAACTGGAAAACAAATATCTATGTTCATATTGAACTATATCATATGCAGATATGGGATATCTCATTCCATAATCACAGATAATGGTGGACAATTAAAGAACAAAGATCTAGATGATTTATGTCCTAAATTCAATATTACACAACATTGGTCATTTATCTACTATCCTCAAGGGAATGGACAAGAAGAAGCTTCTAACAAGAATCTATTGAAAATATTGCACCGTACAGTTAATAAAATAGGAAGAGATTGGCATCTCATGATCAATCCAGCTCTCTGGGCCTATAGAACAAGTATCAAAACACCTACTAGGGCTACACCTTTTGCTTTAGTTTATTGGTCTGAAGTGGTACTGCCTATTGAGGTTGAAATCCCATCACTAAGAATTAGAATGCATGGTCTAGTAACTGATGATGACTACAAAGTGTCTAGTTTGCAAGAACTTGAACTACTAGATGAGCGCAGACAAGTAGCGTATGATCATCTCAGAGTATATCAGAAGAGAATGTCTAGAGGTTACAACAAGAAAGTTAGACACAAAGAATTTTAGGTTGGTGATCTAGTCTTGAGAGAGAATCCTAAAAATCAATCACATCAAGAACCTAAGGGGAAGTTTGAACCCAACTGGTTGGGTCCCTTTGTTATCACTACTACTTTTGGCTCTAGTGCCTATCAACTCTAAATGACTGAAGGATAACAGCTCTGAGAACCAATCAACGTTCTCCATCTGAAGAAATTCTATGCCTAAGGCATTCAGTCTATGGTAAAATGTCCAAAAAAAATCTTAAAAATTAGAAAAGTCCTAAAAAAATGAACATCTTGGTGAAAACTTAGCAATAGGTGCCTTGATGATTCAAAAAAAAAGTAAAAAATATCAAAAGTACAAAAAAATTGAAAAAAAATAAAATAAAAAAAATGAGAAAAAGAAAAAGTGCCTTGGTGAAAACTTGGAAACAGGTGCCTTGGTAGCAAAAATAGACTCTCTGCCAAGATGGTGAAAACCCGGCAAAAGGGCACCACTTGTTTGAAAATGCTCCATCTATCAACACAATCTTGGTCTTTCCTAGCTTTCAGTCTTGCTTTAGTTTGTACATACTTCCCGGTTTGTTTCTGCATTCCTATTTTCAATAAGTCGATCTATACACCAATCAGCTAAAGTGTCTATATCCTATCAATGTTCAAACTTGGGGGCAATCAAAGTCATATCCTATGGCCTCTAATGTATCTTAGACATAACATATCCAGTCAGAGTCCTTTGAAGCTTCATTCAAGTCAGTCAGTCAGTTTTGTCTCCTGAAAGGATTTTGCATCTACACCACCGCTATCAAACATCAAACACAAACTGAAAACAATCTATGCTTCACATGCTTTTATCTCCTTGTATGCTTACTGATTCACATTGAGATTTTTGCATATTGTGTCCCTTTGAGCTCTTCGATGATGTCCTTTATAGGATTTAAAGAGTGATGATTGGGGGCATAATCTTTTCTTTGTCTTCTTCTTATATGTTAAAATCTAACAACTTTGGAAATTTTGGATTGAAATGGTGTCCGACTGTAAGAGCCTCTATCTCAAATTGGATGGCCATGTGTACCTCGACCATTGACACCCAGAAAATTCAAGGAAGTTTGATCTAACTATTGTCTTTTTTTAGTGAGTTCTTTCTCCTATTGTGAAATGCAATCTTACCTAAGGAGTTGAATGATAAAGGGTCACTATGGGTAATTCACATTTGATTTAGAATGATCTCTTGACTGTTTGATGTGTTTGAATGCAAGACATATTCTGGTCATCATGATGTTTATGTTTTGATGCTTATACAAATTGCTATATCAAAATGGACATGATATTCAGGTCATCCTGGCGCTTATGCCTTGGTGCTTATATCTAATCTGACATTCCAAAAAACAAAATTAATATTCATATATCCATGGTTTCCTAATCAGTGGGTGTTGTATTGATTCTTACGCATACAAATTGATATTCATATATCTATGGTTTCATAACTAGTGGGAATTGTATTGATTTATCCGGTTACTTAAAAATTCAATGATGAAATCAACTACCACATGATTAGTGACTAGGTTCTAGGTCTTAGGTTGCATTTTACTTTGCATGTTTCTTTTCATTTTGCATGTTTGCATGATCTCACAATGGCTAAACAAACTTCAACACTTAAATGATTCTTCAATCACCTACTCAAATCTAACAAGAGCTAAAACCTACCTTGAAGGTCTCTTCATAGAATCACAAGCAGTTATCCTCTTGGGTTAAACATCCTTTTTGACATAAGATTGAGTACTTGTCTTCATCAATTCCTATAAAACATATCATGTGTATCGTTGCATTTACATTTCATATCATAATCACCTGTTGCATTAAAATACATCCATGTGCATAAGCATAAATCATACATACATATTTTCATAATCAAAACACATTTGCATTACATCCACACATATGAAAGAAATCATTGCATTGCATATATCCATATATACATCCTACTCTACTCATAGCATAAGCATCACATGGTATCATCATAAATCAAAACATGACAAGTACAAATGAAGTCATAACCAAAATATCAATCTCATATATATATCAAAAATCTCAAACTAGTTAGGGGTGCACTACTGGAAAAGTGTACAAAAGAATATGCTCATGTGAGCTATCAAAGTTAGAATAGTATATCAATGATAAAAAAGAGCACAATATATCAGAACATATCAAAACAAATAAACTGTCAGCCTAATCCTCTGCATCTGGTGGAGGTGGAGGTGGTGCATCGAGTACTACCTTTGCTCTAGGTGCTTTGGCTCCCTCTGATGCCATCATGTACTGGGAGTAAGTAGGGACTCTCTATGCAACAGGAACAACCATGTAATATGTAGACACATAGTAAGCTTCCCGTGCGGTTTGATGAATCCCCTTGGCCTATAATCTCTGCACCTCTGCACGAAGCTCAGTGCTCTATCTATCAGCCTCTATATATCTCTCCTCCCACTGCATACAGTGAACCTTCAAGTCCCTGACCTATAATCTGAGCCATCTGATAGTCTCCTATGGAGTAAGAGGAACAATAGGATCAACATCAGCTGCTGGCATCTCAGTATTTGGGGTAGTCTACTCTATAGTCTTTTTTCTCTGTGCCTTATGACGTCTAACCTCTGCACCTAGATCAAACCCTGTATCCTCCTCCATTGGATCCATACCACCACCCACAACCTGCTCTTCTAAAAGTACCTCCTTAGCTAAACCAACACCCCCTAGAGTACCACCCTCTCCCCTAGTCACTCTATGAGAACCTATAGATCTGCCTACTGTAGAACTAGTGGGACGAGGGGGCCTCATCTATCCTGATGGTCTCTGTAGAGGAGCCATCGCTCTAGGTCTCAGAGGTGTGGGATGCGCAATAGGAACTTGTGTGGGTCTGGGACCCTATCTCATCAGTGCTCTGGTAACATCCATAGCCTCCTCCATGGAGGGTATCAACTCTATAGGATCTAAGAACCTATGGATAGGATGGTCAGCAAGCTAGGCAATGAATTTGTCTGTAACTTCAGCATCAAGTACATCTAGCCTATACTCCCAATCTCTACCAATGATAGCACTGTACTCCTATGAACACAAAGCATAAGAGAGCCTCATGGTCCATCCGAGTACAAGATCATGAGCTATCCAAGCATAAGTGGCATAATCCTCTAGTGCATCCTGCGCTCATCCATACTATCGCCACACCCGGGTGATAATGAATCTCTCTAAAGTGGAGGATGACCTCCTGATTAGCACATGACTCTAGAAGAAGAAACTAAACTGCTCTCATGTAGAAGGCCAAGGATCTATACCCACATATGGTCTCCATCAAACAAAAGTCATATCATCGAGACATCACCTCCAGTACTCTACATGACCCATCCATCCCTGTATGACATATCCGGCATATATATAAATGACAAGCTCCTGTGGCTACCTCTATGAGGTGCATACTGGTCTCAACATCAAGATATGCTCCCATGGCCAGATCTGTAAAACTAATGCTCTAGCTACAAAAGACTTGCTCTCCTAATACACTACCTCATGCATCTCAGAGAACATATGGGCCAAAAGACACTGACCCCAAGACAACTCAGAAGGTGTCACCATCAGACGTGCAACCATCGGGGCCCAGCCCATCAATAGACCATTCTACTGATGGTCAGACATGATAATCCCTCCTATCATCTTGACAATAATGGACTCTAGCCGGTGCATCTGTCCAGAATGCTGTACTAAGGTATCCTAGGAAATGGAGGTAGTCATTTGAGTATCATCTCCAAAGAGACATCTGAACATTAATAGACCTGAGTTCCCCAAACTCACATACTCTGGCCGCTGACCTGCATGGAAAGGAAGGCACAGTATATGATACACATCCTCGGGGGTAACAATGATCTCCCCTGTCAGTAAATGGAATGTCTGGGTCTCCGAATGAAATCTCTCAATTAGAGCAGTCAAAAGTCCATGATTTACCCTAATCTTGGGTAAATGAATTAGGTACTCAAATCCATAGGAAGCAAGGTGTACCCTCATAGGGTCTAGTAGTGACACACATAATCTCTGCGTAGCGAGATGTGAAATCCATACATGAACATTTGGATATATGACCTACATAGTACAAAAATAGGGAATCCTATCAGTAATTTGGTCATAGAATGGGTTACAAGTGCAAGAATTGAACGGATTACTATGTCAGAAGGTAGGTTAAAAGGTTAGCAATCAAGCTAAGAGATCAAGAAATTCAAAAATTTGCCCTACTAATGAGTTTTAGGCTCACTATTTTTCATACGACACTTTATATTGGCAGGGAAAGTCGTACAAGTTTCTACATCATACCATACGACAAAGCATAATGATACAACAATGCATTCCTCCTCGTACAAGTTATGAGGGACCCGATGAAATGTCATACGACTCTTGGGTCCCTCTGATACAAGTCTTGGGGGTTAATGAAATGAAAACCTATCTACAGTTCAAAAGTCGTACAAGTCTCGCTGGAGAGTCGTACGAGTTTCCATGCATTCAAAAATTCAAAATTAAAATGTGTACGAAAAATGCTAAAAAGGCTATAAATCATGGAAAAATTGACTTTTTAGAGAAGCAAAGAGGTCCATCTACCGAATGTCCATACTGCCAAAGTCTCTGGTGTCTTCGGCTGCACTCAAATCGATGTGAACTCATAGGTACCTTTGGTTCTACCATTTTCTCTACCATTTTCTCGCTCAGAGGGCTCCACAAGATTTCTAAAGTCAAAAGGTTGAAATGAATTGAAAATGACCCTTCCGACCTTATATAGCTTTTGACCTAATTTTCAAAAGTGCTCCATTTTTCACGAAAATTGCACCCCTGGCTAATTTCAATGTTCTAAACCCATTTTCGGGATCAAAATCAAAATTTGAGATCATTTACTATGTCAAAATCATGATTTAAAATTTTCAGACCCTGGACGGTCTACTGCTTGCATAATCGACCTTCAATCATCACAGAAATCTAGTATTCAACTTAACTGATTATCTTAGATCAAACTATCAAAATTTCAAATTGGTCAACCATGGTCAACTCATGGTCAAACCTAGTCAAACTTGGTCTTCTGGACCTCCAAATGATGCAGAATGCATTCTCGAACGTGTTTAACCACTTCTTACATCAATTAACATGCTTTTGAACTATTCAATGCTGACTTTTCTTGTCAGATTTCAATTTTTATCTCAAAGGGGGCATGGTATTGCACATCATTCAAAGTCTGTAATCTAAATTTGAAATCATATCTTTCCTCAGTAATCAAGACAACAACCACATCTAGTTGCTGATTTATCAAAAAGACCTCATCACTTGGGGAAAATCAATCATTACTCAGGGCATATCAGATTCATCGAAATCCATATCAATCTAGTATTCTCTTAATCTTGTAAACTGTATCAGTCTTTTGTAACCATTAGTTCATTAGTGATATTTCCTTGGTTCTTCGTAATTGAAGGGTTCAAATGTGATACCAATGTGATTCTAATCGACAATCAGATCTGGAATCAGTCACTCACTTCTTCGCAATCATAAGGTTCATAATCAGGCATTTTGGCACTTTTTCGTAATCACTAGTTCATTGTTGATATAGCTAGCATCATCTCGATTCCTGGTCATTCTGGGCCTAGGTCGATATCTCTTTTTCAAATCTTTCAAATCTTTCAAATCAATCTCAGATCTCGATTCCTGGTCATCCTAGACTTGGGTCGACATTTTTTTCCAATCTTTCAATCAGTTTCTATCTCGAAATCGATTAATCTTTCAATTCAGTTTCATATGTACTTCAAACATAGACTATCCTTTGAACCACTATGCTTTGCACAGTGATTCAAAGAGGGGAAAAATGTAATACCCCAAAAATGGGCTATAGGTTCATTAACCTCCTATATCGACAATTCGAACGAAATCGACATCGAAGTCCTAACCTAAGGCACATCTGAACATCATCGAATCTTAATTAATTATCCTAAATTCTGCATCGGGGAATATTCCTATTTATCCTAATTATCTTTAATTTAATGATTATTTGGTGATAAATCTTATTTATCCTTAAGTTTAATTAATTGAATATTCTAAATATTTAATTAATTAGATTTAATACTACCACTTAATTATTTAATTGGATTTAATTATATTTATTCCTAAATTATATTTATGCCAAAAAGACCTCATCGCTTGGGGCAAATCAATCATCACTCGAGGCATATCAGATTCATCAAAATCCATATCAATCTGGTATTCTCTTAATCTTGTAAACTGTATCAGTCTTTTGTAACCATCAATTCATTAGTGTTATTTCCTTGGTTCTTCATAACTGAAGGGTTCAGATGTGATACCAATGTGATTCTTATCGACAATCGGGTCTGGAATCGGTCACTCACTTCTTCACAATCGTAAGGTTCAGAATCAGGTGTTTTGACACTTTTTTGCAATCATCGGTTCATTGCTGTTATAGTTAACATTATCTTTGGTCATTTAGGACCTAGTAGCTTCATATTGATTTCAATCAGTTTCTGCTTCATATCAATTTCAATTTCAAACATCAATTTCAACATCATACACAGACTGTCTTTGAACCACTGCACTTTGCACAACAATTCAAAGAGGGGCAAAATGTTATACCCCAAAAATGGGCTATAGGTTCATTAACCTCTTATATCGACACATCAAATGAAATCGACATCGAAGTCCTAACCTAAGGCACATTTGAACATCATCGAATCTTAATTGATTATCCTAAATTCTGCATCGGGGAATATTCCTAGCAATATTCCTATTTATCTTTAATTTAATGATTATTTGGCGATAAATCTTATTTATCCTAAAGTTTAATGAATTGAATATTATAAATATTTAATTAATTAGATTTAATACTGCCACTTAATTATTTAATTGGATTTAATTATATTTATTCCTAAATGGTATTATTTCATTTTGACAATAAATCAAATATCCTATGACTAGTTGATTAAATTCTTATTTAATTAATTAATGTCAATTGTCAAATTTAATAATATAGTTTGTAAATAAAAGTTTGATTTAATAATTGATTAACCCATAAATCAATTGTTTTATTTTTAAAATCAGTTAAGTTGAGGATAAATCACTTTATTTATTTAATTAATTCATAATTAATTATGCACATTCAAAAAATAGTTAAACTTGAAATCAGAAAATCAATTCAAGTTGTTTTAAAAATAAACTCAACTCTCTTTTGGGTTAAAAGCTAATCTCAACTTCTGATTTAAATCATAAAGCTGATTTGCATGATTTTTGTGAGTTAATCTATCTCTAAATTCTTGATAACTCAAAAATCAACCCGAGTTTATCAAGAGTGATTTATGGCTTTTTCCATGCACCTCCAAAATCTTGGATTTCTATAAATTAAGGCCTCAGCTCTTCATTTGGATCCATCCACAAATTGTATTCTCACACTGGCGAATTGGTGATCGAAGAATCCATCTTTGCGAATCAAAGCTGTTGTGAGATTTTCATTATTTTAAGCATTCATATCATTTAGCATATCATTGTTAGATTAATTACATGTCATATCAGTTTTTCATATAGAATAGATTCATATCATTTTATCTCATCTTATTGCATAGAGAATAAAAAATATAGATTAATTTGCATTCATCTCATATCTAGATTCTGCATTCAAATGCTTCGTTTAGGTGTCGTCAAGGTCACTAATCTCGGTCCAATCTGAGAATACATACTCGCATCTACTAGAAGGTAGTAAATTGCCTGGTTAGATTAGTTTCCATTTCACTACATGATTTTGATTTTTGCTAACCTCTAATGTTGTACTGAAGTTTTGTGTCTACAACTAGGTACAACATTCACACACACACTTACCTCCATTTGAAGTGGGGTTTTATTTTCTTCTATCCCCTTAATTTCCTTCATATCATCTTGCAAGTACACTACTATGAAAACTTTAGCCTCTTTCAATATTGCTTCTCCTGGAAAATCTAGCTCTGAAGCTTTATATAAATTTAGCATGCTTGTTAGTTTAGTATATTCTTTACTAGGTTTGATGTTGATGAGTTCCCCTTTCTCACTTTTTAATTTCTGAATTACATCTGCTAAAAAATTGAATATATTTTACTGATTGTAAAAATTGAGTCTATAAAGTTAAATTCAAAACAAATTAAAAAATTTATCACCTGACAAAACATCATAACTATTCAATCGAAGCATACAAAATCCTAATACTGTCATGTTGAGATCTTCAATAATATTTTTATTCCAGCTCCTATTAATGATGACAAGTTATTTGACCATGAAACATGCTAAAACATAGTACTACATGGAGTTTCAAGCACCTTATAGATTTAGTATTTATAGTAGTTGCATAAATATGTACATTAGAATTTTTTTAAAGAAAATATACATACCTGTAAGCATAGTCAAGTACCATTTTGATTTTCTCTTGAAAATATCTAGCTATTCCCAATCATTTTACATCAATGAACCAAAGCATTTTAAGTAGACCAAATTCTTGTCCTTTGTTAGAAAAGATTTTTCAAACATCATTAATTAGTATTTCCCTACATTCATGATATAGGGAATCCTAGTTGAAAATCACATATTCTAATGGGGACACAAGTTGGCATATAGGAGTTGAGAAGAAGGTTGTATGGCCGGTGAGGAGGCTATTTGCAAAGAGGAAGTTGATGGATGGGAGACCTGTTGAAAAAGGTTAAGGAATGGGTTATAAACAGACCCAACAAGTTTCTCAAGTTAACAAGAGGCTAAGTCCACAAGGGCTTTATGGAGAAGAAGACTTATGGGAAAGGTTTGAATCCATAGTTTGAAGACTTATATTCATAAAATGTCCATTGACAATTTAAATATATCAATTGCATTTTCCACCTATTCGTTTGTAACAAAAACTTAACAAGATCTCCTTCATTTATATCTATAATATGAAACTTGTCAAAGATAATAGTTGGGAAGCTTACAATCTAGTTGAGAGTTTTGACTTGTCACACACCAAAAGGAATTATATGTACAGAAAAAATTGTCATATGAATTCTCCACCTTAATTGTTTCAAACTTTGATAGCTACTGCTTTCTTTCCATGCATAATTTATCTTCCTACATCAACTTCTATTGTTTAACTTTGACAAATAGTAATCAATTGATGGATTTTGTGCATATATTACAACCTACAACATATACATTACTTCTTTAGGTATATTAGTAGAAGTCTTCTTCCTTCACCTCTTCCAACACTTAGTTGGGACTCTTTCCAACCTCCTCCACCAAGTGTGCTCATTTCTTCTCCTCCTTCTCATGAAATCTTTTTCATTGCAGTCTCACATCCTCCACTAATAGCTCTTTCTTCTTCTCCAAATACTTTCTAATCTCCTCTCCTTCTTCATGGAATCTTGTCCACCGCAAAGTGACCACCTCCAACAATATCCTGCAACATCCTCAACTTCCTCTAAACACAAACATTCAACACCTATGTGCACATATGAAATTTTATTCTATCTTACTTTTGACCTTGCAAATACAGGCAATCTAAACTCAATATTTTCATATTTTATCTCAACTACTCCAATATCCACTTCTTATTCATCATCATCTGCAACATTTTCACATTCCATTATTGCATTCACATCTCCTTTATCATCTTTAACATCCACTATTGTGACTTTGTCTGCCAATACACTAACCAAATCTTTAATTCTTTCAATCTTCTCTCCATGCAACACACAATCATCTTCCAGTCCTTGATCAAATACTAGGAAATCATTAATACTCTTCCACTACCTCAACCTAGGAGGTAATTTCTTATTCAATACTTTCATTTACAAACTAATGGTCAATCATGATCATTTCCTCCTCTCTTTTCTTCTCATGTGTGCGGGAATGGTGGACTTGATCTACAAGTTTGAGGGACTCAAATGCTCTTCTTCACACAAGACCAACTAGGCCTTCTCAAGGATCATCTTCTTTGATCCAATGCCAAATTCACCCAATCATAGTACACAATTGATTTATGATGCCACCAACCTCTCTAAAACTTTCAAAACAACTTCATTCCCCTCTTCCAATCAATGGATTCATCCAAGAAATATCTTCAACCCTCAAAAAGCAAACTAGTCACCAAATTAGGCTCATTCTCCTTGTAGCCCTGCCAGACCGGTTTTCTGAGTTTTACATAAAAATTTCCCGATACACTAGGGAAAAAAAAGGCATATCCAGATACCCTTTTGGGAGTTACATAACATACCCCAAAAAGAACTACAAATTCTTTGGACCATATACCCAAAAAATGACTGGTGCTCTACCTATTAACCCTCCATTAGGCCTCCCATTATAAAGCAAGTACTAGATCCTCATACACCCAAATTTCCTTAACCCTAAACTTCCAATCACTTCCCAACCAGACTAATGGTTTACACACCATGTATTCAACATATTATGGCCTTCTATGCCATAAAATATAGTCCTCATGTGGACAAAATGTTTAGACCTTGACTAGTCCAAGGGCAAGTAACCCTTCAATCAACACTTCACCACCCTTGTGTGGTCTCTCCAACTCAATGCTCCATATCCCTACATCAAACACTACTTATACAAGGATAAAATATATTATTTTACCCCTCCCACCAATCACCATAACCACAAGGGTGGGAGACTCAATCCATTTAAGGAGACTTCAATCCCCAATTGCTAATTGCAAACCCTTACACAGGAGTAGTCAAGATGTTACTTTGTATCCCACCTTCAAAACTCAATAAAACATGAAGATATTTGCAGGGAATTATAAATATACTTATCTACAACCAATATCAAGCCATATCCAATCAAAGGCACGTGAATGGAAGTATAGGAATTCATTGGTTTTTATGACTGTGTCTATAGAACAGAGAGTTGCATTTTGCAAGAATAATTAACTTTCATTGATCAAAGATAGAATATGAGATCAAAAAATAGTGATCTAGAATGATAGCAAAGAGCAATCGACAATAACCCATTAGTTAATGATGCAGACAAGTCAAGCATTAAAATGATACTATCCTATTGAAGGAATGATAAGAATTATATGAAAAGAGAATAAGACTTGAGTGTACATAGGGAGGGGTACTTGTCCTTGATGAATATGACTTATGAGAGTGTCTGGCCATTGGATCTACATTGAAGGTAAGGGAATTTAGTGAAGACCTTGACAAAAGGACCAGTGAAGACATTCATTCATTCATTCATCTATTTTTTAAATATAACATTCAATCATTATAATCACATAACATTCATTTACACATAAAATTCATTAACACACAACATTCATGAATAATTCATCAACAGATCATTCATCAACATTTACTTGTACAAAATTACATTCATTAAGACAATGTTCTTTCATTAGCAAAAAAGGTTAATTACAATCATTTATTTATTTTGTTTCTTGTTCATATTTTTAAGGTAATGGCTAAGAAGACCATCAATATCTATGTCATTCCCCTCCTCTGTTTCTTTTGATCTCAACACATGTCTCCTCCTCATGTGTTGAGGAACACGAGGCTATTGTGCCAAAGGGAGGTCCACTGCAATAACAACTACATGAGTTAAATTCACAGTATTTTATATTAGTGTTACAAGTATTTCATTAATTAAAAGAACTATAAATCAAAAAAATAAATTTAAAAGAACAAAACAAATATTTTCTTTACCTGACAGTGCCACATCATCTACAATAACATTTTCGTCATCCCCAAAGTCAACATGGTGATCAGTCCAAACATCTTGCTCTCATTCAGCATGACGTTATGTATGATCTAAAATATACACAAAACAAGTTACACCAATTTCAATTTAAGATGTTAAATTGTATTAATAATTACATAATTAATTTTCAATAGCAAATGAACACCTCCATCGATACTGCAATGCACTTCAAGGCCTTTGTCATGCGGTGCAGGTTCTGTGTTAGGATTAGGAGGTTGCATTGCAATGTCATGCCCATTCTTATCATTGTTTTCTTTTTAAAAACAAAAATAGTCAATTTATGTTTGAAATTAACATCAAATAGATTGTTGGTTAAGAATTCATTTCAAATATTTTCATTTGGCCTATTTACCTGTTGAAACAATACAAGAGACTCTTGGGTTGGGCCACTGGAAGCTTGGCATATGCATTCAACCATAGCTTCATAGCCTTCCTTGAAGGAAATATTTTGTGTTCTTCCATGGCCTCTAAATTAAATTCTGAGCCCTGCATTTTTGGCTTAATATTGTGAATTCTCCATGTATTGTTCGATTAAACAAAATTATTTGCAATTTATAAAAAATTTGATCTGAAATTTCATTTACTACTACTTACAATTCATACTTGAACTTTTGAATAACCACCGGAGCCAAGTTTGTGCTGCCTAATCTTTTGTAGCCTGATCTTTGTTTCCTTTGATCTATCCTGCAACCTATGGAAATTTTGAAATATCTTAGATTATATAGATATAAAGATCACTAATTAGTGCATAGTTACATTCTACTAGTTAATACTATAGCATACCTTCTTTTCTCATTTGGTGGTGTAATTCCTCTTTGAGTATCCCCTTTCTCCTTTGTATCCAAAATGAATTCATTCCAATGCCTCACTAAAATAAAGGGAGGACGCTTGTACTTTGGGTTTTGGACTAGACTCCTTCTATATGAGTCCCTCATAGTCTTAAGATGTTTGGCAACTTTTTCTAAAATTTTCTTCTTCTAAAAAATGTTACTACCAAACTCATGCTCTAAATCTTTTATGAGCTATTCTTTTAATTTTTTATCTTGTATGTTCCACCATTTAAGAAAAAACACAAAATTGTTAGATAGAAAAATTAACTAAAGTTGCGTACCTTGAATATAGTAAAAGAAATGGAATGAAAGGAAAAATATTGTACCAATTAATGATATGAAATAAAAATAGTGGGATAGGGTTAGTTCACTTATGATTTTCCACCTTGTACATATGGTAGGCCCGAATATCTTTAATGTCAAGTCATAAAGCATTTTATAAAAAAAATCATTCCCTACAAAAATGTCATGGGGTCATCAATCCAAAACTTCTTATGAATAAGTAAATTACAATTATAATATAAATAATAATAATTATAAAGCTCCTGGAAGCTTAAGACATTTGAAAGGCATCAATTCTTTATCCTCCATTAACAATGATGTCTGCATAACTCTCGTGCTAGCAACATGGGTAGATCCATGAAACGATGCTGAATTATCACCAATACAAGTACTCTAATTTGTATCCAACGTAGCAGCCGGTGTATCTCCTACTGCACAAAATTAATCCACTATAAAATGCACCCAAGATTAAAGTACAAATTATCAAATCATAATTAACACAAAACCAAATATAGCAAAGCAAGGATTTACCAAGCATAGACTGTGAAGACATCGGTGTTTGCACCCTCCTTGTTGCTGACATTGCAGTCAAAAATCTCTGAGGGGTGGTCCTCGTAGGAGTCACCTGCACTTGATGACCTGAATAATACATTGTTAGCAAATACATTCTAAAATAATAAAAGGAAGATTATCTTTCAATAAAGTTTGAGTGAAGATTTTCTTAGAAATTTTGAATTAGTTGTAATTGTACATTTTCCTCTAGCTATATCTACAGTATCAGTAAGTCCAATGAAAAATGTACATTTCTAGTCAGTAAGTCCAATGAAGTTTGTGAAAATTCCAAAGAAAAAATTCCTTGTAACTTGTTAACTTAAGGATTATTTTACTTGGGGTGGGAGTTGTACTAGTACTGGCCTCACTGCGATGTCCACGAGCAGTTGCTTGAGTACACAAAAAATCCTGTAAGAAGAACACATACATATTTTAGTTCATGAAATAAAAGAGTATAAAATATAAACCTTTATTAAATTTTTTTTATAACTAAATATTCATTACTGTTTACTTCAAAACAACATTCTTGCCTAATCAATTCCTCTTTCCTCGCCAACATCTCCTTAGTTGGATTTGGAACAACCAAAATGGCAAGAATTTATGTTCTGACTTTTTTTAATTTTTTCTTCACCATATTTACTAGGTTAGGGATATCTGGGATATCCTCATCCATATGTACATCTATTGCCTCTGTTGTTGCAGGTGCTTTTCCCCTATCCCGAACATCAATTTGTGACAAGATTATCAGTAAAACTATCAGAATAACTAAAAACCCTAAAGAATTGAACATAATAATATACAATTTTTCAACTATCTAATTTGTACAATTACAATAAGGTTTATCTTTGCTGAAGACTAGGTGGGAGTAACATCCCCCCGACCGGTGTCATGTATTGGATTCATGTCATCCTGTGACAAAGATTAAATATAAAAACTTCAGCGAAGTGAAAGAAATAGACTTAGCAAAATAAACTTATTAATAAAATGCTATATTGGAGTTGTGAGGCCTCACCCCAAACCCGTCATAGCTTTTCCATTTACCATTTTGATAGACCTAGTAATTGGCTTAATTTTTTGATGAATTAAGAGGTTTTACCCTTTTGATAGGGATTTGATTACATTAGATGATGATACTTTATATTTTTTGACACTTTCCATACTCCCGATGTTGACCCTATGATACATTATCACTAGCATTATGATGATTGATTTAGATGAATGGTGAGATGTTTCAATTTGGGTATACATGTTGATAAAAGTTGTTTAGGAAAATGATAATCAAGATTTGAATTATGTTGAGATGTGAAATTCTTTGAAGGTTAAAGGTTAGGTGATGAAATATTTTGTTGAGTTTCAGGACATTGTTGTAACTATTACTTGATGAATTGGTTACTTGATTTTATTCCATTTGGATGTTTTTAGAATTGATAAAATTGATGCTTATGTAATTTAGATAAAACTACATCATGATTTATATAAGATCTAGAATGATTAGTGTGACATGTGATTTAATGAGATCGTGTTCTTATGATTCAGTTTATATATGTTCATTTGTAAGTTATTGATTAAAATTTATGATGAATGATTATAGAGACTACAAGGATGTAATTCGTGTGTTAGAGAATTTTAATGATAATCCTAATTCGTGTGTTAGAGAATTTTAATGATAATCCTAATTCTGCATTTTGAATTTTGATGTCTATACTTCTTGAGGTTACTGATGTTTAAATTGAGTGTGCAGGATCATGGCCATGGAATTTTATTGGGAGAATCATGACTAAAACCTATGTGAATTCTATAAAGCCAAGGTTGCATCTATTGAAGAGACAAAACCTCATTGTAATGTATTTTCTTTCGTATAGTGTATGGTGTAAATTTTATTTGCATTGCATTCATTAAATTGTGAAATTAACTAGTGGACTTGCCAAGTATGTTGTGATGTGTAATGTAGTGCCAATTGACACACTTGTTGTATAAGTGATGTGTCATGGCATGTCCACTTGGAAATCTTGAGGACCCACCTTTCCCTCTTGGTTCCTAGTTATGTTTCCCATAAGGACTTCTTGGTTTGAGAGCCCAAAGTGGAATCATACCCATTGAAATTTGTAGGTGATCTTAACTGGAGTTTTTGAAGGGTCATATGGCCACCTAGGGTTGAGTTTAACCTAATTTTGACTAGCCTACTTAATATACCTATGGGTTAGGGGTTTTTTTGACCATATGATACTTTATTTAGACCTTGGGAAGCCTCCAACAAGTTCCCTATCAAAGATGGCCGAAAATCAAAATGGTAAGCATGGTCTTGGGACAATTACATTCCTTGGGAGGGAAAATATTGTCTACTTTTCATGCCACTATCTTTTAATGAACCTTTATTTTAGAAATGTGTGAGGGTTTGGGAAGAGTGACCAATAGGAGTTCACACTTCTTCCAAGGAATTGGGAGAATGTGAGGATTTTTAATTTAGAGGGGAAATTGGAGAGAATTCCTCTCAATCACACACTCTCTAACTTTAGAGACCACTAAGAGAATTGGGGAAAAGAAAAGACAAAGGGAAGGGCTCTACTTCAACTTTCATTCCAAAACTTCTATTTGCAAGGTTAGTGGCTCTCAAGCTTATTTCTTCTTCATAATGGTGCTTTTCTATGACTTCCATGAATGAATGAAGGAATTTGATTCATGCCTATGCTGCATAATGTTTGCGTTACTAGTATGATTGATTTGTTATATGTAGTGTTGTTGAGAAGTAAAAATTTGCATTTGTATATGTTGTTTGTGTATGGTTGAGAGATTTAGTGCAAGGCCATACTCAATATTGGGAGGGAAGAGTAGCCTTGTGGGTGAAGGGATTTGTGACAACCCTTTTGGTGTAGAGTCTCTCTCCTTGGGAGAGAGAGATGCACCATGGATTATGGGGTCCATGGTAGGCTAGTAGCATTGATATTATTGGGGGTCATAAGGGTTTTTGGCCATATTTGGTTGATTTTATTTGGGTTGTGAAGAGAAGTTATGCTGCTCTTATATGGAAGAAATGAGAAGTTATGTTTCTTTTGTATGAAAGAATTGTTGCCTTGTTGAAGACTTGCAATTTATCTCTAGCCTTGTCTCCCATTGGGTACTTGGTCCACCTTCACCCTTATGAAGCTTTACTTCAAGCTTCTTGTGTTAGCCATGGGAGGGTGTAACTTTGTGTGTTTTATGTTTGTGTTGAGTCTCATTTGGTTTTATGCATACCCGGGTTAGCATTGGTTCTCCTAGCTCGGGGGTGGTGTCTTAGAGGCCTAGAATGGGAGGTGAGCTTCCCATGGCCTTCCTACAAAGTTTTCTTCTCCAGGTCCTTGGAGCATCTTGTTGTCATGAAGAGATTAAAAAGGAGAAAATGCTTGTGTTTGAGGAGTTTGGTCCTCTTATAAGATGTAAAGAAGGTGTCTTTGTTAATTTATTTTTTTATAAAAAAATGATGATTGTAAGAGCAAATTTAAATATATGTATTTCTCATTGAAGTTTAGGGATCACCATTGCAAATACATAATATTTATTTGAAGCCATTATGTTTCTAAAAATAGATTTATGTAAACATGACTACTTGTGATATAAGCAGATTTAAATAAATGTGCACTTTGGCATATTATAGTGTTTCAAAAAGGGGTGCAATGTAAAACAAAACTAGACTAGAATAACCCATGTAAGTAAATGGGATAGATTTGAATTTAATGAAGTATCGTTGTTTCCATAGATTAGAAAAGTATTTCTGTTTACAAAAAACAATCTAGAGTATACTAGTATAATGAAACTTACTTTGACACATGATATATAAATTGAATATACATTTTCTTTTTGTAAAGGTGTCATCAAATATCCTCTTATTTTTAGTGTATATATATATATATATATAAAATCTAAAACTGAATACTTATTATGAGCTAAGTAAAAATATATAAATAAAAAAGAGATGTTTAAAATTTATTAGGAAAAAAATGGGAAGGGCAGGATGCACAGCTACACCCCCCCTTTCCTCTGTGTGACAACGCCAGTGGGCGTGACCACTGGGTGTGGTTGAAGCCACACTAGTGGAAATGCAGCCATTGCATGTGGTTGAAGCCACACCAGTGGCAGCACAACCACTGCATGTGGACGAAGCCACACTAGTGGCAACGCGGCCACTGCGTGTGGTCGAAGCCACACCAACGGTCGTCACCACTATGTGTGGCCACCATGGGTTGCTGCGGAAGAGTGCTAGCCCCTGTGGCTATAAAAAAATGTTATAATCAACAAATATTTTTTTTTGATTCTTACTTCTATAACAAAAAAAATGGTGAGATCTAAACTTTGAAATACACACCATATTTAGGGATTTAGGGTGCATAATTTTTGCTTATATGTACATATTTATGAATATATATATATATATATATATATATATATATATATATATATATATATATATATATATATATATATACATGTATACACTCACACACACACACACACACATCCAAAATGTATACTCTTGGATCTTCAATGTAGCATATGCTCCTCCAAACCTACAAAAAAAGAAGAAGCATGGAAGAGAGAAGGAAAACAAGAAAACCATCTAGTTTTTGGGGAAGAGAAAGAAGGAGAAGAGGAGAAATGATCAAGAATGTTGTTTTGGGGTGTTGATATTTTCACCCTAACCCTGAATTAGGGTTAGGGGAAAATTCAACCCACTTGCCTTATTTGAACTTTTATTTCCCTCTTTTTCTTAAATGAGAATTTTGATTTTGGCTAAAATAGGAATGTCATACCTGGTCATTTCATTTTTTCTTTTGGTGTGGGATTTTTTGGTGGAGTATGTTATCACCTTCCCCTTTTAAATATAAATTTGGGGAAATATATTTTAGCTATTATATTTTAAAATTTAATGTGTTTAGATTATTAATTTAATAGTATTCGGTAGGAAGGAAATATTCCTATTAAAATTAATGAATGGAATAGTATGATGATATAATATATTTGGTAAAGACTTAATGAAATGAATATTAAAAAGTTGTTATAATCAAAGGATATGTTTAATTATTAATTAATCAAATGATATTGGCGAGGAAATTTTATGAAAATTATTTTATTAGAATTAATTACTTGTAAATGTGTAACATTAAGTTGATTAATTATATCTTTAAAAAAAATTTGTTGGTGTGTTTTGCCCATAGATTATGGGCATGACAGGAGTCATACATTGGAAGTTAGTATAAATGGTATATAGTACTTACCACCCCCATGATAGTAACTTTGTTTGTTTCTATGCGATCCAAATGGTAATCTATTAGTAGTTCTTCTCCTGCACTTATTGATTTTATCGCATATACAAAAATACGATTCCCCTCATGCGCCTCAAATATGCAATTGGGTTGCTTATTCATTGACCGAGGTCACGTACTATTTATAAAACTTGCTATAGTCCCCGTTTCTTTTGGTCTCCCATCAATGTACATAGCAAATCTTTTACTTTGATCATTTCCTTTCCATTGTATATAATTTGTTGACATTGCAAACCTACACATACTTTTTTTTATATTGAACAATCCACATCCAATCATTGTAATTGTAAAAAGGTCTAACATACTCCATCAAGTAAACAACTTTGTTGTAACATACCTTTATGCCATCCATGGAAAATAGGCCCAAAGCATGTAATGAGGATGGAGCTATGCGATATATCCTCTCGTTACAACAAAAAATAGTGTTAATTGGAGGTAGCTTCTTGGGTACCCATTCTTTCTCAAGATGCATGTACCGAAAGGGAACCTTGATGTCACCTTTTGTCTCATCATCATAAGAACATGACCCCCCTTCAACAAGGAAAAATTGCATGCGTTTATTGATTTTTTTCTAATCTTTTGACCTCTAGTTGATCTCCCTATTTTAGTCGTACTACATGTCGAACTTTCCTCTACCATTTCCACATTTCCCTCATTCAAGGAAGATAGATCTAACAAGTACCTATTTGGTGGTTCTTGTTGGGCTGGACTATAATGGTTTTAATAACTAGGCATTAGAACCATTACTTAGGGATTGGACATCCATACTAAGTAGTTATCTCATCATTACGAAGGCACATTTAAATTATTAACCTGAGGACGTATACTTGAACCAGGTCTAAAAATTATATGCACTATGGGATTCTCTAAGTTATTCTATCATTGCAAAACTAAAAGTATAACAATGTTGGAAATTAATCTACCTACATAGTAATGGATGTATAAACTACACAGTAATGGCTGCAAGAAACTGTGTAATACACATCAGTTAGCTATGTGTTCTACTTCTATAACTATCAAAGGTAAAAACTATCATAAGTGGACCTTGCTTAGATAATTTAAAATCTGATATATGTCCTTAAAACAACATACACAAGTAACATGCTTCCATGAAAATGCAAACTACAACTTCTATTAAAATTATTGATGTTGTTACAATTTTCTTGCTACAAAATGATGAGTCTCTAAAGCTAATGAATAAATACCACTTGATCCTTTCTTTGCTTGATTGCAATTTTGAATACATAAGATTATTGACTCCCTAAAAACCATCTAACATGTGTCTCATCATTTCTTTAAATAAGGAAGAGACTTATTCTAAAACAATGACTAAGAAGAAGAGTCCTATTACAACTTGTCTTCTTGACTGATTGGGAAAAGAGTTTGTTTGCTATTGGCTAAATTTTTTGTAAGCTACTAAGAATACACCTTACAAAATTGTAACTTTAGACAACGGTATAATGAGATAAATCTCTCCTGTCAACAATAGGGGAGGCTACCTTCTTACCATAGGTGGCTTCAATAGGATTTTGACTGAAATTGAATAAGGGTGATACTTCCAATCTTTTCCTCTTTTTTCAAGAAAATATCCACAAGTAACAAAAAATTATTAACTCTACAAGGATTACCTATTAGGAATGGGAACACTAAGAGGGGTGGGGGGTGAATCAATGTTCTATATAATTACTTTCTGATACTTGAAACTTAACTCAATAACTTAATTGCTGAACTAAATACTAGAGAATGTAAAGTAATGAACACATAACACATAACACCAGATATGATTACGGGGAAACCTTGGCCAAAGGAAAAACCCTAGTGGGAATTAATACCCACTAATAATTGTACTTGTGTATTATGAACCTGTTAATGTTCCTTATCCTTGTTAGGAGTTATCATTACAATGCTTAAGTACAATGACCTTGTCAAGGGTCAGACCCTATTAGGAGTCTTTTACAATTAACCCTATTAGGGGTGAGGATACACTGTCCTAGAGCTCACTTCTCAAATGGTGAAGGCTACAACCTTCTAGATATTAGATACACACTATATCTGCTAGGTGAACTGCTGCTATGACACTGCTTATATAATTAGTTCCTTTTGTGTGCTGATGCTTTAACCTCTTGTAAAGCTCTATATCATACTGAATTCTCTTTGCATACTTTTTCTCTACTTCTATCAATTCTATATCTCATGCCATACTCAAATACAAAGGTGCATGTCTTATTTATATGCACAAACAAAACTATTCACTAAGTTGGCCTATAACTAATTACATACAACACTTCCAAATGAATTGGCTCAAGTGTGTTTACATATAATTAGATTTACATGTTTAAAAAACAAATACAATAGGCACATAGCCTTTACAAAACAATATTATAACCGCTAACCAAAATACTAACAGTCGGCTCTATACTGTATTTTGTTCTGCCGCTCACTGTCTGTATCACTTCAACTTGTTGTATCTTCATCATACTAACTCATCTGATCATGCACTCTTAGACATAGCTTAATAACATATCAAAAAGATTATCTTCAAGGGTGCATTCCAAAATTAGGTCATACACACGTGCGCTAATGCTCTGTTCATCTGGTGCTTCATTGACTGTCCAGTCTTCTATACTTAGCCATTTTTATGATCTTCTAAGTTATACATTGACTCCAAAACTTCATATAAATTTGTTTCCATAATGAAAACACTAAATATTATTCATATACACTAGTATAGTCAAATTTCCAACAATCTCCCCCTTTGACATTAATGACAACAAAGGAATATGGCGAAGTTACTAAACTGTATCTTACACAAAAACTTTCTAACATATACTCTATCTTATATCTCCCTTTTTACATCATATACATTGTTCCATATTCTCCCTTCTACTATATATTCTACTCCTCCTTTGAAATTAATGAAAAAGGTGCTAAAAAATGAATCTACAAGTACTTACATAGTGAGTACATCCATGTAAGCAATCTGAAGGTTTGTAATTTCTTGCTACCAAAATGCCTTTAGTGTATTTACTGTTTGGAGATGGGCGCACAAAGCATAAGTCAAATTCTCCATCTCTAAACTTGGACCTTGATCATATGTCACCATAGTGGCATCAATCTCCTTGATATTCTAATTTAGCACATCCAATGAGGGCGCAAGTGCATGTCTTAGCTGAGCTTTTCTAGCCCTTATCTGAGCCATTTCTTTTTCTTCTTTCTCAATTTTGTCTAACTGACCTTGATAGACATTATTGCACATGTTTACATCTATGGAGGGATCTTCTACTAATTTCCTTACTACTTCTATCATAGTTGATGCTTCTTGAATTTTCTTTGAGAGGTCTCTAGTTAGTTTGTCCTTATCCATACAATTAGCTATTATATTTCTTCCTTTAGCTGCAATCTCCTTCCATATAGCTTGACCAACCTTTAGTGAGCTAAGGTCAAGTGTGAAGTTTTCTATCAGCTCATTTAGCCTCTTCTTAAGATATTTTTCTTCTACAACCTTGGATGCTGATTCTTCTAGGCTTGAGAAGTTTGCTTTGAAACTTGTTATGATGGTGCTAACATCATCCACTGAATGTACACTAGACACTTTCTTTTCTTTAGGTAGTAAGCTATTCAGAATGATGACTGATTCAAAAAATAATGGATTCCTCATTACTTGTTTCTCCTTAGCTTTCTCCATTGCTAGCACACTGATCTTAATCAGGTCTTATTCTCCCCATGAATCTAGACTTATTGTGCCAGGGGTCAAACTTGACAACAATGACATTGAAGGCTTAGGGGTAAGGAGTGAACTTTGACTAACATCCATTGCCCTAGTCTTTATATTCACTGGAACTTCAATAGATGGATCATTTGTAGGTTCATCTTCCTTGTCTTCTTCCTTCTCACATCCAGGTTCATCTTCTTTTTCTTCATCCTATTCAGTTAGATCCTCAATCTGAACTTCTTCTTGCTGCTTAGGTGAATTATCACCTCATAGAATTTCAGCCTCTTCTATACTTACAAAGACTTCCTCAAACTTGTCTAAGTATCTATATGTGGCTGCCATTGATATCTCTACATTATCAATCATAATTGTGTCATCTTTTGTTCCAAGCATGGACACAGACTCCATTGCTTTAGTAGGCATCATCACTGTGGGTGTTGAATCCCGTGAACCTATTATAGGTGCATTAGGGACCTCAACTTCTTTTTCTTCCTTAGATGGAACTTGGGTTACAGGCGTATTAGGAGGATACACGTGTCTATCTAAGAACACCTTCTCAAATGCTTTTTCAGTTTCCTTTGCTATGAATTCATAGTCCTTGTTCATGATCTGCAAAGTTATCAGTTTGGTTCTAAGGTGCAGCTTCACCAAATCCAACAACAATGTTTTCTCTTTAATTGAACATACAGGGAGGCTTTCATCCAGTATCTTCTCCCTTATTCTGAAGTCTTCCTCTATAGCCCGTCTCTTCAAAAATTCTAAGATGTTCGATACACTGTCCAGAATAACTGTCTTAAGTTCCAAGACTATCTTCTTGAACTTAATCATATGCTTGATTATCATGGAATGGATCTCAGATTTATCAATCTCACTATATTTATCATAGAACTTCCCTATTTGATCAATTCTTCCTTCATCTACTATTATTTTTCTCAACACTTCAAGATTAGGTCTAAATCCTACCTCAGGAGGTGCTTGAGTGTTCTTCCTTTGACTTCTAGTTGTCCTAGAGGATGGATGGCTTGCGCTAGTTTGCTTCTTCCTCTTAGGCATCCTGCTATACTCAAGAGGTGGTGTGGACTCCAAATCAATTGTATCTATGGGTACAAGGGTGTTTTCTTCCATCTTTACCTTCTTTGCCTTTGGGTTATTAGACTTCTCTATTTTCACTTCTATAGAGGGTGCACTCTCAAGTTGTATTACAATCTTGGCTTCCCTTGCCTTATCTAGGTCATCTCGAGTGACACCATGAATCTTTAGTATATTAGAGGTGATTTTAGATGCTTTTCTTTTGGTCGTAGCACTGTACAAGACTACATCTACTTATCTTGTCTTCTCCTCATAAGTTCCCCATCTTGGCTCATTGGGATCCTTAGGCACTGACAATAAGACTTATGCACAGGCTTCTAGAATGTGTTCTTCCACTTCATAACCAAGTGGATGGAGCCACTTAGTCCTTGGCTCCACTGCTTCCATGCATGTGATATCAGTCTCTACCATAGAACTTATGGTATCCTTGTACTTCTCTACTATGCTCTCAGGTATCCTATACCTTCTCTACATTTTTATTCTAAATGTCTTGATTTCCAATTCCACATATTTATTCAAGGTGCTTTCAGACATTTCCTTCAATGAAATTTATGGCATTGTAGGCAAACTCTTATCAAGGTAAAGATCTAATACTTTACCAACAATATGGAAGTACATGTATATTATAAGTGACCCAAATCTGAACATTTTGCTTTTATCATGTTTGATAGCTCTAATGTTATCCATCAAGTATGCACGCAAGATATCACACAAGTTGAATTCACCATTTTCCTTTACAATCCTTATGGCTGCTAAAATAGTGGTCGCAGACACACTATTTACCCTGTTTGCATGCTGAAACTTATATCCAAGTATCATAGACATAAGCTTGATATCTTTCTCCTCAATTGGCTCAATGGTCATGCCATGCTTATCACTGTAGGATTTACAAGCCTGTTCCACTAGTTTCCTGATATCCTTATCAATAGGAAGAATGGCACCTGTCTTAGATAATCATGTCATCTCATAAATGAGATCTGAAGTGATGCAAACTGGAACTTCTCCTATCTAAAATAGGTCATCATGAATTCTTCTCAATAGGATCTTAATCCATTCAGATTCATAGAATTCATATGTTGTCGCATACTCAATGATAGGGTGATTTTCAAGGTGCACGAACTCATCCATGAATGTCTTTTTAGGTTTCATCATTGTCTCTAAGTACGACCTTATTCTATCCAATCCTATTGGTTCCTTCTTGCAATAAATGTATGCGTGTATGTCCTCTATGTGCATTACTCCCATCAGAGTCCTAGAGAATGCTCCTTCTAGGTCATCTAGGACTGACTTGAAAGGATGCTTCTTAAAGATATATCTCTTCCTTTTAGAAACATTGAAAACAATTGGAGTAGCCATAACTTACTTGATTAATCACTTCAAATAGGTTTCCAAGGGTTTTTGAACCATCATGTCTAAACTAGGGCTTCACAACAAACTTAACTTCATTTCATTGATGAAATCAACTGCAATCTTCCAACACAAAATGATTTGATATCCTATGCTCTCTAAAGACTTGAATTCAAATAAAAATGTGTGAATACTGGATCTTCAGTGACTTTAAATCAACTTTCCACCATTAATGCTTTCTGCGTAAACACAGAATCCCATAGAGAATTCCAATCTTCCTTTTTGCTATCAATCAGGTAGTGCGCTCTTGCATACTGCATCAAATAATCTCCAAACAGTTATAACCAAAGGCGCATACTTTGAGGGTGAGTATACCAGCTGCACAGGGGTCTAGAGATAATCTAGCTCCCCCTATGACCATGAGGGTCATTCATCTATAAGTAGAGGGTGTGTCCATTAAAGATGCATCCAATACATACTCATCAACATTATCCTTCTTTAATCCTATCCAAATCAAGCTCGCATCTTCTCTAGTTTTCACAAACTTGAATTTTCTAGATTCACCCAAAATTGATCCTTGATACTTAGTAGGGATTTCTTGTCTTTGCGCTTTTGATATGCAAAACTTAGAGATGTGTCCAGCCTTGTTACAAGAGTGACAAATAACTAGATGCCTTATATTCCTTGGCGCATTGATGTAAGTTACCAATTTGCATTGTCTAGCTGTATGACCATTATAATTGCATATATGACATGTAATGTTCTAAGGACTTCTAACATTTTGCTGTGGATGAATTCTCTGATTTTGCTGAGTCTAACTTCTTTGATTTGATCTACAATTCATAGCTCTATGACCAAACTTATTGCATGAATAACATTAACCATTGAAAGGTCTTACCTCTTTACAATCTCTTGCTATGTGACCATGCTTGTTACATGGATAACAAGTTTTGTTTACTATCTTGCGCTCATCTTTAGATGGTTCTACTTTAGCTTCAGTATGATCTTCAGTCTTCTTGTATTTTGTAGATTCTTATGGTGGTTTCATTCTTCCTCGCATATCATTGATTTGATTTTGTGCTTCATTGAATCCAATACCACTGTTATCTCCTTTAATCTTCTATGCATACAACTGTGACTCTATTAGATCCTTGCTTATGTGCAATTTTTCAATATGATTCTTTACTTTAGTAAATTCACATTCCACTTGGTTCTTGATGTTCTCTAACTCCAAGATTTTCATGTTTTCTTGCCTTAGTTCTTCATCCAATTGCTTGTTTTCTTTGACCTGTTCTTCATAGGCTTCTTGATTGTTAAATAGCTTTTCATCAAACTCTTCAATTTGATCCTTTAGAGATGTGTTTTCCTCATTCAAATTTTTGACCATTTTCCCTAAATCATTGTTAGAACAATCCTTCAAATCTTTTCTCAGTTTCATGATGAATACTTGAGAACCACTAACCTTTAATTTTAGTTCTTCAATTTCTTTTTCAGATTTGTCAAGGTCTTCAAGAGCTGCTTCAAGATTCTTCTTCAGATGTTTCACTTCTTCTGAACCCATGATCTCCTCAAGTGGTTAAACTTGTCTTCAGAGGACCAAAGCTCTGAAACCAATTGTTAGGAATGGAACACTGAGAGGGGGGGGGGGGGGGTGAATCAGTGTTCTATATAATTACTTTTTGATACTTGAAACTTAACTCAATAACTTAATTTTTGAATTGAATATTAGAGCATGTAAAGTAATCAACACATAACACATAACACTAGATATGATTACAGGGAAACCTTGGCCAAAGGAAAAACCCCGGTGGGAATTAATACCCACTAATAATTGTATTTGTGTATTATGAACCTGTTAATAGTCCTTAGCCCTATTAGGAGCTATCATTACAATGCTTAAGTACAATGACCTTGTCAAGGGTCAGACCCTGTTAGGAGTCTTTTACAATTAACCCTATTAGGGGTGAGGACACACTGTCCTAGAGTTCACTACTAAAATGGTGAAGGCTACAACCTTCTAGATATCAGATACACACTATATTTGCAAGGTGAACTACTGCTATGACACTGCTTGTGTGATCAATTCCTTTTGTGCGCTGATGCTTTAACCTCTTGTAAATCTCTATATCATATTGACTTCTCTTCACATACTTCTGCTCTACTTCTATCAATTCTATATCTGTCATGACCATATTTCTATGAGCAAAAGCACACCAACATTTTTTTTAAGGTCAATAATAAGTTATTAGTTTATAGGTTTTAGGGTTAAATTATTAAGAAAAGATGAAAGTTTTAAAAGGGTGAAAAGTGGTAAGCTTGGTAACTAGAGTATGGTCAAGCTTACGATCATTCGAGGAAAATCATGGCGAGTGTGATCGATCCCATGAACATCCCTCCCTCAAATACGGTTGACACAAGGCTAGGGTAACTGACTAAGGCTACTCTACTATGAATGATAAAAGGATAATGTGTTAAATACACATGTTTAATAAAACCACAATGAAACACTAATAATATGATTGGGGTCTAGTCCGTCCTTTAAATAATTAGAAAATAAAACTAATATTGATTTAAGTTTAAGGGAAGAAGTACAAATATTAAATTATTATTTTTTACATTAGATTTAATTACAAAATGATATCCCTCAACGAAACTCTAATGGATACACAATTAATATTTATTTAATCCTTGTTTATAACCACTATCTTACTACTAGCCTAAAGGTTAATCATCAAATTAATTATAATTAAATTTACTAGATAAATCTCTTAAGACATTATTACCAACATTCATCTTAGATAAAATTAAATTTCTCCAAGAGGTTTTAATCAAAGATGGTCAAGAGAAAGAAATTATATAATCTTAATCTCATTTAAACAACTTTTAACAATAGGATAAATTTTAAATCTTAAGTTTATCCACTCTAGAATAGTAAAGTAAATCATGAACTTAAATAAAAGGGAAAATGTAAAAAAAAGAAAAGACTTAAAATTATCAAAAGTAAAAATGGGGGGAAGAATTCAAAATAGGGGTTGACTATTCAATGCCCTAACCCTAATTTTGAAATTAGGGCTAGGGTAAAAATAGCAACCCCCAAAAATCACTCCCATTTTCTCTTTTCCCCTTTCTTCTCTCTCCGCTTTCAAACCCTTATTGGGTTTTATCATTTTTTTCATCTTGTTTTGTTGCAAGAGGGTTTGAAGGTGTCTCCCATGGAGTCTTCAAGTTGTACATGGATTATACTTATATCCATATATACATAATGTATGTATGTATATAAATATACTCTCATGTATTCAAAATCTTCATGCCCAGCTGACCCTCAAAGCAGCTAATCGAGGGCAAGGTGAAAACTCTTCCTTTTTTTTTACATGAAACCAAACCCCGCCTACGTTTATTTTTCTTTGATGCTTTTATTAAATAATAAAAAAATGATGAAAATGATATTTTTTTTTGGGAGGGGGAGCTGTAGCTCCACCCCAAACCCCAGCCAAAGATTTTCGTGGGGGCTAGCCGCATCGCGTGGTTGAAGCCACATCATTGTGGGTGTGTCATAGTATGTGACCGAAGCCACAACACTGTGGCACGTCCACAGGCGTGGCTGAAGCCACAATACTGTGGTCGTGTCACAGTACGTGGCCAAGGCCATGACACTATGGCACATCCACAGGTGTGGCCGAGCCATGGCACTATGGCCACCACTACCTAGCCCCCCCCGCATGGGGGTTAGGGTTAGGGCATGCCGCCCAAAAAAAATGCAGCCCCTTCATTATTTTTACATACTTTTTTTTATAAAATTTTTCATTAAATTTTAATTTAATTTCCTTTTTTTAAAAACAAAACAATGTAAGTTTTATATTAGGGGTTATATATATATATTTTTATTTTTTTAAAAATAAGAATCAACAACATACTAACAATACCCTTTTTTTTATAACTAGATTTATAATTTTAGAAATTTCCTCTTTTTTTATTTATTTATTAAATATCAAAATGAAAGGAAAGAGGTTCAATGCAATAAATACAATAAAATTAATGTGCATTTGTAAACAAGCATATAAATTTCAGGTTAATATTTGCGCAAAAGTTTTAATTAGATTTCAAGAAATATTGGAGAGGTATTGTAATCTGAAAACACTATATTCCTTTTATCTTTTAAACAGCCTAAATAAAATAAACAGATGTTTAATCTAGTGTAGAATAGATCTTTCTTTTTTCAGAATGATAAAATCTATTTTTTTAATAAATATGAGCATTAGATTTTCCAGATACATGGTTTCAACCATCCTAAGCAAATTTTTTAGAATTAGATACACAAATTTATTATGTTTCCTTTGTTTAGTCAAAAGCTAAGAATTTATCCTTATTAAAGTGTAACTAAGCAAAGTAATATACTATTTTAAACAAACATTTACTATGATAAAGAATTTTTAAAATATAACCACTATTATTTCTGCAATATTATTTAAAAATGGCACAATCTAAATTTATTTAAACATTAATACTACACTAGTTTTTGTCCATTCAAGTCTGATTTTAAATCTTATGCTCTCACACAAATCTAAATGCAATATAGATGATCTTTTTTTCTAAAGAAGAATTCAGACATACATTTGAGAAACAAAGGATAAATTTATCAACTTATTTTGTTTGCATTTATTTTTTAGATTTCTATCATACTATGACAAAGAACTTTCAACATAAATAAAACTCTTCTATTTAAATGATTTAAAATTCAAGAAAAACAACTTCCTAATACATAATAAGATGCCAATGTATTTCTATTTACAAGCTTGCACAATAACAATGAGCTCAAGGGATCCTTAAGATTCCTTTACAATAGGAAAATGATGCAAGATAAACTCTAGGGCTTAGTTTTCCACTCCCACCAAGAGATTTCTCTTATTTCCTAGTATCCTATGCTTTTATAGGATCTCCTAATAGGCTTAGATCATTAACTAAGTCCTATTCACTGTTTACTACAAGAGTCACACCTTGATTTTGGCTTTCTTTCTCACTCTCACTTAGTAGGATCCAAGTACCAAATCCACTAAAAAATCACATATTTCAAACTTCATTATGGGGACCTTATTCACATTTAATCCATTCAAATTCCATCTCATTTTACTGATTTGGGAAGGATCTTGATCCATAGTTTCATTGGATTCAAGATTTCATCATAAGAGACCTTAAATTTAGGCCTATTTCTAGTAGCCTTTTTGAATGGCTTTTGCCCTTTCTCGACCAAAATCTCCAAAAAACTTGTAAATAAAACTTTAGATATGGATACCCTTTTAATTTAACTTGAAGATTTTGGAGGTCTAAGGTTCTGACACCCTCCATACACCTCCTTCCTAGTATTAAGGTGAAACAGGGCTAAAAGGCCTAGTTTCTAGGACAGTCTGCCTATGACTGATGAAATTGCTCAAAACCTATCCTAATGGATTGGTATGACATCAAAATTCTTAGGATGGTTAGATAACATGTAAAAATTCTAGAAAAATTCCTAGGGATGTACTATACCTCCCATTCCCCACATGAAATTGCTCAATTTCTCCCTCTCAAGCCTCTAACTAGGTCTACCTAGCTCACCTAGGGCTTGACCATAAAATTAGCTCCCTTTCTATTTATGCTTCCTCCCTTTATATAAAATATGTATAGAGGCCCCAATTGAAGATTAAACCACTTATTTTGAGTTTCCATGGTTGAATCTCACGTGGGAGCCATTTTTACAAATTCTGTGACAGTGTGACCAGAGAAAGGTCCTGTACTAAAACAATTTGAAAACTATGTTAAAAATACTCTAAAACCTTAACACATAAAATGAAAAAGTCTTCTAATAATCTATAGAATATGATTCAACCAATTTATCAACACATTCAAAGCTAAAAGTATGACTGTTCCCTCAAAAACCCGATATCCTTCAAAGCAAAGTTGCAGAGCTCATAACATTAACTTAATTTTTTTTTTTTTTACACAAATACATCTCATGCTTGGAGATTAAAGCCATTACTCCCATTAGGTGTCTCCTCCACCATTCTAGGGCCTATTGGTTGAGCATAACCTCCCACAACCAAAGGAATCTGAGGTTATCCATGTTGCATGCAATATTTGCAATAAGTGCAAATGTTGTCATGACAACATTTTTACAACTCTTGGCAACTTTGATAGATGCCTTAATCCTATATTCTAGGATTATTATCCTCATATTTTTTGAGGATCCAAGATCATTCATGATAAACATATTAAATTAACAACCATTAACCATTCTTATGCCTAAGACACATTAATGACTCAATCTCCCTAACTCCTAGCATTAAGAAATTAAAATAACAACTAACAAAGGATATTAGTGTGACCTTAGTCTTAGTGACTAATTCACCTAGCCAACATAGAAAAATACCTTCTAAGGTCCTCAAGAAAACTATACTAACTTCTTGACTTGTCTAGAGTCAAGTACAAGCCAGAATTAACTATCTAATGGAGGTTAGCCTAGGTGCTCCTGCACCATCCTCCCCAAAATAAGAATTTCAATCCACCCTTGGATTGATGAGGCTAGGATCAATTCCCAACCTTTTGAACTCTATTTCCTTTACCCAAATAGCATCAAAAACATTCTGCCCATACCTCTAAATGAGGTGCTCTTTATACTCTTTATGTCTGGTTTTCTTGTATATTCTAGTGTCTAGTACACTGTCTGGTCCTGTACCTACAGTAGTAGGAAGTTGAAGATCTTCCACATCCTTGATCACCTCATTGATGGTCTGGTCACTATTTTTCTATGGTCCCTTGTAATGGAAAAGGTCTACAACATTAAAGATATTGGACAATCCACTATCCTCTGACAACTCTACCTTTAAGGCGTTGTCACCATACTTCTCCAATATAGGAAAAGGTCCTATCCTCCTCATTTGAAGCTTATGAGGGACTCCTTTTGTCAACCTAGATTTGTTCAAGTGTATCATGACAAGATCACAAACTTTGAACTCCACTAACCTTCTACTTTCATCCACCTTGGTCTTGTGCTTGTTGGTGTTATCCACTAGTGTCTTCCTCACTATTTCATGAACCTCTTGCATATCAAATGAAAAGTCATCAACATATGCAATTTCCTTGACTCCATCTTTCAAATACCTCAACTCATAGATTCCTCTAGGATGTAGGCCATAGAAAATTTCAAATGGACTCTTCCCAGTTGATCTATTTATGGTGTCATTATAGGCATATTCAGCTTGCCCAATCAACTGATCCCATTGCTGACCATACTCCTTAGTTACATATCTTAGAAGGTTTCCAAGGATCCTATTAACAACCTCAGTTTGACCATTGGTTTTGGGATGGTAGGCTGACCCAAAAGATAAGTTAGTGCCCAATCTTTGCCAAAGAGTCTTCCAAAAATGACTCATAAATTTTGTGTCTCTGTCTGATACAATGCTGATAGGTAGTCCATTTATTCTCACAAAGTCTTCCAAAAATGACTCATAAATTTTGTGTCTCTGTCTGATACAATGCTGATAGGTAGTCCATTTATTCTCACTATCTCTTTGAAGAATAGAGATGCTATTTGACTTGCATCATTTGTAGTCTTGCATGGCACAAAGTGAACCATCTTACTAAACCTATCAACAACAACATAAACACTATCCATCCCTTGTCTTGTCTTGGGTAGCCCAACTACAAAATCCATACTTAAGCATTCCCATGGCCTAGTAGGAATTGGTAGAGGTTGGTAAAGACTAGCATTTTTTGAAGTGCCCTTGGCCTTTTGACATACTACACAACTCTCAACATACTTCCTAACATCTAGATTCATCCTTGGCAAATAGTAGAACCTTGAAACAAGGTCTTGAGTCTTGGTGATCCCAAAGTAACCACTCAAAGCACCATTATGCTTTTCTTGAATCAAATTCTCTCTAACGGAGCCTCTAGGAACACACAACTGATTCCCTTTGAACAAGAGATCAATTTGCAAAGTATAATTAGCATATTTACTATGAAAATGATTCTTGTATTCAACACATACCTTGTAGATGTTAGCAAAGTCCTCATCATCTACATATAGATCCTTGAAATGATCTATCCCCATGCTTTTCAACTAAATTTCTTGGAGTGTGAGGGCTCTTCTTGACAATGCATCAGCCACCTTGTTTAGTACACCCTTCTTGTGCTTGATATTGAAGGTGTAGGCTTGTAGGTACTCAACCCACTTCATGTGCTTGTGACTCAAATTCTCTTGTGAATTCAGGAAGCTAAGTGCTTGATTGTCTAAATACACAATGAAATCCTTGGGAAGAAAGTAGTGCCTCCACTTTCTTAGAGCTTGGATCAATGCATACATCTCTAAGTCATATGAGGAGTACTTCCTCTTAGCCTCACTTAACTTCTCAGAATGGAAAGCCACCGATTTGCCCTCTTAGCTTAGAACAACCCCACTTGCTACATTGCTAGCATCACATTCAATGGTGAATAACTTCTCAAAGCTTGGCAGCACCAAAATAGGTTGGGTAGCTATCCTCTCCTTCAACAACTCAAAGCTCTTATTAGCATTTTCATTCCACACAAACTTAGTTTACATTCCTCCTTTGATAGTGTCTAACATAGGAGCACAAATTGCACTAAATTGTCATATGAAATTTCTATAGTATTGTGCAAGACCATGAAAACTCCTTACCTCAGTTGTTGACCTTGGAGTAGGCCAATTCATGATAGCCTCTACCTTTCTCTTGTCCATTTTCAGATTGCCATGAGATAAGACAAACCCAAGGTATACCAATTCTGATTTTATGAACTCACACTTCTCCAAATTGATCATCAACCTCTCTTCATGAAGCTTCTTGAAGAAAATTTCAAGGTTCTCTAAATGCTCACTCTTTGTCTTGCTAAAAATCAGTATATCATCTAGATATACAACTACAAACTTGACTATGTAGTCCTTGAGTACTTCATTCATGTGCCTCATGAATGTAGAGGGGGCATTTGACAATCCAAATGGCATGACAAGCCATTCATACAGCCCATCATTAGTCTTGAGGGCTGTCTTCCACTCATCTCCTTCATGGATTCTTATTTGGTGATATCCACTCTTCAATTCTATCTTGCTATAGTACCTCACTTCACCTAAATAGTCCATTAAGTCTTCAATCCTAGGAATAGGGAATCTATACCTTATGGTTATCCTATTGATAGCACTTGAGTCAATACATAGCCTCCAAGTTCCTCCCTTCTTAAGTGAAAGTACGATGGGTACAACACACAGACTAATACTCTTTCTAATTAAGCCTTGGTCTAAGAGCTCTTGTATTTGCCTTGCTATTTCCTCATTTTGTTGAGGGGTCATTTTATAAGAAGCTTTGTTAGGTAGGGTAGCTCCTAGGATAAGGTCTATCCTATGAATTATGGCTCTTTGAGGGGGTAAGACTAAAGGTTGACCATCACTTACAATGCCTTGATAAGTTTGCAACATACCTTGAATCTCCTTTGGTAATTTAGTCTTCTTAGTCACCTTGTCTTCACCTCCTTCTCTTGGTTTCAATACCAATGCATAACCTATGCCTTCACTCTCTCCCATGGTTTGTAGGAACTCTTTTTCACCTACCATAAGAACATTTGGACCTGCTGTCTTTACTTCATCATCCTCCAACAATGACTAAATTTTGAAGGTTGTATTATCCTTCTTGAAAGAATAGGAATTCTTTCCTCCATCATGTATGGCTTCGCAGTCAAATTTCCAAGGTCTACCTAGGAGAAAATGACATGCATCCATAGGCAACACATCACATAAAACTTTGTCTTTGTACCTTCCAATTGAGAACTCCACCCATGCTTGCTCATTCACTAACACAAGTTGACCCTTATTGAGCCAAGTGACCTTGTAAGGATTGGTATGGGATATCCTTTTCAATTTGAGCTTGTTGATTACTTCTTCTGACACTATGTTATCAATAGAGCTTGAATCAATGATGACCCTACATAATTTCCCCATTATCTTGCATTTGATCCTAAACAAAGATCTCCTTTGGCTTGGCTCCTCCTTCACCGATTCCTTGATTAGAGTTCTCCTCATCATGAGGTTCTCTCCTTCCTCTGAATTTAATGGAATCTTAGAATGTTTATCTTCTGCATTTGTGTCTTCATGAACAAGGTTAGCTCTCTTATCACCTCCTTGTGATGAGCCACCTTTCTCAGGGAATCTATAGGTAGGGTGCCCCATTTGATTGCAATGGTAGCATTTCATATTGGAAAAATAATTGCCTCTTCCTCCTTGTGATGAACCAACACTTCTTCCTCTGAAACCAGAGTTAGAATTTCTTCCTCTACCACCTCTACTTGAACTTCCTTCTTGCCGCTCATTGAATTTTACCTCACCTTGAGCTCTTGAATAAAAACTTCTTCCACCATAGCCACCTCTTCAACCTTTGGTATCCTTTCTTTTACCTTTGCCTTTGGAGCTCTCTTGCTTTCTCTTGCTCTTCTCCTCTATCTTCAAGGCCATTTGATAGCATTGCCTAATGGATTTGAAGTCACTAGGCTCATCTCCTCTTGAATAGACCATTTGAGGCCATTCAAATACCTTGCTAGCTTGATGCTCTCATCTTCAACTACCTTGGACCTCAAACAAATTTTTTGAAACTCCTTGGTATATGCTTGGACATCCAAATATTTTTGCCTAATATTGTGTCTCCTTGTATGCATTTGGACTTCATATTCATCAGGAAGGTAGGTTTTCTTGACTTTGGATACCATACCCTTCCATGTCATAGTAGGACCTTTTCCATCCTTCTCTCTCTCAGTTTGCACAAACTTCCACCAAGTAAGAGCTGAACCTCTTAGTCTAGACTTGGCCACCATCACCTTTTGTGCTTCAGAGATACCATCACATTCAAAATGGTTCTCTATGCTATCAATCCAATCCACAACTAAATCTGGATCCATTTGTCCACTAAAGAGTGGGACACCTTCTAAAGCCTTGCCAGTCAATGCCTTCAATGCTTTTAAGAATGACTCTTCAGGAAGAACAGGGTCAAAAATTGGTGCTTCTTCTTCCAACTCTAATTCCTTCTCCTTTGCTTCAGATTCTTCTTTAAGGTCTTCTCTTTGACCCTATCAGCTTTGTCTTGGACTTCACCCAAGAGCTACTCCATTTGAGCTAGTCTTTGCCTTAACAATTTTTTATCCTCTTCTTGTTCCTCAACCTTCTTTACTAGTTCATCATTAGTCACCATGTCTCTAGCTAGTGTATTTTCTCCTATTGATTTAGAATATTGATGCATTAACCACAAGCTTGATCAACCAAGCTCTGATACGAATATGATGTATGATAAACTCCAGGGCTTAGTTTTCCACTCCCACCAAGAGATTTCTCTTATCTCCTAGTATCCTATGATTCTATAGGATCTCATAATAGTCTTATATCATTAACTAGGTCCTATTTAATCTTTTCTACAAGATTCACAACTTGAAAAATCCACCTTGGATGATCTACACCTTGATTTTGGCTTTCTTTCTCACTCTCACTTAGTAGGATCTAAGTGCCAAATCCATTAAAACATCACATATTTCAAAATTCATTATGGGGACATTCTTCACATTGAATCCAATAAAATTAAATCTCATTTGACTGATTTGGGAAGGATCTTAATCCATAGTTTCATTGGATTCAAGATTTCATCATAAGAGACCTTAAATTTAGGCCTATTTATAGTAGCCTTTTTGAATGGCTTTTGCCCTTTCTCGACCAAAATGTACAAAAAAATTGTAAATAAAACTTTAGATATGGATACCCTTTTGGCTTAAATTGAATATTTTGGAGGTCTAAGGTTATAACACCCTCCGTACACCTCCTTCCTAGTATCAAGGTGAAACAGGGCTAAAAGGCCTAGTTTCTACGACAGTCTACCTATGACTGATGAAATTGCTCAAAACCTATCCTAATGGATTGGAATGACCTCAAAATTATTAGGATGGTTATATAACATGTAAAAATTCTATAAAAATTCTTGGGGATGTACTGTACCTACCATTCCCCACATGAAATTTCTCAATTTCTCCCTGTCAAGCCTCTAACCGGGTCTACCTAGCTCGCCTAGGGCTTGAACATAAAATTAGCTCCCTTGCTCTTGATGTTTCCTCCATTTATATACAATATTTATAGATGCCCCTCTTGAAGATTCAACCACTTATTTTGAGTTTCCATGTTTTAATCTCATGTGGGAGCCATTTTTACAAATTCTGTGACAGTGTGACCAGAGAAAGGTCTTGTACTAAAACAATTTGAAAACTATGTTAAAACTACTCTAAACCCTTAACAAATAAAATGAAAAAGTCTTCTAATCCTCTATAGAATATGATTAAACCATTTTATCAACACATTCAAATCTAAAATTATGACTGTTCCCTCAAAAACATGATATTCTTCAAAGCAAAGTTGCAGAGGTCATAACATTAACTCAATTTTTTTTTTTTACACAAATACATATCATGCTTGGAGATTCAAGCCATTAATCCCATTAGGTGTCTCCTCAAGAATTATAGGGCCTATTGGTTGATAATAACCTCCCACAACCAAAGGAATCTGAGGTTATCCATGTTGCATGCAACATTTGCAATAAGTGCAAATGTTGTCATATCAACATTTTTACAACACTTGGAAACTTTGATAGATGCCTTAATCCTATATTCTAGGATTCTTATCCTCACATATTTTGAGGATCCAAGATCATTCATGATCATCATATTAACTTAACAACCCTTAACCATTCTTATGCCTAAGACACATTAATGACTCAATCTCCCTAACTCCTAGCATTAAGAAATTAAAATAACAACTAACAAAGGATCTTAGTGTGACCTTAGTCTTAGTGACTAATTCACCTAGCCAACATAGAACAAGACCTTCTAAGGTTCTCAAGCAAACTATACTAACTTCTTGACTTGGCTAGAGTCAAGTACAAGCTAGAATTAACTATCTAATGGAGGTTAGGCTAGTTGCTCCTGCACAAGAAAAACACTTCCATAACTAAAAGTGAACCATTTCAACTTTGAAGTCATCCTCAAGATTTCTTCATCAAGTATCATGGCTCCAAATATTGCAATGCAAACATGGATGGACCATGGGGAAGTTCAACTCCCAACCAAGGCCTCTAAGAGGCCACACCCGAGCTAGGGGAACCAACTCATAGACAAGGTTACAAGCATACAAACCCAAAACAAAAACAAAAAAACAACACCACATAAAACTCCCATCCAAGGTTATGAACAATGGGTCTCAAATTGACCCAAATCTTGGGGTGAAGGTGGACTAAATACCAAGGGGAGAAAGCTCATTTCAAAAAAAGAGGCAAGCCTACACATGGCTTTCCCAAATACACATCTTAACCAAAATTTCAAAAACCCAACAAAAATTCCTTATGACCCCCAAGGCATCAAGCTAAAATAATCCTTTATGACCCCCAAAATAACAAGAAGAGAAATGGCTACATGGAGCCCATACTTCCATGTTTTCTTCCTTCTCCTTTCAAAGGAGAGACTCTACACCCATGGCTATCCAAAAAACATCACAAAAATAAGAAATCTACAACACAAAAAGACTTGCATATAATCAAGCACAAGATTTACATATGCATCTACTAAAATAGAACCACAAGTTTTCTCAACATGAAGAACTTAAGGAAACACAATTACAAATTTCTCACATACAAGAAAAAGGAATATACATGAGAATTCAAGTTGAGCCACCAGCCTAAGTCCAAGAAATAATGGTGAGAGATGAAGTTGAGAGCCCTTTTTTCCAAGCTTTTCCTCTTCAAGCTCCTCCAAAATTATCTAGTCTCTAAGTTAGAGAGTGGGTGTTCAAACTCTTCCAATAGAAGAGTCCCCTCTAAAAAGGCCTCCACACTTCTTCCTAAAAATTCCTAGGGGTAAGTTTTTCTTCCCATTGGGTGGTCTTCCGTAATCTCCTTACAAGGTTTCTAAAAATGGCCTTTTACAAAGGTAAGCTAAAAAGGTGGAAGAAGGACTACCATTCTAACGGATGGTGTTCTTACCAAAACTTGGTCCCAAAAGTTGATTTTCGGCCATCTTGGAAAACCAACTTTTGGATGGGTCTTTTGGTTAATTATGGGTTGTCCTATGTTGAAAAATGACCCTTACCCATAGGTATACCAAGTGGGCTAACTAAAAAAGGCCTAAACACACCTCTAGGGACCTTTTTATCCCTCAAAAAGCTCATGATAAGTTCAAATTTGAAATTCATGAAGTGACACTACCTCAAGCTCCCTAACCAAGGGATTTCACATGGGGATCCTTAAGGGTACTATCCTAGGTTGATGGGCATCCAATCCTCAAGTGGAAATGTCATGGCCACAAGTACACTTACAAGTGTCAATTGACACAACATGAATTACACATCACAAGCCATATGGCATATCCACTTGAGCATTCAAAAAGACAATTAACATTTACAATTTAAACATATTAATTAATTACACACATGCTCATTATGTTTACAAATAAAACATGATACAATGAGGTTTTTTTCTTAATAGATGCAACCTTGGCTCACTGAATAAACATAGGTCTATGCTTTGGTTCCCCAAATTTTAACCATGGTCTAATTCCCTCCACACTAAAATCCAACATTAGTAGTCCAAGGAAATATACATATAAATTCATAACATACATGATCAAAATAATTCATCTACAATATCTTTAATTAAGTCATAATACACATGGCATAATAATTCATCTATGACATTCATATTTCTCATCATGTAATAAATAATTACATCGTTTAATAAAGCTCATAACTTCATCATTGCATTAATAATTCATTTGCATAATTAAATATCATCATGACATCATAACATTCATAAAATCAAATTAATCACACACGTAGAACCCTAATGATATCATAGTAATCATTAAAATAAACATAACATAATGTGCATCTAACCTCTATGGTGATAAAATCCTTAATATAAAGTGTTTGAAAAACCATAATGCATCAAAATGTAGTATCAAATAAGTCTATCTCAAATATAGAAACTAAAAGATTATGACAAGCTCAGTGTGAGGCCTCACATCCTCCCCCCCTATGCATGAACTTCCTCCTGGAGTTCATAAAAAATATAGGGGTAGTATGCTCTCATCGGTGCTGCTTCCTCCCATGATGCCTTAACCTCATCATAAAAATCCCACTAGACCCTAACCTGGTCCAGCTCTCGGCCTCGAAGAGCTAGTGTCCAGCATGCTAAAATGCAGATGGGATCCAAAGCTAACTAGATGTCTGAATCCACCTGTAAGGCATCCCAATATATGATATGAGACTTATCAAAAATATACTTTCTTAGTACTGATACATGAAAGACATCGTGGATGCATGATAGGCTAGGTGGCAAGGCTAGATGATAGGCGACAGGACCTATCCGCTCAAGAATCTCAAAAGGACCAAAAAATCTGGGTGCAAGCTTAGAGCCCTTTCCAAAATAGATTGGACTCTTATGTGGTCACACTCTTAGAAAGACTCTATCCCCAACCTAATAACTATGATCTTCCCTCTTAGCATTTGCATACTTCTTCTATTTGTCCTACACTTCCTTTAGATGTTGTCTAATCAAAGTCACCTGCTTCTCCAATTGTCACACTAACTTAGGACCTAAAGAAAATCTATCCTCAATTCGGTCCCAGCTCAAAGGTGTCCTGCATGGTCTGGCATATAATGCTAGATAGGGAGGTATACCTAGAGAAGTGTGATGCCCATTATTGTAGGCAAAATCAACCAATTGAAGGTACTCCTCCCACCTAGTCTGATGATCCATGACCTACATGCAGAGCATATCCTCCAACACCTAATTAACCCTCTCTATCTGACCATCTATCTCTGGGTGATAAGTGGTGCTAAAATTGAGCTTAGTGCCCAAGGTTGTCTGTAATCCTCTCTAGAAGGATGATGTGAATAGAGAATCTCAATCAGAAATAATCTTATGAGGTATGCCATGAATTCTGAAAATATCCCACAAGAAAACCTATGCTACTACTGGGGTTGTAAAAGTGGTCCGAATGGGTGAGAAGTGGGCTACTTTGGTCAGCTTGTCAACTATCACCTTGATGGCATCATGGCATTGAGATAACATAGGGACACCAATGATGAATCCATAGAAATAACATCCCACTTCCACTCTGGTATCCCATGAGGCTGAAGCAAACCACCAGGGTGATGATGCTCTACCTTAACCCTTTGACAATCAAGACATCATGCCACTATCTCATCTATTTTCTGTCTCATCCCTAGCCAATGATATAATTGCCTCAAATCTATATGCATCTTCTTGACTCTGAGATGCATTGCATAAGGTTCTCTATGAGCCTCTAACATGATGAACACTCACAAATCTCCAAAGAAAGGTACGTAGATGCATCCTCTATGGTGTAGAAGCCCATTGGAATCTAGGGAATATCTTGAATACTTACCCTCAAGGGTATTTTGAGACCAAATAATCTAATTGACCTCTACATACCAAACATCCTCATGCAAATGATGCAATATTTGATCTCTCAACTCTGTTCCTGCACTCATAGAGTAGGCCCCATGATGCCTCCTACTTAAAGCATAAACAACCACATTATCTTTGCCCTTGATGTAGTGGACATCAAAATCATACTCACAAAGGAATTCCATCCTTATCCTCTATCAAGCATTCAGGTTCGGTTGAGTGAAAATATATTGTAAGCTCTGATGATTTGAATGGAGCTCAAACTGATGACCCAAAAGGAAATGCCAACATCTCACTAAGGCATGAACCACTGTAGCTAACTCAAGGTCATGAGTGGGGTAATTGAGCTCTTGAGTCTTAAGTCTCCTAGACTCATATGCAATGGCTTGCCCATTCTGCATAAGAATTGCTCCCAAACCATCCAAGGAAGCATCTATGCATACAATGAAATCTACAGAAGGATCAGACATTGCTAGAATAGGAGTGCTAGTGAGTGTATTCTTGAGTTCTTGGAAGGCCCTCTCACACTTCTTGATCCACTCAAACTTCTTTCCCTTACACTAAAGAGAAGTGATGGGATGTACCACTCTATAAAAACCCTCTACAAAATGCCTATAATAACCTACCAATCCCATAAAACTCCTGATCTCAGTCACAAAAGTAGGTGAATGCCAATCCATAATGGCTCTAATCTTAGATGGGTCAACTGAGATCCCATCTCCTAAAATAACATGCCCAAGGTAATGAATCTTTGACCTGTAAAAGGCACATTTGGACAAGCTACCACACAACTGATTGTCTCTAAGACACTACAATACCTACCTCAAGTGCTCTTCATGCTCCTCTTCATCCCGTGAATATATCAGGATATCATCAAGGAACACAAAAAGTAACTTATCTAGGAAAGTGTGGAATACCACATTCATAAGGCTCTTTAAAACTACTAGAGCATTGGTGAATCTAAAAGGTACAACTATGAACTCATAATGCCCATATCTAGTATGGAATGCAATCTTGGGGATATTGCTATCCACAATCCATAATTGGTGGTAACCTGACTTAAGATCAATCTTGGAAAACACTTTAGCAACTTGAAGCTGATCAAATAAATCATCAATCCTAGGAAGCAGATACCGATTCTTGATGGTAAGATTATTTAACTATCGGTAATCTATACATAACCACAAGGATCCATCCTTCTTCTTAACAAAGATAATGAGTGTGCCCCAAGGTGAAACACTAGGGAGAATGTGGCCCTTCTCCAAAAGTTCCTCTAACTAGATCTTGAGCTCATTAAGCTCATTAGTGGTCATCCTATAAGGTGCCCTCAAAATTGGAGCAACTCTTGGCACAAGATCTATATGTAAATCTACTACTCTACAAGGAGGCATGCCTAGAAGCTCAGTGGGAAACACATCTGCAAACTCCTAAAGTATAGGATAATCATCAAGGGATAATTCCCTTTCCTCCTCATCCTCTCTATCACTAATAGTAATTGCAAATAACTGACATCCCTTCTACATACCCCGCTTAAGCTATATGGCTGAGATCATACGAAGGGAAATGCCTCTCTGAATCCTACAAATCATAATAGATGTACCATAATCATCAAGGCACTCAATCCTCTTCTATCAATAATCTAACTTAGCTCTATGGGCATAAATCCAATCCATGCCAAGTACAATGTCATAAGAACCAATAGGTGTGATACGAAGATCTATAGTAGTGATCATATCACAAATCTACACCTGGCTATTCTTCACTAAGGAGTTGACTGACACTCTAGATCCTGATGCTAACTCCATTTCCCAACTAACTTCCTATCTAGCTACCACAAGCCCGCAATGCTCCACAAAAAATGGAGATATGAAAGAATCAGTAGCACCAGAATCAAACAAAATAGTAACACTAAGACCGCTGATCATACCTGCAGCCTCTATAACTATGGCCTGGTGCTCGGGCTGGTGGTTATCAACTATTGCAAATAATCTATGAGACTTTCCAAAGTCTCCAAGTATAGGCTCTGATGCTACCATACGCTGACTACCTGCCATCTGACCCTAAGGAAAATCATGAGCTAAGTGCCCCATGGCACCACATGCATAACAAGGTCCATGTGTACAAGTTTGAACTCCCTGTGGCCTAGAGTACTACTATCCACTGGTCCTACTAGACCCACTCAAACCCCCTCGACAGGACTACTAAGCATGTGTTAGGGGCACATCTGAATAAAAATGATGATGGTCCTTCCTTGATCCCTGTGCTTGCCACTGTTTGGGCTTAGGGCCTTGCTGACCCTATGGTGGTTTTTGTTTCTAATTCTATTGGGTCTACTGTTGTGGGTTCTTATTAAAAGACCCCAAAGAATGCCTATTGTTACCCTTCCAATGACTCTTCTGGTGACCCTAAGATTGAGATGCAAAGTTATAGTTTTGAGACCTATCATGAGCATCTCATGACCTACCCTAAATCTCCTCTGCAACCAATGCCATCTCTACAGCCTCACGAAGGTTCTCTGGAGTGGTCATGTGAACCTGTCCTAAAATCCAATCATTGAGTCCCTTAACAAAATGGTTGACTCACAATTTTTCATCCTTCATATAGTCAGCATATGGTAACAACTCAAGGAAGTGGCTCTCATACTAAAGTACTATGAGTCCTCTCTGCTATAAATAATGAAATTCATCAATATGGTGCTACCTATAGTGCTCTGACAAGTACCTATCTCTGAATCTCTCTAGAAAGGTTTCCCAAGTGACAGTGTCCATAGTGATGTTATTCTTAAATTCCTCCTGCTTCCACCATGTGGAAGCACCTCCTCTCAGTAGGTGAACTACAAATTGAGCCTTAAGGTTTCTCTCATAATGACGTAACCCAAAGCACCTGTCTAAACTCAAAAGCTATGCCTTGGCCTCTGTGCCATCAGTAGACCCATGATACAATGGTGGCTGTAGACGAAGGAGATCCTTGATTAGGTCTCTGAAATCATGGGGTACCCTTTGAACTAATCTGGGTGGTGGCTCTGGCATGCAAACTGATTCCACCTCATGTGCCCCCTGCCCTCCTCATGATCACATGGAGGTCTCCTAGTCCTCTCTCTGGCCTCTGATCTATGCCCTCTTGACAACTGATGCTCTGAGTGAGGAATAACTGGAGGCAACCTATCTTGAATAAATCCAATGAGGTTCTGTAAAGCTAGCAAGACCTCCTGATTAGGATGAGGTGGAGGTATGGGAGGAGGTTCCTAATTCACTATTGAAATATCTACGCTCTGCTCATCCTACACATGAAACGAGGGGGATCTCTTAGGTCCTCATCCTCTATTATGTCTTCGAGCTTGATGGACAAGGGGAGGCACCCTAACAATGGAAAAAGGTCAAGGTTGAATGATAAATGAAAAAGGGTTTAAAGGTACCAAGTTTTTGCAAACTTGGCTCTGATACCAAAATGTCATGCCCATATTTCTATGAGCAAAAATACACCAAATTATTTTTAAGGTCAATAATAAGTTATTAGTTTATAGGTTTTAGGGTTAAATTATTAAGAAAAGATGAAAGTTTCAAAAGGGTGAAAAGTGGTAAGCTCGGTAACTGGAGTATGGTCAAGCTTACAATCATTCGAGGGAAATCATGGTGAGTGTGATCGGTCCCACCAACATCCCTCGCTCGAATACGGTTGACACAAGGCTAGGGTAACTGACTAAGGCTACTCTACTATGAATGATAAAAGGATAATATAGTAAATACAAATGTTTAATAAAACCATAATGAAACACTAATAATATGATTGGGGTCTAGTCCATCCTTTAAATAATTAGAAAATAAAACTAATATTGATTTAAGTTTAAGGAAAGACGTACAAAATATTAAAGTATTGTTTCTTACATTAGATTTAATTACAAAATGATATCCCTCAACAGAACTCCAAGGGATACAAAATTAATATTTATTTAATCCTTGTTTATAACCACTATCTTACTACTAGCCTAAAGGTTAATCATCAAATTAATTATAATTAAACATTATTATTTGAGGAATAAGTGTTTAACACAAACACCATTTTACATATAAATGTTTGTTCCTTAATAACATCTTGATTTAATAATCTCTCGACTAAAATGAAAGTAACTATTACGTACATTAATTAATTAAGAGGGTAAACAACACTTAAGTATTAAATTTACTAGATAAAAATCTTAAGACATTATTATCAACATTCATCTTAGATAAAATAAAATTTCTCCAAGAGGTTTTAATCAAAGATGTTCAAGAGAAAGAAATTATATAATCTTAATCTCATTTAAATAACTTTTAACAATAGGATAAATTTTAAATCTTAAGTTTATCCACTCTAGAATAGTAAAGTAAATCATAAACTTAAATAAAAGGGAAAATACAAAAAAAGAAAAGACTTAAAATTATCAAAAGTAAAAATGGGGGGAAGAATTCAAAATAGGGGTTGACTATTCAATGCCCTAACCCTAATTTCAAAATTAGGGCTAGGGTAAAAATAGAAACCCCCAAAAATCACTCCCATTTTCTCTTTTCCCCTTTCAAACCCTTATTGGGTTTTATCATTTTTTCATCTTGTTTTGTTGTAGGAGGGTTTGAAGGTGTCTCCCATGGAGTCTTCAAGTTGTACATGGATTATACTTATATCCATATATACATAATGTATATATGTATATAAATATAATCTCATGTATTCAAAATCTTCGTGCCTAGCTGACACTCAAAGTAGTTGACCAGGGGCAAGGTGAAAACTCTTCCTTTTTTTTTACATGAAACCAAACCCTGCATGCATTTATTTTTCTTTCATGCTTTTATTAAATAATAAAAAAAATTACGAAAATGATATTTTTTTTGGGAAGGGGGAGCCGTAGCTCCACCCCAAACCCCAGCCAAAGATTGTCATGGGGGCTGGCCATAGCGCGTGGCCGAAGCCATGACATTGTGGGTGTGTCACAGTACATGGCTAAAGCCATGACACTGTGGACATGTCATAGTATGTGGCCGAAGCCACGACACTGTGGGCATGTCACAGTATGTGGCCGAAGCCATGACATTGTGGGCGTGTCATAGTACGTGGCCGAAGCCACGACACTGTGGCACGTCCACAGGTGTGGCCGAAGCCACAACACTATGGCCATGTCATAGTACGTGGCTGAGGCCATGACACTGTGGCAAGTCCACTATACCCTTTTTTTTATAACCAGATTTATAGTTTTAGAAATTTCCTCTTTTTATTTATTTATTAAATATCAAAATGAAAGGAAAGAGGTTCATTGCAATAAATACAATAAAATTAATGTGCATTTGTAAACAAGCATATAAATTTCAGGTTAATATTTGCGCAAATTTTTTAATTAGATTTCAAGAAATATTGGAGAGGTATTGTAATCTAAAAACACTATATTCCTTTTATCTTTTAAAAAACCTAAATAAAATAAACAGATAGTTTTAATGAATGCTTAATCTAGTGTAGAATAGATCTTTTTTTTTCATAATGATAAAATCTATTTTTTTTATAAATATGAGCATTAGATTTTTCAAATACATGGTTTCAACCATCCTAAGCAAAATTTTCAGAATTAGATACACAAATTTATTCTGTTTCCTTTGTTTAGTCAAAAGCTAAGAATTTATCCTTATAAAGTGTAACTAAGCAGAGTGATATACTATTTTAAACATGCATTTACTAAGATAAATAATTGTTAAAATATAACCACTATTATTTCTGCAATATTATTTAAAAATGGCACAATCTAAATTTATTTAAACATTAATAGTGCACTAGTTTTTGTCCATTCAAGACTGATTTTAAATTGTATGCTCTCACACAACTCTAAATGCAATATAGATGATCTTTTTTTCTAAAGAAGAACTCAGACATACATTTGAGAAACAAAGGATAAATTTATCAACTTATTTTTTTTGCATTTATTTTCAGATTTCTATCATACAATGACAGAGAAATTTCAACATAAATAAAACTTTTCTATTTACATGATTTCAAATTCAAGAAAAACAACTTCCTAATACATAATAAGATGCCAATGTATTTCTATTTACAAGCTTGCACAATAACAATGAGCTCAAGGGATCCTTAAGATTCCTTTACAATAGGAAAACCACTTCCATAACTAAAAGTGAACCATTTCAACTTTGAATTCATCCTCAAGCTTTCTTCATCAAGTATCATGGCTCCAAATCCTACAATGCAAACATGGATGGACCATGGGGAAGCTCACCTCCCAACCAAGGCCTCTAAGAGGCCACCCTCGAGCTAGGGGAACCAACTCATAGATAGGGTTACAAACACACAAACCCAAAACAATAACAACAAAACAACAACACATAAAACTCCCATCCAAGGTTATGAACAATGGGTTCCACATTGACCCAAAACTTGGGGTGAAGGTGGACTAAATACCAAGGGGAGAAAGCTCATTTCAAACAAAGAGGCAAACCTACACATGGCTTTCCCAAATACACATCTTAACCACAATTTCACAAGTCCAACAAAAATTTCTTATGACCCCCAAGGCATCAAGCCATAATAATCCCTTATGACCTGCAAAATAACAAGAAGAGAAATGGCTACATGGAGCCCATACTTCCATATTTTCTTCCTTCTCCTTTCCAAGGAGAGACTCTACACCCATGACTATCCAAAGAAAACCATTGACCCAAGGCTACTCTTCCCCCCCATGGGTGAGTGTGACCTTACGAACTCCCATAAAAAATATCACAAAAATAAGAAATCTACAACACAAACTTAACATTACAACACAAAAAGACTTTCACATAATCAAGCACAAGATTGACATATGCATCTACTAACATAGAACCACAAGTTTTCTCAACATCCAGAACTTGAGGAAACACAATTACAAATTTCTCATTTACAAGAAAAAGGAGTATACATGAGAATTCAAGTGGAGCCACCAAACTAAGTTCAAGCAATAATGGCGAGAGATGAATTTGAGAGCCTTTTTGTCCAAGCTTTTCCTCTCCAAGCTCCTCCAAAATTATCTAGTCTCTAAGTTAGAGAGTGGGTGTTCAAACTCTTCCAAAAGAAAAGTCCCCTCTAAAAAGTCCTCCACACTTCTTCCCACAAATTTCTAGGGATAAGGTTTCCTTCCCATTGGGTGGTCTTCCCTAAGATCCTTACAAGATTTCTAAAAATGGCCGTTTACAAAGGTAAGCTAAAAAGGTGGAAGAAGGACTACCATTCTAATGGATGGTGTTCTTACCAAAACTTGGTCCCAAAAGTTGATTTTCGGCCATCTTGGAAAACCAACTTTTGGATGGGTCTTTTGGTCAATTATGGGTTGTCCTATGGTGAAAAATGACCCTTACCCATAGATATACCAAGTGGGTTAACTAAAAAAGGCCTAAACACACCTTTAGGCACCTTTTTAACCCTCCAAAAGCTCATGATAAGTTCAAATTCGAAATTCATGAAGTGACACTACCTAAAGCTCCCTAACCAAGGGATTTCACATGGGGATCCTCAAGGGTACTATCGTAGGTTTATGGACATCCAATCCTCAAGTGGACATGTCATGGCCACAAGTACACTTACAAGTGTCAATTAACACAACATGAATTACACATCACAAGCCATGTGGCATATCCACTTGAGCATTCACAAAGACAATTAACATTTACAATTTAAACATATTAAGTAATTACACACATGCTCATTACGTTTACAAATAAAACATGATACAACGAGGTTTTGTCTCTTAATAGACACAACCTTGGCTCATTGAATAAACATAGGTCTTTGATTTGGTTCCCTGAATTTTAACCATGGTCTAATTCCCTGCACACTAAAATCAAACATCAATAGTCCAAGAAAATATACATATAAATTCATAACATACATGATCAAAATAATTCATCTGGAATATCCCTAATTAAGTCATAATAAACATGGCATAATAATTCATCTGTGACATACATATAATAAATAATTACATCATTTAATTAAGCTCATAACTTCATCATTTCATCAATAATTCATTTACATAATTAAATATCATCATGACATCATAACATTCATAAAATCAAATTATTCACACATGTAGAACCATAATGATATCACAATAATCATCAAAATAAACATAACATAATGTGCATCTAACCTCTATGTTGATAAAATCCATAATATAAAGTGTCTGAAAAACCATAATGCATGAAAATGTAGTATCAAATAAGTCTATCTCAAATGCAAAAACTGAAAGACTACGATGGGCTCGGGGTGAGGCCTCACAATATCTCATGCCATACTTAAATACAAAGGTGCATGTATTATTTATATGCGCAAACAAAACTATTCACCAAGTCGGCCTATAACTAATTACATACGATGCTTTGAAATGAATTGGCTCAAGCATGTTTGCATATAATTAGATTTACATGTTTACAACACAAATACAATAGGTGCATAGCCTTTACAAAACAATATTTTAACCGCTAACCAAAATACTAGCAGTCGGCTCCATATTCTGTTTTGTTCTGCCCCTCACTGTCTGTGTCACTTCAACTCGCTGTATCTTCATCATACTAACTTATTTGATTATGCACTCTTAGACATAGCTTACTAAAATATCCAAAAGCTTATCTTCAAGGGCGCATTCCAAAATTTGTTCATATGCACGTTCACTGATGCTTTATTCATCTGGTGTTTCACTGACTGTCTAGTCTTCCATACTTAGCCATTTTTTTGATCTTCTAAGTTATGCATTGAATCCAAAAATTCATATGACTTTGTTGCCATAATAAAAACACTAAATCTTAGTCATATACATCAGTATAGTCAAATTTCCAACAATACCTACTCCTACGATAATATCGGTGACTTAGCAATTTATGTAAGAAAAAATCCTAAGGCAACAATTATAAATATATTCGGTGAATTAAAACAAGGGCCCAAAGTCTCTTGCAATTAATCCTATTTTGAGAAAATGAGAATTAATAGTGAGGCTCAAAGTATCTCACTAATGATTATGAAATTAAAAGAAAAATACTCAAAATTGAAGCTCAAAGTCTCCAACTCTCAGTGTTTACAACCACTATTAACTATAGAAATCCTCCTCCTGTAGCTCAAAGTCTCTCAAAAGGTGAACTAAAACCTTCAGTGATTTATACAAGTTAAGCTATGAAATGAATTCAAGAATGATTGAACAATGCAACATAAGAAAACATCATTCAATCACAAGATTTGCAACACAAAGTTTGGAAAATCCTATTACTTTTATTCACTTTTTGATAATTCATACAATGAAACAAAATGTTTTCACCACACAAGTTCTCAAGTATAGCCTTTCTTTCTTAAACAAAAGATGAAACTATTTACAATGAGCTCTCTCCATTATATAGGAAAATAGAAGAGAGAAAAGTGGAGAGAAAAGGGGAGACCCTTAACCACTTTGATTTATTCAATAATCTATTAACTACTTTGACTTATTCAATGTTACAAGGCTTAAAGCACTTGCAACATGATTACATAATACTGGTATACAAGATTATGTTTTCTTGTAATTACAATTATGACATGTACTACATATAATCTACTAAACATATGCTATAGAACAAAGAAAAAGTGTCCTAGACACTTAGGAAACAACATCAAAGGGTATTTACATAAGCCTCAAACTTGTGAAGAGACTCACATATCATGGCTAGATCAGGTGCACTAGTATGCTGAGAAATCATAGTAACCTTGCGTAAAAAATGAGACTTAGTATAGCCAGTTACTTGACTTTGAAGTTGATTCAAGGATATTTTACATTCCATGAACTGATCAAGAATAGTGGGACTAAAATCATCTGCATCTAGGTGAAGGTGAATCATTTATGAGAACCTTGTCATCACAACTCCTTCAATAAACTTACCATCTTCTAAGAAAACTTCACAAGACATTTTATTGAACTCTTTTGTCATCTGACATTCTTGTTCATTCCATGAGTTTAATGCTGATTGAAAATCCATAGCCAATTTACCCAATACTCTCTCCTTATTGATCATTAAATCAAGAGACTTGAAATATGTGTCAACAGAAGAAATGATTTCAAACTGGCATAACCTCTTGAGATTGAATTCTTGCATAGTCCTCCAAACATTCATATCCTCACTTAGAACTCTCAGCCGTTGATGGAAGGATGAAATAAGTTCCCTTATTTAATTAACATTCATTTCTTTTTTGTATTTTATGTTGAGTTCATTGAATAAAGTATTACAGAGCACAGGAAGAAAGTGAGTAATCCAATGCTACATGAGGGACCGATTCTCCTCATTGCAAACTATGCTAGGGACATCATCCCGGACCCAATCCTGAAAAGGGTCACTGGAAAAAGAAAGAAGAATAGAGAGGTTGAGAAAAAGGATGAAAAATGTAAGAAGAGGAAGAGAAACAAGAAAAAAGCATCTGACAGTAGTGATGATGCTGGTAATGAAAGTAACAAGGAGAAAGTCAAGGACAATGGTGATGATGCTGATGAAAAAAGCCATTTGTCTCAGGGAAAGGGAAGTGAAAATGAGGATAATGCTAAAGAGGACTTTGGTAACAAGGAGGAAGCCCAAGAAAAAGAGGACCCGAGTCTTGAAGAAAAAGAGCAGGAAGAGGATATGAAGGAAAAATACATAATGGAAGAAGATGAGGAGGAGGAAGAAGGGGGTAAAGAAGAGGAAATTGAAGAGGAAGAAAAAGAAGAAGAAGGAGCTGAAGAGGAGGAGGAAGTTGGTTAGGATTTCCCTACTCTAGGTGAAAAAGAAGAAGAACAAATTGAAACAGAGGATGGAAAGGGCCAGGCGAGCAATGAGGAATGTAATAGCCAAAAGGAGGACCCCTTAGGCCTCCTGATGGGTGCAACTATTCTGGAAGAGGTCAAGAAGGCATAAGGTCATGGAATTCATCTGGACAAGTGGATCATGTAGGAGATGCAGGAAATGAAACTCCATCTTAAGGCTATGGAAGATACTACGAACACCCTGACTACCAAGCTGGAGAAGTTGGAAAAGAAGTTTTTGGATAAGGTAAAAAATATAACCTAAACAAGGATATGGCTACTGAAATCAAAATGATGGTGGACAAAAAGTTAAAATATTTAACAAAAAAAATCAGTTACAATGGGTACATGATAAATGAGGTCCTGAAGCACATCAATGAGGGCCTTAGTGCCTCTGTTATGAACTTGAATGCTGTACAACTATCTAGAAAAAAGTCTGCTAGAAAAAATGACCATAACAATTGATGATGATGCTGGGAACATTGGTTTGGGAATGAGAAATAGAGGCCACACTCAAAGGAAGGTCCCTGAAAATCTAAAGGAAATGAATGATCTGAAAGATGCTATCCAGAAGATGGAGGATCTGCAGATGAAGGCAGAGAAAATGATAAAAACCAATTAGTCTATTCTGGGTGGTTGCTGGGTGTTTGTTGGTTGTTTTTTTAGTAATTGTTTTCTTTTGTTTTTTTTGTCTCTACTAGGGTTATTTCAGGTCCTACTTTTGTCTTTTTAGCAGGTGTCTCTTTTTGTAAAGATGAAATAATATATATTTTTGCTTTTTTGTAAATGGTTTTGGGTTCCATTTAAAACCCATTTTTACCTTAATCAAAAACATTCGTGCGTACATGCCTCAAGACCTTATATGAGTCCTCAATCACCTACATGCCTTGAATTTATATTTGTGCATACCACTCATCAACTAATTTTTCCCTTTTGTGGCACTTCTCATAATCCTCAGGATGTGATACCGAAATAGGAGCAGCATTCTAAGAATTTTTCATCATCCCAATGGTTTCAATGAGGCGTGAATTTTCTTATTTTAATATATTTTTCTTCTCCCACAACTTATCATTCCTTTGTGTGAGTTGTGCAACAACATCCTAAGCATCTTACTGACAACTCAAATGTGTCTGCTTACCTAGCTCTATCTTGCTGAATTTATAGTCAACAACTTGCATTTCTTCTATGGGTTTATCAACAAGAGGTTGAGCTACTTCTGCATACTTGATCTCATTATAATCAACCATGACCTTTGAAACCATCTTTTCCTTTTTTATCTTCAGGGATTTAGTCTTAACAACTTGCTTATAATCATGATCTTCAGGAGGGATTTCTTCCTTCTTCCTTTTTTGAGTAATCATGCTAAGCCATGGAGGAAGAGAGAAAGATGAAGTTTGCACTACAAATATGGTAACCAATGTAGTAATTGAATCAGCTTGTGCAACTATGGCCATAATAGAATGATTCTTAGTTTGAATAGCTACTGGAGTAGGACTATTGTGAGTTACTTTGGCCATAAACTACTCAAATTGTGCTAAAGTAGTATCCATTATAGTTACTGATGAAACGTCCATAGAGGGAATAGTCATATAATACATATCAAACACAATCTCAAAGCTTTGATATTGATCCACTGACAATATTGCTGGAGCAATTGATGAAATATGGAGAGCCTAAGTTATCAAAACTAAATTCTATGATGAAGGAGCATGTTCCATGGTGAATGTGTTCATAATTGTGTCTAATGGTGAATCGGGTGATTCATCAGACACAGGAGTAGAATCGGGAAGTGTAGTAGCAACAAGCACATCCACAGGTGAATATACTTTAGAGGGAACCTTGTTTGACTTGAGCATCTCATCTTCATTAGAATCAATCTGGATCCTTTGGGAATGAACAGGCTTTACTTCAATCACCCTTCTTGTAGCCTTACCTCCTTTGATTGTAAGCTTTGGTATGGATGTATCTAGAACTGGGACTTCTAAGACTGAAGTAGAAGCACCATCCTTACCCTTACCTTTGATTTCCAATCTCAAACCAATTGGACCAGTAGGATCAAAATCTTTACCTGGCTTGATTTTGATACACTTCAAGCCTCTTCTTTTTAACCAAATATTGGTGTTAGCAAGAATTGATTGAAAATAATGCCAAATAGATGTACCTTCATTAGATGACCATACTAGAGGAAGAATAGGAAAATCCTCTACATGATGTTTTGTATAATCTAGATCAAGGATGTTATCATCATCAACAATGCCAGGAGGAATCTCTACAAGATTGAAATCAACTATTTGCTTGGTAGCTAACCGACAATAGTCCATTTTTTAGGTGTCCAGCTCTGTACGTAAATCAATCCATATATCTTCAAGATGGTGTACATGAATAAACTGTCTTCTCATCTTGTCATTAATGCCTCTCCAATCAAAACAACTTCTTGACATGAAATTTTTCAATGTGAATCTTTGAAGCTCAAATTCCATGTTCTTTTCCTTAGGAATAATATCTAAAGAGTAACCACCAATCTTTAAAGGATTCTTTGAAGAAATCCCCACTCTAGGTCTATGCAAAGTAGACTGATATGCCTGAACTATCATGAGATGCCTTGCTAACTCCATCAAAATGATTCTATCAGTGGGGTATCACGGAAGTGTATATGGCTCTCCTCTAAAATACCCAACCTGCATATATGTGAAATTTGTAAACTGTAAGAAAAGACATCCATATTCATTCACCTTGATCTAGGCTTCATTTGATACACACTTATTTGAAAGTTCTTTATCAAACAAGAACATGTAACACCCATAGAAGGCATCCTAAACCCCGTGATAATGCAATCAGCTAGCCATCAGAGGCAACTGATCAAAATATTCCCAAATAGGTACTAATGTTCTATCTCCCTTAGTAGCAAGTCTTGAAAAAGATCCCAAGGCAGCAACAATATATACCAGATAAGAGTTCACGTAGAATGTCCCAGTGGTAGTGACTTGAGATAATTGTTCACAAAGGATATCACTAATCATCTCTCCCCAAAAGATCTTTTGTTTACTTATTACAATTAGAGAGATGTACTTATACATCCAAGGCTCAAAGGTATTGGAAAATTTTAAGACCTCCAATATGACTGAGCAAGGTAATAAGATCATTGATTTCCTCCTTGAAATATGTGCGGTGTACTCCCTTTGGCCATCTTACAAGATTTGGCCTCTTGTTGATCAACTAGTTATCATTAACATATTTGATGCAATATGTTGTATCTTCATTCCATCTATCCAAAGCCTTTTTCTTTGAAATATTAGTGACCAATGGAGCTGGAGGAACTCAAAAGATCCTATCAATAGTCTCAAGATCTAGATTGATGATTGTGTTTCCATCATGACCTATGATAGTTCTAGATACATGATCAAAATTCTTGGCACAAAAAAATACAAACTCTGGCTCAAGAGAAGCCAAGGGAAAAGTAGCGAATGCATGTATACCACTTTTTTTTATACACATCATATCCTTTGTTGTAGCAACATCCATTCTTTTGAGAAAATCATCAATGTTCATATGTGCTATATCTGTGTCTTTGACATCTTCACAATATGAGATAACTTATGATGAAGGAATATAATTATGATATTGATCATAATGGTACTTCATTTTCTTCTTTTCTTTGCCTTGGTACAACTTCGCTTGACATATTAAGATTACGAGCACAAGCAACTGTGACACAAAAATTCCACATGAGAATATCTTCAAAGGAAGGATCCATTGCACCTTTGTAAACACAAAATACAAGTTGTGATATTGCTTCATATGAAGGACAAAAAGATAAGGAATCAGTTTTAGCTTGAAAGCATCATGAAAAACCCAAAAATGGGTTTCTGGAGTATGACTACATATGTGGACACCGAATGACAAGAGAGGGAACATGAATGCAAATGAAGGGATGTGATGCTATTTTTATGATAACAATGAGAACTCTTTAAGCAACATGAGTTTTAAGTCAAGTGGAAGTGGTATATAGGTTAATGTATGTGGGATTTTTAGGAGTGAAGTCATGTGGTGTATGAAGGATAGTGTAAGGTGGACCCTTCTCCTTTTGGAAAATAATTTATTCAAGAACGAGGTTTTTAATCCTGACTGCATATGCAAAAAGAAGAGATGTTTTGCATATGCATCTTTAGAGAAGTGAAGATAGAAGAAGAAGAAGCATAAAATATGATACAAAAATGAAAATGAAAGAAAATAAAATGATTTACAAAGACATCTTCAACATATTCAAGAAAATTTACCTCACTTCTTCATAAGATAAAGAAAGGGAAATCCTTGCAATCTCTGAAAAATATGGAAAAGATCATGAAGATTTTCACAATTAAGAATGATTCAAAGAAGAGTCTTTATATAGAGTTCAATCCATGACTCATTCCCTTTAAGGATAAACATCTCTTTTGAGTCAAGGATCGAATCTCGACAAGTGTTGGATTGAAGAGAAAATATGTGCAGAATAATAACAACAAACTTTTATTAAATCCAACATATGTGGAAGAGCATCAAAAAATGGCACCTAGGGTTTAAGTCAATCCAAAAACCAGCAAAAATAATTCAAAAATGAGGATTCTTACCATTGAATCCACCTTGCATCAAAACATTTTGGTTCAGATGTTGATATCAATCCCCAATGAAACTTTTTTGAGAAAAGATCACTGAACAACAAGCTAGAAATAAAACAACAACACATGCGTATGAAGTAAAAAATGCCACCAACTTGTTCCTAGAGAAAAACACATTTTTAGATGAAAGAAACATGTAAAAATAACATGCTTTCTTCTCCCAAATCACCACTCATGTGGATTATGAGTTAAGATAGGTTTTGAGAAAAAAATAACATATGTTTTGTTGCAAAAACTCACCACTCAACAAGCAGCGTATGAAAACGGGCTTTTGAGAGTGAATAACATATGTTATTAAAATATATGTTATTTCCTTCAAAATCGCCACTTAACATGCATTACTTTAAAACACAGTTTGAGTGGAAAACACCAAATGCTTTAGGATAAAAAATTGCCACCAGCATACAACTTTTTAAAGATGGGTTTTAGAGAATGAGCAACATATGTTGAAAGACCCAAAATTGCCACTCAACCTGCATGCAAATAAGGACATAATAATGGTCTTTAAAAAGGAGAAAACACATGCTTTTGAGGTTCAAAACTCCACCAAACACTAGACGAGTTGGAAACGAGTTTTAACAACATAAAAACAAATGTTATTCAATCCAAAATCACCACTTAGCATACGTTTTGGAATTTGAAATTCTCAAAGGAGAAATAACGTGTTTTAGTGAAGTAAAAGAACATGCCTTCCAAACTATGCATATGTAAATGAGTTTAAATTCCTCACTCACCATATATTAAATAACAAATTTTATTTAAAATATGTAAACACATTTGAAAACTCCACTAACTTGCGTCTAGGGACTTGGCAATGTATTTTAACAAGTTTTATGCATATGAATATATGCAACAAACAACCAAAAACCCACTTTTGTACTTAAAAACATCTCATGTAAATAAAATTAAACTAATAACCATAGTTTTTAATAAAGTAACATAAAAATAGACTTTAAAAAGCCTAATTTTAATAAAACATTAAAAACTATGATTAAATCAACTTATAATGAGTTGAAATTTTAAAATGGATGACAAAATCCAATTTAAATTTTAAGAATAATTTTAAAATGTGCAATTGCCATCAAAAAGTCCACTTTTTAGAGGATTTTAATAAAATATGTAGTTGCCCTGAAAAACCCCACCTTTTACCCCATAACTTGAGCTAGACAGCTTCGATTGAGGTCTAAGTTAGCTCGGAACGAGCGGAATTCAAAGGAGCATTAACTCAAAGGAAAAATAAGACTAAAAACTTCTTCAAGAAGAATGAAAAAGATGAAATGGACTTGAAGATCAACCAAAATGAAGTGCCTACAGTCAGAGAAGAAAACTCCTTCTGACAAGCAACAAGGGAATTCAACTTGATAACATTCTTGAGAAAGAACGCATAATAAGAGAAACATAAAATGTAATTCAAGGATGATGAACTACTTTCATGACATGTTATCAATGCATTGAAACATATAGGATACACCTATGAATCCATGAGAAAAATTGCGTAGGGTTGCCTCAATTTTGTGATGTCAAAATTGAGGACAATATTTGCACTCTTTTATGAAAAGCTGATTTGTTGGATATTTGTTTGTGTTCATAAATACAATACAAATCATATCCAACCTCCTTTGAAGTTATAACTCAAATTGCAATAAATAAAAGAAGCTTGACTAAGTCTACTGACTTGTTGTTCCACTTTTCCTCCAGTCTGATTCAAACAGATGGTTCTCACTTATTATTGCGAGTTATCTCAAACACTTTTACTAGATTATTCTCCTCATTAGATTTCTAGATCATTTTGTAAATTTGGATTCCATTAAGAAACGTGGAAGATATGATCATTTTACTAAGACTGGGTTTTGGCTTCCTTCAAAGTCGCCTATTTTTACTCTGTCAACTTTAGATAAGTGGTTCTCATTAACTATTGTGAATTGGATCAAAATATTTTAACACATTTTTCTCCTCTTTTTCAGCTTTCCAAATCATTAAGAAAATCTAAATTTCATTAAGAATTGAGTGAGATATGCCCATTTTACTGAAACTATTTTTTGACTTTTTCTGCATTTCCTACAACTGCTGAATATTGACAAGTGTCAACTTGCTTCTTCTTCTTTCTATCTACATGAACGACTCAAATATATCACAAATAATATGTTAATCATCTCAAGATTTATTATTTTATAATAACCATTTATCATAATAAATCATCATAATTTAGCATTAACTAGCTAGACATACAAATGCTAATCAATAAATCATTAATCATAGTTAATGCTTCATAAATCAAAGTAATATATGGAAATGACCTGGAAAGGTATTATAAAGATGATGTAGTGTTATAACAAATGAAATAAATATGAAAAATGATAGGCTCACCATTCCCCACAGCTAAAGTTTTTCTTTTCCTCAAGCAAGGGATAGGCATTGGATAGACATGAAGGCTATTAGCATGAAATCCCATGACAACTTCAATATTTCATAGCACATGTCATGCATGTGTATTAGATCATTAAGAAGATTTTCATTTGACATGAATATGGTTCATTTTCTTCTTCTCTATTGATTGTATCCTTAAGTCTTCCTACCATATTTGTATCATCTCCAACACTCACATTGTTATACCTTCTTCCCTTTGTTATCTCTTCACAAGAAATTCCATTTTCCTTACTTTATCATTCTTTTTTTTTTTTTACCATAAATAATCATAAATACACGAGGTAGTATAAATTTTTTTTGGAAAGGTCATCCCCCTATGGTCTATGACAACAACACAAGGTATACAAGTGTTCCCCCCAGCCTAAAGGCCATTTGCCGTCAAATGACAATGTATGTATGAGGGTAGACAAATAAATCAATTATGAAGCATATAATTATAATAATGATAATTGAAAAATATAGTGAAATGCATAGATAATCAATTACTAAAAATGGTAAATATTATATTGAATAAATGGAAATCATAAATTTAGTACCATTTGCATTTTTGTGAGAAGCTTCAAACTTGGCAAATAGCTAAAAGTATAGGTCCCTTCATTGTTGAATATTCAGGTCCCTTTGAAACTGTTGTATATTTAATATCAATAGACCTAGATGTCCTCATACTTGGTGCAAGTTACCTTTTAAATCACACAGTAGTTGCTACAGGATGACTGTTTAGTCATACAGTAATGGCTACTGGACTGACTGCTCAAATCAGCAGACTTAGTCAAGCTTCTTCTATTTATTGCAATTTCAGTTATAACTTCAAAGGAGGTTAGGTATGATTTGTATTTTATTTATGAACACAAACAAATATCCAACAAATCAATTTTTTCATCAAAGAGTGCAAACAAAATCTTTTCCCAATAAGTCAAGAAGACAAGTTGTAATAGGACTCTTTGTCTTAGTCATTGTTTTAGAATAAGTCTCTTCCTTGTTTAAAGGAATGATGAGAAACATGTTAGATGGTTGTTAGGGAGTCAATAAGCTTATATATTTGAAATTGTAATCAAGAAAAATAAATATTTATTGCAATTTGAGTTATAACTTCAAAGGAGGTTGGATATAATTTGTATTTTATTTATGAACACAAAAAAAATCCAGCAAATCAGCTTTTTTCATAAAAGAGTGCAAACAAACTCTTCCCAATCAGTCAAGAAGACAAGTTGTAATAGGACTATTTGTCTTAGTCATTAATTTAGAATAAGTGTATTACTTATTTAAAGGAATGATGAGAAACATGTTAGATGGTTCTTAATGATTTGGAAAGATGAAAAAGAGGAGAAAAACATGTTAAAAGGGTTTGATCCAATTCATAATAATTAATGAGAACCACTTATCTAAAGTTGACTGAGTAAAAATAGCTGAGTTTAAAGGCAGCCAAAACTCAGTTAAAAGTGTTTGAGATAAATCTCAATAATAAGTGAGAACCATCCATTTGAATCTGACTGCATGAAAAGTGAAACAACAAATCAACAAACTTAGTCAAGCTTCTTCTATTTATTGTAATTTGAGTTATAACTTCAAAGGAGGTTGGATATGATTTGTATTATATTTATGAAAACAAAAAAATATCCAACAAATAAGCTTTTTCATAAAAGATTGCAAACAAACTCTTTTCCCAATCAGTCAAGAAGACAAGTTGTAATAGGACTCTTCTTCTTAGTCATTGTTTTAGAATAAGTCCCTTCCTTGTTTAAAGGAGTGATGAGACACATGTTAGATGGTTTTTAGCGAGTCAATAATCCTATATATTTGAAATTGTAATAAAGAAAAGAAGGGAAAAAGTGGTATTTGTTCATTAGCTTTAGAGAGTCGTCATTTTGTAGAAAGAAAATTGTAACAACAACAATAATTTTAATAGAAGTTGTAGATTGCATTTTCATAGAAGCATGCTACTTGTGTATGATGTTTTAAGGACATATATTAGAGTTTAAATTATCTAAGTAAGGTCCACTTATGATAGTTTTTACCTTTGGTACTTATAGAAGTAGAACACATAGAAAACTGATGTGTATTACACAATTTCCTGCAACCATTATTGTGCAGTTCCTGCAACCATTACTGTGCAATTAGATTCATTTCCAGCATTGTTATACTTTTAGTTTTACAATGATACATTAAACTAGAGAATCCCATAGTGCATATACTTTGCAGACCTATTTCAAGTATATGTCCTCGGGTTGATAATTTAAATGTGCCTTCATCATGATGAGATAACTACTTAGTATATATGTCCAATCCCTAAGTTATGGTTCTAAAGCCTAGTTATTAAAACCATTATAGGAGCCCAACATTTTTGGCACTGTTTCCAAGCATGGGTCAAGTTATGAGATTCTCTAAGTTTTTAGCATCTCTTTTTCACTTTTATAGAATCATAGTTTCCATTCCAAGCTCTTAAGATTAAAAAAGTTTGCAAAAGTACCACAAGCAACAAAAAAATGTATTTAGATCCATGAAGAATAACAACCAAGAGACAATGTCATTTGCAAAAAGGTTTGGAAATCAATGAAGACATGTTCTCTAGCATCATAGAGGAATTTTGTTCACATATTGATGACAAGATGTTGATTTATGAGGAGGCAAATGAAGACAACCTTGTTTTTGAAAATGAAGAAATCACAATACACAAGGTTGCTGCTCAAGATGAATGTGATGTCAAATCAGAACTCCTACTTCAATAAGAGAGCTTTAATAAGGTGAAAATTAGTCCTCTCATGAAGAAAAGTAAAGAAGATATTAAAGAAGACCAATTTTGGGATGATTTAGAGCAATTTTTCTCAACCTTAGATGCTAAACCAACATCTTTTGTAGTGCAAAACTATGAGCATCATGAAGAAGGTTCAAATTTTTTTCTTTCACAAGAGTGTCCTATTAGACATCTCATTCATATAGAGGCAAATAAATCATCACAAGTTATGTTTGCAACAAAGAAAGAAGATACAATTGAAGATGAAGCTAAATATGCAGCTGCACCTAAAGAAGAAATGTTTCATCTTACTTATGTACTTCAATACAACAATATGTATTATCAGCATGAAGTGATAAGTAAGTTTGTTAATGTCTTTCCAAAAGTGTTGTTGTTGTTTATTAAGTTTCTATTGATATTGCAACTATTCCTAATTGCTCATAAGAATGTAAAGTATTGGAAGTTGTTGAGAAGAGGGAGATACTTCAAAGAACCAATTAATGGTTTTGTTTGATAATGTATTTTTTTCTGGTTAGTGTAGGTTAAGATAGGTTAGGATATTTTTTTCTTTTAATAAGTATTTTTACACAATGTCTTAGAGTTAGTAGTCGTCTAGTCTTGTTTGTTTCCTAGTTCTTCTTGTCTAAATGAGTATTTTGGAGGAGTTTATAGCTGGTTGGTTTCTCATATTTCAAATCATTTTTCAAGAGTGTGAGTGATTGAAGTCTCTAATTCTCGAAGAGATTCTTTTCATATATTGTCAAAAAGTTCCATTAAGTAGTCTTGTCTTCATGATGTCAAGAATGTCTATTCAATGGTGGTGTCTAGTTGGTCTAATCAGATTTTTTTTAATGGAAAATGAGAATTCAAAGTTAAATTTGAAGTCATTGGGTGGATAGATTATTTCTATAGGTTTCCTACAATAAAAGTGTGACTGGGTAGTTAGTCCTACAACCACTACTGTGTGACTGAGCAGTCAGTCTTGCAGCACTATTGTATGACTAAATAGTCATCCCACAACAACTACTGTGTGCTTCAAAAGGTAACTTGCACCAAGTATGAAGACATCTAGAACTATTGATATTAAATATGCTACACTTTCAAAAGGCCTTGAATATTTAACAATGAAGGGACCTATACTTTCAACTATTTTCCAATTTTGAAGCTTCTTACAACAACACAAATGGTACTATATTTATGATTTCTATTTATCCATTATATTTATCATTTTTAGTAATTGATTTTCTATGCATTACACTATGTTTTTCAATTATCATTATTGTAATTATATGCTTCATAACTGATTTATTTTGCTACCCTCATACATACATTGTCATTTGAGGACAAATGAAATTTTAGTTGGGGAGAACACATGTATACCTTGTGTTTTTTTCATAGACCATAGAAGGATGACCTTGCCTATATATTTTTATACTACCTCTTATATTTATGGTTATTGATGCAAAAAAAATAAGAATGATAAAGTGAAGAAAATAAAATGTCTTGTGAAGATATAAAAAAGGGAAGGAAGTATGACAATGTGAGTGTTGGAGATTATACAAATATGATAGGAAGACTTAAGGATACAATCAATAGAGAAGAATAAAATGAACCATATTCATGTCAAATGAAAATCTTCTTAATGATGAAATACACATGAATGACATGTTCTATGAAATATTGAAGTTGTTGTGGGATTTCATGCTAATAGCCTTCATGTCTATCCAATGCCTATCCCTTGCTTGAGGAAAAGAAAGATTTTAGCTGGGGGGAATGATGAGCCTATAATTTGTAATGTTTATTTAATTTTTTATAACACTTTACATCATATTTATAATACCTTTCCAAGTCATTTCCATACATTACCTAGATTTATGAAGCATTAACTATGATTAATGATTTATTGATTGGCATTTGTATGTCTAGCTAGTTAATGTTAAATTATGATAAATGGTTATTATAAAATAATAAATATTTTTAGATGATTAAAATGTTTTTTGTGAGATATTTGAGTTGTTCATGCATATGGAAAGAAGGAGAAGCAAGTTGACACTTGTCAATATTCAACAATTGTAGGAAATGCAGAAAAAGTCAAAAAGAAGTTTAAGTAAAATGAGAATATCTCACTCAATTCTTAAGAAAATTCAGATTTTCTTAATGATTTGGAAAGATAAAAAAGAGGAGAAAAATGTTTTAAAAGGGTTTGAACCAATTCACAATAACTAATGAGAACCACTTATCTGAAGTTGACTGAGTAAAAATAGCTGAGTTTGAAGGCAACCAAAACCTAGTCTTGGTAAAATGGTCATATCTTCCACATTTCATAATGAAATCTAGATTTTCAAAATGATATAGAAAGCTAAGAAGGAGGATCATAATCTAGTAAAAGTGTTTGAGATAAATCTCAATAATAAGTGAGATCCATCCATTTGAATCTGACTACAAGAAAAGTGGAACAACAAATCAACAAACTTAGTCAAGCTTCTTCTATTTATTGCAATTTGAGTTATAACTTCAAAGGAGGTCGGATATGATTTGTATTATATTTATGAACACAAAAAAATATCCAATAGATCAGATTTTTCATAAAAGAGTACAAACAAAGTCTTTTCCCAATCAATCAAGAAGACAAGTTGTAATATGACTCTTCTTCTTAGTCATTGTTGTAGAATAAGTCTCTTCCTTGTTTAAAGGAATGATGAGATACATGCTAGATGGTTTTTAGGGAGTCAATAATCCTATATATTCAAAATTGTAATAAAGAAAATAAGGGAGCAAGTGGTATTTGTTCATTAGCTTTAGAGAGTCATCATTTTGTAGAAGGAAATTTGTAATAGCATCAATAATTTTAATAGAAGTTGTAGATTGCATTTTCATGGAATCATGTTACTTGTATATGATGTTTTAAGGACATATATTAGAGTTTAAATTATCTAAGAAAGGTCCACTTATGATAGTTTTTACCTTTGGTACTTATAGAAGTAGAACACATAGAAAACTATTGTGTATTACACAATTTTTTGCAGCCATTACTATGCAGTTCTTACAGCCATTACTGTGCAATTAGATTCATTTCCAGAATTGTTATACTTTTAGTTTTACAATGATAGATTAACTTAGATAATCCCATAGTGCATATACTTTGCAGACCTATTTTAAGTATATGTCCTCGGGTTGATAATTTAAATGTGCCTTCATAATGATGAGATAACTACTTAGTATGGATGTCCAATCCCTAAGTTATGGTTCTAAAGCCTAGTTATTAAAACCATTATAGGAGCCTAGTGAGGAGTGTCTATGTCAGTGCTCAAATATCTAATAATTCTCATCAATTTAAACATTAAAATTTTTTCCTTCAAACAAAGGGCATAAACCCTAGGTGGTGGTCTACATTCAATAATTTTAGGAAGCAATTTTGTAACCGAATCCAACTTACCTTGAAGGAGTTGAATTTCCTCTTTTTGCAGTCCTATTTCTTTTTTCAACTTGTCTCTTTCTAATTCCCACATGGACTTTTCAGACTGAAATTGCCTCTTGATTGTCTTGTGGAACTGGCACTGATGCATCCAAAATATCATTTGTTTGAACATTTCTTAGATGGGAAGATGATACATCAGAGATGTCTATTCTCTCTATTTCTTTCCATTACGTTTCCTGGCCTAATATAATGGTTGCAGGTTCTTCTCCCATCATGTCATGAATCCTTATGAACAAACTACCTGCTTGTGGTTCTTCATCCATGGGTTCCTCAATATGAATGTCATGAGTATAACTAGTCATTGTAGGAGAGTTCTTCTCCATTTTCTTTGTGTTCAAATGAACACTACGTCATAGTGGTGTGTCAGTTGATGCTGCAGGACATTTCTATGGAGTCTTTCTTTTGGTAGTAGGCATAGCTGAAGGAGGAGCAGGGGCATCACCCACATCATATTCAGCCATTTTTACTTTCCCTTTCTCATTTTTCAGGGCTTCCTATGGGCTATGGGATTCTTTAGGAACCTCAATTTTTTCACCCTCCAAATTAGGGTTTAGAACATTTACTGCCACATTTTCTTGGTGGATTTATGAGGTAGGAGGGTTTTCCTAAGCCTTCTCTAGAATAGTAAGCTCCACATTATCAAGAATGACCTTGTCAGGAAGATTTTCCTGCTCTTCTTGATGTTTAGGTTGTGGCTTTGTGACCTATGGTCTATCTCCATTTAACTGCACATGAGGTGCTGCAAGAAACTCTTCCCAGGTCATGAGAAAGGTATCATGTAGGGCTCTTTCTACCAGAAGTTTTATTAGACCATGATGGGTGACGACATTCTACCTTCCCTTCCTAACCTCTTCAAAACTCAAATTCAAAAACAAATATAGGATATTGGGAACATTTACTAAATGACCATGCCACAAATGACTCAAAAGCTTGAAGTGAATGGCATGCAGGAAAGAGCACCGCCCTTTCGCAAGTAATTTACCTTATAATGTGCACTGCTAATAGAGGGTACTCACTAGGAAGAGATGTCTATCTAGTACCTTGTTTTCTATATTCCATTGCGGTGTCTGGTGGAAAAGAAAATTCATGTCAAGTTGTGTGAGCATCATGACTATGTGGAAATGCTTCACTAGTGGTAGGAAGTTTGGAAACTTCTTCAATTCGTGCATCCAAAGATTCTACTTTTAATCCTTTTACATATGCAACCCCATTACTATATGTCCATAGGAATTCCAATTCTATAGCCTCATTATGACCATTCAACCATACAAAATATGTAAGCCACCCTATACGGTTAAATGTCTAAACATTGGCCTGGTATTGCAATAAAGATGCATGACTGGCCAACTTTGAGTGTATAGGCTATCAACCCATCTTGATTTCTTGAGAGATTCTACAACCTTGATTCTTCTAATTCTAGTAGTTTTCTTAACAAATTCTCCTATTCTCCAGAATTCAACTGCACCAGGGTTTGGTAATTACTAGACAAAGACTATCCTAGCTCTCTCAGTGGGTATCTTAGGCAAAATGGTAGAGGAATTCAAAAAGAAAAATAAAACTGAAGTTGGAATTCCAGAGTTCAAAAACAAATTTAAGGCTACAAATTCTGGATACACAGGTTGTTAAATCAATGGCTGCGTAGTATAGGCTTGCAATTTAATAATGGTGATCTTAAGTGAGGATAGCTATTGCATCACACACTTAAACTAACTGCCCCCTATGAAAAATATGCAGGTGTCATCACATGAATGGCTCAAAAGTACAAAAGTACTTGGAAAAATTACTAAATTAATTGAAGCATTAGTTATAATAATGTTAAAGAAAGTAAAGATCATTTGAAATAATAAATGAATGCATACCTAGAATATAATAACTGTAAATGCCGAAATCCAAAAAGATTGAGTGACATGATCCAAACAAAAAGTAACACATTGCATGATGATGATGTGATGGATGGATGAATATGGGAGATAAAGGTGATGAGATGTGATGTGACAGGTGTTTTATTATGACAAGAAATATTTTCATGGGAAATGAAAACTTTATTATGACTGCATTCGTGTAGAATTTAAGAAATGACCAGAGGGAGTTGTTGGCTGCAGGAGAATCTTCAACTAGAGGAGGTTTGACCACTATAGAGAAGTCTTCAGCTAGAGGAGGTCCATCAGCTTCAGAGAGTTCATTGGCTGTAGGAGCTTTATCAACTACAAGGGTTCAGCTGTGGTAGGAGAAATCTCAAACTGGCATAGAAATTCAAACTTTGTTTTCAGTTTATGGTACAGACCGAGTCTGTGCCCATTTACCAACAACTTGAAATGTACAAGGTTGATGGTTGATAACTAAACCATACCATTAGCATATACATTTTCAATTTCATAAGGACCAAACCATCTTGTAGTAAGCTTACCTTGTGTCTCTTGATAATGAGAGTCATACAAGATAACCCAATCACCAAGAGTAAATTGTTTGTTGAGGATATGTGAGTCATGCAATTTTTTTTTCTATATTTGAATCATTTCAGTGTGCTACAGGGCTGCTTTTTGTGTTTCATCCAGTTGGTTAAGCTACAGGATCCTGTTGCATTGTGCTATTCGTAGATCAATGTTTAGTTGTAATGTCATTCTCAAAGTCTTATGCTCAAATTCTATAGGCATGACATCATTCTTTCCATAAACTAGTTCAAAAGGTGTGAAACCTATCATCATCTTCCATGTTGTCTTATATGCCTAGACTGCTTCTTGTAACCTTGTCCTCTAGTCCTTTTTGTGTAACTGCACTATTTTGGTCAGGATGGCCTCTATCTCTCTATTTGTAATTTTTTCTTGTCCATTTTCCTATGGGTGATATGGACTATATTTCTAGTGGAAAATATTATATTCATTCATTAGGGTAGTGATCAGTGTTGATTTGAATTGAGTGCCCTGATCAGTAACCCATTGTCTTGGTACACCATATCGTGTGAAGATTTCTTCATATAAAAACTCAGCCACCTTATTATCCTGAGCATGTTTCATGGCACGTACCTCCACCCATTTTGTTACATAGTCAGTGCACACAAGAATGTAAGAATTGTCATTTAATGAAGGGATGATGGGTCCGAAAAAATCTAACCCCCATTTATCAAATGGAGTGACTACCACTTGAGGAAAGAGAGGAATTTCATCAATCTTTGTTGGTCGCCCCATCCTTTGGCATCGGTCACATTTTCTTGTGTAGTTGACAACATCTTTATGGAGGGTTGGCTAGTAGTATTCTATGTTCAATATCTTCATTTCTATTCTTTTGGCTACAAAATGCTCCCCACAAAGGTCATCATGACATGCATGGAGGATGTCATAGGTTTCATCCTCCCAGACACACCTTCTCAATATTTGATCAGGCCCATTATAGAATAGACAATCAATAATCCATGAAAAGTTGAAAGTTTTTTCTATGAAGAGTCTCTTTTCTTTTGGTGAGAAATAGGGAGGTACCTTTTGAGAAGCTAAGTAGTTTGCAATATCTGCATACCAGGGAGTTTTAGCTGAAATGGAGAACAAGTGATCATCATGAAAGATATCATCAATGATTTATGATTCATCTACATTCTGCAATCATGAGAGAAATTTTGCAACCACATTTGACTTGCTTGGCTTATCCACTATGGTGATATCAAATTCTTGTAATAGTAGAAGCCATCTGGCTAATCTTCTTATGATTGCAGGCTTATTATCAAGATACTTAATGGCTTCATGTTCAATATGCACAAATATCTGGTAGCATGTGATGTAGTGGCAAAATTTGTCTAGGGCATAAATATTGGCCAAAAGATCCTTCTATGTGACTGTGTAATTTAGTTCCGCTCCTTGCAGATTTTTGCTAATGAAATATATGGCATGTTCTACCATATATTCTTTCTATCCTATTACAACTCCCATTAAATGATCTTAGGCATCGGTATGAATGTGGAATGTAAGTGCCCAATTAGGTCCTCATAAAATAAGAGCTTGAGTAAGAATTGACTTCAGTTGCAGGAAGGCTTGATCACAACTGGGGGTCCATTTAAATTTTGAATCTTTGGCAAGCAGAGAATGAAGGTGACTAGCTATTTTGCTGAAGTCTTTGATGAATCTCCTGTAATAACCAGCATGTCCAAGAAAACTTTGGACATCTTTTTTCTTGGTTGGTGTTGGAAGGTTTTGAATAACTTCAATTTTGGCTGGGTCCACTTGGATTCTAGTAGCAGATATATAGTGACCAAGCACTATCCCTTCTTGCATCATCATGAAATAGTTTTCATTGTTTAGAGATAGGTTGTGTTGTTCACACCTTTTTAGGAGTTTGTCTAGGTTTTTCAGGGCTTCCTCATAAGTTTTTCCATATGTTGTGAAGTCATCTATATAAATCTCCATACAGTCATGAGAGATATCAGCAAAAATGTTGATAGCCTCTCTTTGGAATGTTGCTGGGGCATTACAGAGACCAAAAGGTAAAAATGAATAGGCAAACATTCTCCAGGGGCAAGTGAATGTAGTATTTTCCTGATTATCAAGAAATATTTGGATTTGGTTGTACCCACTATACCCATCTAGGAAGGAAAAATATTTTTTTCTTGCCAAGGAGTCCAATACCTGGTCAATGAACATAAGGGGGAAGCTGTGATCCTTTTTAGTTGCTTTGTTGAGCCATCTATAGTCCACACACACTCACCATTTTATTCCTTTTTTGGGCACAATTACTAATGGAGAAACCCACTCACTATCTGATATTGGATATATGAATCCATCATTAAGGAGTTTTTGCAATTCTATTTTGACTATTTCTCTTAATGCTTGGTTTACTTGTCTTTGAAATTGCCTCATAGTGGGGTTTGTCCTCTTTTAGATATATCCTATGGGTACACAATTTTGGGTCCAAGCCTTTCATGTTAGAATAATCCAATGCAAATACTATAGTATGGTCCATTAGTATTTTAGTCAGTGATGTTTTCTGCTGAGGAGTTAGCTGGCTATTGATATTCAAGCAACAACCAGGAGAAACCTCTATTTGCTTAGTCATCTCTATCATAGATGTGTCCATTTTTGAGGGAACTTGTATCTCATGGGGAAGAAATTGGTGGTAGAGATGTTTGGATACAAGAGAAGCCCATTGGTAATCAAAGTTTAAAACTTGCATAGATCAGTTATTAGAGGAACACTCTAGAGAATTTGGGTTTGATCTATACTGATTATGCAGGATATTGGTGATCACTTTGTCTTCTTTGTGGAGCTATAGGAAGGGATCTCTTTTTAACATCATTAACTGAGACACTAAGTTTATAACATCAACTTCTTCTCCTATGTCAGGCCATATTGGTGAGGCTAATTTCATTTGAGGTTGGGCTGGTGGATATAGGACTAGAGTATTTGTATGTCGACCATTAGAGATGGTCATATCCCTTGAGAGACATCTAATGTAAGCATCTATAGTTTCTAACCAAGGCCTACCAAATATAATTGGGTATCCCCATAGTGTAGCTTTAGGTGATAATATCATGAAATCAACTGGGTAAGACTAGGATTCAAGGTCAACAACTATATCCTCTACCATCCTGTCAGGTTTCACAGTAGAACTGTCTGCAAGCTGTAGGATAGTGGGTGTGCTTCAAAGGTTGGTTATACCAAGTTATTACATTATATCCCTGGTCATGACATTTATAATGGCTCCAAGATCTATCAATGTATTTTTAATGGCTATCCCATTAAGAATGACTTCGACAACAGGGCTTCTTGGGTTAGAATATTTTGGGATGGTAAGCTTTCCTAACATGATGTCAGCTAGTTTTCCCAATACATGGAAAGTCTGGGGGTCCTTTTTCTTGTAGCCAGGGTTCTTGAAGTGGGCTTCTTTGATGGATTTTCCATATGTAGGAACATCCTTAATTGCTTGAAATAAAGGTATTTGAACAATAATATTCTTGAACTAATCAAGAATGTTAAAGGCTATTTCTTTAGTAGGCTTTGGATTGCTATGCTGTAGTCTTTGTGGAAAAGGACGTCCAGTGTGTTGGCTTTTATTAGGTATAGGCTGTGGTATTGGTAAAGGAGGAGTGTGTTCAACTTGGATAGGCTCTTCTTGGGGTACTTAAGTTATGATTGCATGCTTAGGAGTAGGGAGAGTAGTTCCAGACCGTAGGTGGATATCATCAAGTGTGATTGCATAGGTAGGATATTGCATGGGGTATTGCATTTGGTCAGTAGCATACACACTTTGTTGAGGTGTAGGAGGCCTATTGTTTGGGTTTGGATGTGGTTGCATAGGTAGTTGTGTAGGCTTTAGAGGTGGATTATTGGTTGATGGTGGTGGCAAGAGTGCTTGCTGCTATGGAGGCTAAAGAGGTGGAGGTAGATATCCTTGAGGCTGATTTGGCCATTTCTAACCTCCTCGCCACTGAGGGTTCTGCTACCAATTACCCTGTGGTGGCTGCCATGCCCCTTGGGGTTGTTGCCAATTCCCCTGAGGGTTTTTCCATTGTGGACTAGGGTAATTTTTCCACTGATTTTGAAATTTGTTCCAGGGAGGATTTTGTTAATGCATAGAAGGTTTCCATTGATTATTATAAAATGGTTTGTTGAATGTACGCAGATCTTGAGGCATACCTTGTCTTTTCACCTATGGTCATTGCTGAGCAATGAAGAACAACTTCTCCTTCACTGGTTCAATTAGTTTGTAGTCAGTTGGCATTTGGGTAGTCTCCACGTTAGCAACCAGTTTACATCAATAATGTCTCTTCTTCTATCTATAGTGGGGACGAAATTCAGCCAGCATGGCCTCTACTTCCTCTTGATTCTTCTTTTCCTGTAAGGTATCCAGCTGTGTGGCCATGTTGTTGATGATATCTTGCTTAAAATCAGACAAGAGATGCATTATCTCTATTCTGGAAGCACCTGCACCATTTGTCTTTCCCATCATGGACCTATATCCCCTTCCTCTCTTACTGGTGGCTCTGGAGTACTCGAGGCATATCTTTTTTATATCATCCCATGTAGATTGGGTTATATCACCTCTTGCATTCAAGTCTTGTGCTTCAGTACATCCATCTTGTATGCCTCTTAAAAAGAGAAGGTTCTAAGATTCTTCATTAAGTGCATGCTCTTTGTTCCTTTGTAGGCTAAATATGAACCATGACACATAGTCCTTAAGTGTCTCATCCTCTTTTTATGTCATTTTAAAGATGTCTTCCCCTTGCATATCGATACTTGACAATACACCTTATATTTAAGTAAGATTGCAGCTTGCATTTCTACACAATCATGGACAACATCCTGCCCCAAGCCCATAAACCAATGTAGTACAAACTCCTTAAGAGTCACAAGAAAGAGTTTGAGCTTGTGGGCATCAGTGGTGTAGTCATAACTCCTACAGAGGATATCAAACTCAAAGAGAAAGGTATCTGGATCTTCTATCACAAGAACGTAGAATTTTGGATGGGCAGATGAAGGTATATTTTTAAGGTTGTTATTATCTTGCTGGTCAATGATGGGAGATCAAAATGTGGTGGGATTTTCCATCCTCAGAGGATTTATAAGATGTAGAGGAGGTGGATTATGTGGTTAATAGATGACCAATTGTAAAGATTTTTCCTATCTAACATCATTTTCATGGAATCAAGCTCTTAGATGAGAGAAGGCTTCAACAAATGCATTAATTTTAGGTTTCTCTTCAAAGGAAACAAGGTGTTCTTCTTCAGAGGATGAGGATGAGGATGAGGATGTAGTCTTAGGAAGTTCAATAGTAGCATCAACAAATGAGCTATCCTCTTCAAATGGATGATTGGATTGATTTGGAAAGTACCTTCCTCTAGCGTCTCTTCTTCTATTATGCATGCAACTAGTAGGAAGTGATGCAAATTGTAGTGTTTCTCAAAATGAAATGTATTCTACTTAAAGAAGGAAATAATAGAAAATCCTAGGAATGGCTTAGTGAGGACTAGGTTCGGCACCGTCCCTGGCAATAGTGCCAAAAATATTGGGCTCCTATAATGGTTTTGATAACTGGGCTTTAGAACCATAACTTAGGGATTGGACATCCATACTAAGTAGTTATCTCATCATTATGAAGGCACATTTAAATTATCAACCTGAGGATGTATACATGAAATAGGTCTACAAAGTATATGCAATCTGGGATTCTCTAAGTTATTCTATCATTACAAAACTAAAAGTATAAAAATGTTGGAAATGAATCTAACTGCACAGTAATGGCTGCAGGAAATTGTGTAATACACAATAGTTTGCTATGTGTTCTACTTCTATAACTATCAAAGGTAAAAAATATCATAAGTGCACCTTGTGTAGATAATTTAAACTCTGATATATTTCCTTAAAACATCATACACAAGTAACATGCCTTCATGAAAATACAATCTACAACTTCTATTAAAATTATTACTGCTGTTACAAATTTCCTTCTACAAAATGATGACTCTCTAAAGCTAATGAACAAATACCACTTGCTCCTTTTTTTTTCTTGATTAAAATTTCAAATATATAGGCTTATTGACTCCCTAAAAACCATCTAACATGTTTCTCATCATTCCTTTAAACAAGGAAGAGACTTATTCTAAAATAATGACTAAGACAAAGAGTCCTATTACAACTTGTCTTCTTGACTGATTGGGAAAAGAGTTTGTTTGCACTCTTTTATGAAAAAATTGATTTGTTGGATACTTTTTTGTGTTCATAAATAAAATACAAATCATATCCAACCTCCTTTTAAGTTATAACTCAAATTTCTATAAATAGAAGAAGCTTGACTAAGTTTTCTGATTTGTTGTTCCACTTTTCATGCAGCCAAATTCAAACAGATGGTTCTCACTTATTATTACGAGCTATCTCAAAATATTTTACTAGATTATTGTCCTCCTTATCTTTCTAGATCATTTTGAAAATTTAGATTCCATTAAGAAACGTGGAGGATATGATCATTTTACCAAGACTGGGTTTTTGGCTACCTTCAAACTCGACTATTTTTACTTAGTCAACTTCAGATAAGTGGTTCTCATTAAATATTGTGAATTGGATCAAAAAATATTAACACATTTTTATCCTCTTTTTCAGCTTTCCAAATAATTAATAAAATCTGAATTTCATTAAGAATTGAGTGAGATATGCCTGTTTTACTGAAACTACTTTTTGACTTTTTTCTGCATTTCTTGCAACTACTGAATATTGACAATTGTCAACTTGCTTCTCCTTCTTTCCATCTGCATGAATGACTCAAATATATCACAAAAATATGTTAATCATCTCAAAAGATTAATTATTTTATAATAACCATTTATCATAATAAATCATCATAATTTAGCATTAACTAGCTAGATATATAAATGCTAATCAATAAATCATTAATCATAGTTAATGCTTCATAAATCAAGGTAATGTATAAAAATGACTTGGAAAACTATTATAAAGATGATGAAAAGTGTTATAACAAATAAAATAAACATGACAAATTATAGGCTCATCAGTTCCTCCAATCCATCAAATGAGATATATATATAAGTTGGTAAGGAGTGAGATATTTTGCTAAATGAGGGTAATGTTGATGAAGTCGACCATAAAATTGATGTTGAGGGTAGTATTGTTAAATCATGAGCAAGTTAATACCTTATTATTAACCCACTCAAATGAAGATGGGCGTAAAGAGAAAGAATGCAATTAATAAACTATTTCTATAGGGCATATTGACTTATACCTATTGATCGACGTCACTATGCATGATCCTCATCAAAGGGGTTAAATTTCCTGTCACCAAGCACAAACATATGAAATAAAAAATGAACAAAAGACAAGAAATAAGACAAATCATTAGGGATATACAAAAATTAATAATACTATAGAAAAATTTTAGGCACAAAGTATGTCAAGCACAAAGTATTCCATTTAGATATGTTCAAAATTTTCCTAGTAATCATTTGGGGAACACAATCATGTAAAACACAAACATAGCCAACTTGGGTCACTAGAAGTACTCTAGGGTCACTGGAAGACCTTGGAAGGAATGGAAGGACAAACATAGCCAACTTGGGTCATTTGATTCTAATGAGGTCATATTTGGCCATTTGATTACATTTCCATGTTATTTGTAATGATTGAGAATCCTTTGTAAAGGATAAAACTGTTGGAGATTTGCCAACAAGCCAGTGTTGACTGTATGTTTGTCATTGATGACAACATATGGTAAGCAACATGTGTGGAAGCCTGATGGAGAGAGATGTGAGTATATGTTTCCTATATATGTTATCAACATGATATCATAGACGTAGAAGTTGATTCTAAGAGAAGACAGTAATACAATAGTCTATATCAGTGAGTGTTCTTGACAGGTCCCAAGAAGAGTTCTGCATGTGATTTATAATATGGTTGTAATAGAGCCTTGCATGTTTATACTTATGTTTTAGACATATGTATGATACTATGTTCATGGAAGTAGAGTAAGATATGCAGTACATATTGAGTTATGAAGTCTCCAGTTGACAGTCACAGTTTCCTGAGTTTATTGAGTAGAGCTAACATTAATTTTATTGTTGCAGTAGTTGAACCTATCATTTTGATATGCATGCTTGGATTAGTCTTTGGAGAAGAGTTAAAAATGTTTGGTTAAGAGTGCATGACATAATTCAACATGAGAAGAAAGTATCAGTTAATTTGGTGGAGCTGACAGTGTGAAGTGATGTGTCTACTCATATTGAGTTGGGCAGTCCTAATTTGTGTTGTGTGTATAGTAGAGCCGACTAAGATATTATTGGAGAGTTTTATTATTTCTCTAATATGATTTCAAGATGGTTCTAATAGGCTGACTTGATTATATCATTTAGAGGAAAGATATTTATAGGCATTCATTTGAGATTGCTAAGTATGGCACATAGTTGAAAGATAAGAGTAGATTAGACGGTGCGAAGTGTTGAGCCATCAGCAGAAGGTCTATGCAACAAAGTAGAGAGTATATGCTATTCGTTGGAACTGATAAAGATAGCAGGTCTATGCATAGTTCACCAAGATCTAGATACAATGTGTATCTATTAAACAAAAGGTTGTAGCCTTCACCCCTTTGAGCAGTGTGCTCTCGGACAGTGTGTCCTCACCCCTAATAGGGTTGATTGTAAAAGACTCCTAACAGGGTCTGACCCTTTACCAGGTCATTGCACTTAATGCATTATAAATATCAACTCCTAACAGGTTTGTAAGATCTTCTAACAAGGATCATAATACTCTAGTGCAGTTTATAGTGGGTGCTAATTCCCACCGAGGTTTTTACCTATTTAGGTTTCCCTGTAACCAAAATTGTGGTGTTGTATCAAGTGTTGTTATATTATGTTTATGCTTAATGTTCTTCTGTACTTAATTGGATAAAGAATTGAATCTTGTAGATAACTTATTCACCCCCCCCTCCCCTCCTCAGTTATCTCTTGGGACTATTCCTAACAATTGGTATCAGAGCCAAGTGCCTCAGAGAGAAAGTTTAATAGCTTGAGGTTGATCAGATGGCATTATTTAGAAAAGAAAGTCCTAAGTTTGATGGAGAGAACTATCTAGATTGGAAGAACAAAATGATGACACATTTGCAGTGCATTACCTTTGAGATTTTTGAAGTAGCTACCAAAGAAGTTTAGATTCCCTCTCTAGCAGATCTTGCAAAGGAAGATGCAACTCTTAAGAAAAAGGAGTGTTCACTCAAAATGCTATTGCCAAAGAAGCCCTTATCAATGTCTTTTTTGACAATGATTTTTCAGAGATCAAGAAAGTTGATAAAGCCTACAAGATATGGAAGTATCTAGAAGACATGTTTGAAGGAGGCATCCAAGCTAATAATGCGCATAGAAAGACATGGAAGAAAAAGTACAATACATTGGAGATTCTACCTGAAGAGAACATTAGAGCCTATAATCAAAGGATTAATGAAGTAGTTGCAGGAATCAGAAACAATGGTGGAGAGATCGCAGAATAAGACATAATGTATAAGTTGATGACTACTTTGACACCATAATATGAGAGCAAGATAAACATCTTAGATGAGACTATGCAATTCTCAAAAGAATTAAAAAGAGAGACCTTAATCAAAAAGATTTCAGCTTTTGAGATATCAAGTTTAAAGATAGAGGTTAAAAGTGAGACAACCTTCAAAGCCTCAGTCCATGGTAAGAAATCTTTGAACACTTCTGGTAATTTTGATGACGATGATGAAGAAAAAGAACTAGATGATTTCATTGCTTTGATTGCTAAGAAAGAAAAGAAAGGAAAAGGGAAATATGAAGGTCAGTTACCATTCAAATGCTTTTCATGTAATAAGATTGGTCACTTTAAATCTAAGTGTCCTATAAGAGTCAAGAAGTTCAAAACTAACTACAAGCCTGCATATACAAAATAATGTTACTATGTTGGTGATGGAGTATCAAATGAAGAGTCAGAAAAGGATGAAATTGGATTCATTTCTCTTGAATAAATGGATAAAATAATTGATGAAATGGACCTTGAAGATGAAAAGGAAGCACAAGAGTTAGCACTGATTTCACAAGATGACATCAGGATAGATTGGCTCATTGACAACAGTTGCTCACATCACATGACATGAGACAAGAATAGATTTGTACATCTAGATAGATACAAAGGTGACATGGTTAGATTTGGAGACAACACTCCTAAACCTATAATAGGTAGAGGAGCTATTACCTTAGATGGAAAGAATAACACTGATGATGTTCTTTATGTTGATGGTTTGCAACATAATCTATCAAGTGTTGGACAGTTCCTTGAAAAAGGATATCAGTTGGAATTCAAAGACAACAAGTGCATCATTAATAACAAGGAAGGAGAAATGATTGCATCAGGTTCAAAGACTAAAGGTAATTTTTTTCAGCTTAATCTTGAAGCAAGTTGTTTTGTTACTAAAGTAGATGACATTTGGTTATGGAACAAAAGATTATGTCACATCAATTTTGACAACATAGTAAATATAAGCAATGTAAAGGTAGTAAGATATCTTCCTAGCATTGAAAAACCTATTGATACAATATGTAGGGAATGTGTGATGGGAAAGCATGTGAGAAATTCATTCAGAAGAAAGCATAATTCGACAGAGAACAAATTAGATCTTGTGCATATAGACCTATGTGGACCAACTCAAACAAGATCATACTATGGTGAAAGGTACTTTATTTTGTTTTTTGATGATTATTCTAGAATGATGTGGGTTGCATTCTTAAAGGATAAATCAGAAGCATTTGAGAAGTTCCAAATATTCAAAGCTAAGGTTGAAAATGAGTCTAGATTGAAGATTAAATGTCTGAGATTAGATAGAGGAGGAAAATTCACCTCTAATAGATTCTATGAAAACTACGAAGAACATGGGATAAAGAGACAGTTAAGTGCACCTAGAACCCCTCAGCAGAATGGAATTGCAGAAAGGATGAATAGGATCATACTTGACACAACGTGCACCATCATGATTGAAGGAAAGGTTGCACACACCTATCAGAGAGATGCAGTCAATACTGCATTCTATACAATCAATATAATTCAATTGAGGCCAGGTGCAAACAAGACACCTTATGAGCTATGGTTTGGGAATGTACCTATAGTAAAATACTTCAGAATCTTTGGAAGCAAGTGCTACATAAAGAGAGATGAAGCAATTGGAAAGTTTGATGCAAGAAGTGATGAAGGTATTTTTATTGGTTAGTCTACTAAAAGAAAAGCTTATAGATGTTTCAATTTAAGATTGAAGGAGATCATTGAAAGTGCTCATATTAAGATTGATGAGAAGTTTATGATTCAAGAAAGATATCATGATTATGCACCTATGATTGAAGAAGAACCTAGACCTACCACTAGGGAAATAGTTGTTGATGAAATGTTTGACAACATTGATGTATTATTCAATGACCTCGAAACAAGTGAAGAAGAATAAAAAAATTCAGATGAGAGAGTCACACCTAGTGTTCCTAAATTCACATATAGATATAATTCAAAGGAAGACATCATTGGAGATTAGAATAATAAAGTCATGACAAGATCAAAAGCAAAGAGTTCCACAAAAAATGAAGAGGTATGTTTACTATCATAGATTGAACCCTTAAGTGTTGAAGATGCATGTAATGATTTAGATTGGCATGAAGCAATGAAAGAAGAGCTAGATCAAATAATTAAGAATGATACATGGGAATTGGTCCCTAGGCCTAGTGATAAGAATGTGATTGGAACCAAGCAAATATTTAGAAATAAGATGAATGAAGATGGAACAGTGGTAAGAAAAAAAGAAATAATAGTATGTAAAGGATATGCACAAAGAGAAGGAATTGATTATTTTGATACATTTTCCCTTGTAAGAAGATTGGAAGCCATAAAGTTGTTTCTAGCCTATGCTACCTTCAAAGACTTTAAGGTATACTAGATGGATGTTAAGTCAACATTTCTGAATGGAGAGCTGAAGGAAGAAGTATACATAGAGAAGCTTTAAGGATTCACCTTATCAGATAGACCTGATATGGTATGCAAATTAAAGAAAGCCCTCTATGGACTCAAGCAATCCCCTAGAGCATGGTATGAAAGAATTGATGGATACTTGACAAATATTGGATCCAAGAAAGGAGTTGTAGATTGTAATTTATTCACAAGAGAAACATCTGATGGATTGTTGTTAGTTGCCATATTTTTTGATGACATTATCTTTGGTGGTAATGACAAGCTTAGTGCTAAATTTGCTAAAGAGATGTAGAGTAAACTTTAGATGAACATGATTGGACCTATCAAGTACTTTTTAGGACTGAATGTGCAACAGACAGATAAAGGTATATTCATAAATTAGTCTAAGTATGTAAAAGAGATATTCAAGAAGTTCAAGATGGATGATTGAAAGCTAGTAAGTACCCCTATGATAATAGGATGCAATATTTCAAAAGAAGATGATTCAACAACATTAGACATAACCTTGTACAAGTCTATGATTTGTAAACTAATCTATCTTACTCAATCTAGACCTGATATTTCCAACATAGTTGGTATTGTTGGAAGATTTGCACCAGATCCTAAACAAAGTCATCTCATGGTAGTAAAGAGGATATTCAAATACTTGAGAGGAACTCTAGACTATGGTTTATGGTATCCTAATTTAGAAAATGTATAACTTCATGTGTATACAGATGAAAATTGGGTAGGATGTGTGGATGATAGGAAGAGTACCTTAGGAGCAGAAGTATTTCTTAGAGATAGACTTGTTACTTGGACAAGTAAGAAGAAAAATTATTTTTCTCAGTCCACAGTAGAAGTAGAGTATGTTGCAGCAACATTAAATTTCTCTACAATTATGTGGATCAAATAGATGATAAAATATTTTGGTATTCAGATTGATTATCCCATTGTTATTCATTGTGATAACACTAGCACTATCAATATGTCAAAGAACCCTATGATGCATGCAAAGACAAAACACATTGAGATAAAATATCACTTCCTAAGAGAGAAAGTAGTAGAGAAAGAAGTAAAGTTGGACTATGTGAGAACAAAAGATCACCTAGCAGACATATTCACAAAGCCTTTACCTAAGGATACATTTGAGTATCTTAGGGAGAGCTAGGAGTAATTCCCTTCCCTACATCTAATTAGAGATTGCAAGAGTGCATCAGTCCTTAGTGACTGATGAAAGGTTGACTACTCTACTTTAGGAGTAGTACCGGTGCTTAATTGTTTGGCACCCTTTGCCATTGATGTCAAAGGGGAAGTAAGTATATAGTCATGAAAAAAATAGTAAATAATACAACAGTTGATATTCAGAGCATTCAGGAGTAGATGAAGGATTCATCCTTAAGGAAGTTTTGATGAGGAAATGAAGAATGTTATAAAATAATTGCAACAAGGGGGAGTGAGTATTTAGCAAGAAGAAACAAAATAGTAAGAGATGGAGGATTCATCTTTGGGGGAGTTTTGTTGAGGAAATGGAGAATATTATAAAATGATTATACATTTGGATTTGTGGTGTTTTTCATTACATATGTTGCCATGAATGCCAAAGGGGGAGATTTTTAGAGATTTGCCAGCAAGCTAGTGCTGATTGTATGTTTGGCATTGATGACAACATATGGTAAGTAGCATGCATGGAAGCCTGATGGAGAGAGATGTGAGTATATGTTTCCTAGATATGTTATCAACATGATATCATAGACGCAGAGGTTGATTCTAAGAGAAGATAGTAATACAATAGTCTGTATCAGTGAGTGTTCCTGACAGGTCCCAAGAAGAGTTTTGCATGTGATTTATAGTATGGTTGTAATAGATCCTTGTACATTTATAATTATGTTGTAGACATATGCATGATACTATGTTCATGGACAGAAGGTTAGATATGTAGTAAAAATTGAGTTATGAAGTCTCCAGTTGACAGTCACAGTTTCCTAAGTTTATTTGGTAGAACCGACATTAAATTTATTGTTGTAGTAGTGGTGCGTATCAGTTTGATATGCATGCTTGGATTAGTGTTTGGAGAAGAGTTAATAATGTTTGGTTAAGAGTGCATGACATAATTCAACATGAGAAGAATGTATCAGTTACTTTGGTGGAGCAGACAATGTGAAGCGATGCGTCTACTCATATTGAGTTGGGTGGTTCTAATTTGTGTTGCATGCTTAGTAGAGACAACTAAGATGTTATTGGAGAGTTTTATTGTTTCTCTAATATGATTTCAAGATTGTTCTAATAGGCCAGCTTGATTATATCATTTAGAGGAAATATATTTATAGGTAGTCATTTGAGATTGCTAAGTATGGCAGATAGTTGAAAGATAAGAGCAGAGCAGAAGGTGTGAAGTGTTGAGCCATCAACAGAAGGTCTATCTGAAAAAGTAGAGAGTATATGCTATTCATTAGAACTAATCAAGATAGAAGGTCTACACATAGTTCACCAAGATCCAGATATAGTGTGTATTTGTTAAATAGAAGGTTGCAACCTTCACCCCTCTGAGCAGCGTGCTCCCAAACAGTGTGTCCTCACCCCTAATAGGGTTAATTGTAAAAGTCTCCTAATAGGTTCTGACCCTTGACCAGGTCATTGTACTTAATGAATTGTAAAGATCAACTCCTAATAGGGTTATAAGATCTTCTAACAAGGATCATAATACTCTAGTGTAGTTTATAGTGGGTGCTAATTCACAACGGGTTTTTTACCTATTTGTGTTTCCCCATAACCAAAATTGTGGTGTTGTGTCAAGTGTTGTTATATTGTGTTTATTCTTAATGTTATTCTATACTTAATTGGATAAAGAATTGAATCTTGTAGATAACTTATTCACCACCCCCCCCCCCCTCTCAGTTATCTCATGGGACTATTCCTAACACAAACATGTAAGCCATTAATGACATTTGTAAGGGCTAAGTGTACCTAGGGGTCACTAGGGGTGATTAGGTTGATCCTAGGTTAGTTTCATTGGGATAATGACCTATAAAGGTCCAAATGAATGTAAAATGGCCACTAGAGCCATCAAAATGATGTAAATGCACATGAAGTGCAAAAATGTGAAATTTGCCTATTTTGGCAAAATAAGGCCTAAAAGGCTAAATGAGGGTTTAAGATAGTTTGAGGGTTTAAGGGTAGGATGAAGTCCTAAAAACCTTTAAAAGGGTTATGGAAACAATATGAAATAACTAGACAACAAAGGTTAACAAGAAACTATTTGCAAACATTCAATAATTGACTCTTACCGGTCTAAGGAATTTTGTAACCGGTTTGTAAGAGGCTTATTTACCTTGAGGATGTGTGAGTTTGAACAGTGGAGTAGGGGAGTTTGGTAGATAATTGAAGATTAGAAGAAGCAATGTAAACATACTTTTGATCAATGAAATATAATTTTAATGTACTATTCCTGTCTCTACCCGTGTAGGCATAGTCCTCACTTTGGGTGTCTAAATCTCTTCTCTCAATGCAAATGTAGATAGAAAAGGAATATGAAATGGTGGTTAATCATTCTTTTTTAGTTTTAAATGGTTCTTTTAAAGTTTAAAAGTTATTAGGTCCCTATTTCAATTGACTATTCCCGTACAGTTAGGGTGTGCAATGTGTGTGTGAATTTTGTACCTAGTTGTAGACACAACACTTCAGTAAAACATTAGAGGTTAGCAAAAACTGAAATCTACAAGTAATTGAAACTATACTAACCAGGTGATTTACTACCTTCTAGTAGGTGTGAGTATGATGTTCTTAGATTGAAATCGAGATCAGTGACATGCAACACCTAAATGAAGGATTTAAGATGATGAAAGAAATGAAATATGAATGCAAATTAATCTATATTTTTGTATTTTCTATGCAATAAGAATGAGAAACTGTATGAATCTAAGCTATAATGTATGAAATTAAGTTTGAATGCAGATTTAATCTAAGAAATGCTATGAATGCATATAAAAATCTATGATATGAAACTATGAATGATCAAAACAATAAATGAAAATCTCACAATAGCCTTGATTCACAAAAGATTGATTCTTCAGTCACGAATTCGCTAGAGTGAGGATGCAATTTCAAGGTGTTGATTAGCCAGACCTTTGTGAAGAGCTGAGCTTTGGTTTTATAGAAATCCAGGGCTTTGAGGATGCAAGAGAAAAGCCATAAATCACTCTTGATAAACTCAGGTTGATTTTTGAGTTATTAGGAAATTAAGAATATTTAATTCATAAAATCATGCAAAAGTAGTTTTTATCTCAAAATAGAGCTTTAGTTCTCTTTTTCAACTCATCATCAAATGTTGAGTTTTAGAAAGTTTACAAATTGAAATTAGCAATTGTTTTAAAGTTGACTGCTTTTGTGATTGTGCATGATTTAATATGAATTAATTTAATAAATAAAGTGATTTATTTTCCACTTAATTGATTTTGAATTCAAACAATTGATTTATGGGTTAATATATTATTAAGTCAAACTTTATTCCAATTAAATCATTAAATTTGACAACTTTGATTTTAAATAAATTAAATAAATATCCAATTGATTGTTTGTAAGAATTTTGATTTATTGTCAAAATAAAAATAATATTAATTAGGAATAAATACAATTAAATCTAATTAAATAATTAAGTGGTAGAATTAAATTAATTAATTAAATATTCATCATATTCAATTAATCAACTTTAGAATAAATAATAACATTTATCACCAAATAATATTTAATTAAAGATAATTAGATAAATTAGGAATATTTAGGAAATATTCCCTGATGCATAATTAAGATAAAATCAATTAGGATTTCGATGTGAAGATGTGCCTTAGGTTAGGACTTTTTTTATCAATTTCATTCAATGTGTCGATATAGGAGGTTAATAAACCTATAGCCCATTTTTGGGGTATTACATTTTGCCCCTCTTTGAATTACCGTGCGAAGCACAGTGGTTCAAAGATAGTCTGTGTCTGATAAAGATGTATGAAATTGATTTGATTTGAAAGATTAACCGATTCTGAGATAGAAACTGATTGAAATATTTAAAGATTCAAGATTTAAGATTTAGGTCTTGAGTGACCAAAGATAATGTTAAATATAGCAACAATGAACTGGTGATTACGAAAAAGTGCGAAAATGCCTGATTCTGAACCTTATGATTGTGAAGAAGTGAGTGATCAATTCCAGACCTGAATGTCCTTGTATGAATCATATTGGTATCACATCCTAAACCCATCAATTACAAAGAAACAAGGAAATGACGCAAATGAACCGTTGGTTACGAAAAGTTGATACAGTTTACAAGAGAGATTTAGGATACCAGATTGCAATAGATTTTCCCCAAGCAACGAGGACTTTAGATGAGCCAAAAACTAGATGTGGTTGTTGTCTTGATTACTAAGGAAAGATTGATTACAGATTTAGATTTACAGACTTGAATGATGTGCAATACCATGCCCCCTTCGAGATTAAAATTGAAATCTGACAAGAAAAGTCAGTGTTATAGTTTAGAAGCATGTCAATTGATTTGAGAAGTGGTTATACACATTTGAGAATGTGTTCTGCATCATTTAGAGGTCCTGGAGACCAAGTTTGACTAGATTAAACCATGATTTGACCATAGTTGACCAAGTTGAAATTTTGATAGTTTGATGTAAGATAATCAGTTGAATTTTGGATTTCTATGATGATTGAAGGTTGATTATGCAAGTAGTGAATAATATAAATGATCTTAGATTTTGATTTTGATCACAAAAAAGGATTCTACTTGATGTTTCGTTGGAAGAACCTTCATGTGAGATTCAACTTTTGTGTCATTTTTTTTTTTTTGAAGAATCATTTAAGTGTTCAAGCAATTTGTGAGATCATGCAAAGTGCAAAATGTAAAATGACATGAAGAATGAAATGCAAACCTAGGACGTAGGACCTAGTCACTGATCATGTGTCTATTTGTTATCATCATTGAAATTTTTAGGTAACTGGATAAATCAATACAACACCCACTAGTTATGAAACTATAGACATATGAATATCGATTTGTATGCACAAGAATCAATACAACATCCACTGGTGAGACAACCATGGACATATGAATATTGATTTTGTTTTTGGAATGCCAGATTAGATATAAGCACCAAGGCACAAATGCCAAGATGACCTGAATATCATGTCCATTTTGATATAGAAATTTGTATAAGCATTAGACCATAAACATCATGATGACCTGAATACGCCTTGTGTTCAAACACATCAAGCAGTCAAGAGATCATTCAAAATCCAGTGTGAATTATCCGTAGTGACCCTTTATCGTTCACATCCTTAGGCAAGATCGCGTTTCACAATAGGAGAAAGAACTCACTCAAAAATACAATAGTTAGATCAAACTTCTTTGAATTTTTTGGGTATCAATAGTCGAGGTACACATGGCCATCCAATTCAAGATAGAGGCTCTTATAGATGGACACCATTTCAATCCAAAATTTCCAAAGTTGTAAGATTTTCACATACAAGCAGAAGATAAAGAAAAGATTATGCCCCCAGTCATCAATCCCTAAATCTTGTAAAGGACATCATCGAAGAGCTCGAAGGGACACAATATGCAAAAATCTCAATGTGAATCAATAAGCATACAAGCAGATAAAAGCATGTAAAAGCATATATTATTTTCAATTTGATGTTTGATTGCGTTGTTGTAGATGAAAAATCCTTTTTGGAGATGAGACAGATTGATTGACTCAAATGAAGCTTCAAAGGACTCTGACTAGATATGACTCATCTAAGATACATTGGAGGCCATAAGATATGACTTTTGATTGCCCCCAAGTGTTAGACATTGATAGGATACAGACATTTGAGCTGATTGGTGTACATACTGACTTTATTGAAAATAAGGATACAAAAACAAATCGAGAAATATGTACAAACTAAAGCAAGACTGAAAGCTAGGAAAGACCAAGATTGCACTGATAGATGGAGTATTTTGAAACAAGTGGCACCTGTTTGCCAGGTTTTCACCATCTTGGCAGAGATTCTATTTTTGCTACCAAGGCGCCTATTTCCAGGTTTTCACCAAGGCACTTTTTCTTTTTCTCATTTTTTGGTATTTTTCCTTTTTTTTTTTTTGTACTTTTTGATGTTTTTTACTTTTTTTGTGAATCATCAAGGCGCCCATTGCTAGGTTTTCACCAAGATGTTCATTTTTTCAGGACTTTTTCAGATTTTTATAATTTTTTCAAGACATTTTACCATAGATTGAATGCCTTAGGTGCAGAATTTCTTCAGATGGAGAATGTTGATTGGTTCTCGGAGCTATTCTCCTTCAGTCATTGAGAGTTGATAGGTTCTAGAGCCAAAAGTAGTAGTAACAAAAAAAGGACCCAGACAGTTGGGTTCAAACTTCGCCTTGCGCTCTCTATGTGATTGATTTTTAGGATTCTTTCTCAAGACTAGATCACCAACCTAAAATTCTCTGTGTCTAACTTTGTTGTTGTAGCCTCTAAACATTCTCTTCTGATATACTATGAGATGATCATATGTTGTTTGTCTACGCTCATCTAGTAGTTCAAGTTCTTGCAACCTAGACACTCTGTAGTCATCATCAATTACTAGACCATGCATTCCGATTCTTAGTGATGAGATTTCAACCTCAATAGATAGTATTAATCAGTATGTACAAAGGATGCCCCCAGATAGAATGGGCATTGAACTCCCAAGCAAGATCACATCGTGTAGTCCCAATGTCTAGCAAGGTGGAGAACAAGAGGGATTAGCAAGCTAGTGGAAGAGATGGAAGACAAGAGAATGAAGGAGAATGAAGGGAAGAAATCCTCAAGGGAAAACTCCTCAAGGGTACCCAAGCTAGGGAAAAATTGTCATGTAAAACACATTTGGACAAGCAATGAAAGGCTAGCATAGGATAAGTCACACAAGTGTAATGCAAAAGAAGGAAAGGATGTAGTCCAAAGGAGTAGACATGTCAAGAGGTTTCAAAGCATCGTGTTCTACTCTTTTTTTATTAGATCAAGACCAAAGGGGAAAAGGATAGCGAAAGGCTAGAATGAATGGAGGAAAATAAATATGAAGGCTAAACATGAATGGAATGAAAGAAAGATCATCGTAAGATAGGTCACAAGATAGCCAAATGTTCATGTATAGATCAATATTGTCAAGATCAAAGAGAGAAGATGGAATGGATGAAATATGTAGAAGAACTACACATGATGCCTGATTGCCAAGTTTTCATCATGGTACTTATCCAAGGTGCCACAAGGAAGTGGTTTTCACCATAAGATGAATTTATTTCTCTTTACTTTTGCTACCAAGGCACCTGTTTCCAGGTTTCCACCAAGGCACATTTTCAATTTTTTTTTTTTGGAAGAAGGAAAGCTTTTTAGATAATGCTCCTTGAAAGGATAAACCATGATATGCCAAGGATTCAAAATGATATGCTCAAAGATGTTGATAGAGAAAGGAAGATGGAAGAGAAAAATGGAGGATAAGGTTTTATGTAAAGCGAGTGAGGTTAGAAGATAGGAGTAATAGGCAAATGAGGAAAAATGATAGAAGGTAGAAGGATAATGAATGGAAGGATTGTGAAAGGGTAGATGGAAAGGAATGAAAGATCAACATCAACACACACCTTGAAGGGTGGTGAGAGGATGGAGGAAATGTGAATGAAGGAATATGAGAAGGAATATGGTGAATGGATAACAGAGGTTGTGGTTTGGGCACATGGAATGGAAGAATTATTTTGGAAGAAGATGAAGTGGAAGTCTTTAGAAGCTTGAATGTCAACTTCACTTGTTGCTCAACATCAAACTTTTTCAAGAGAGATTTTGGAATCCATATAGCCGTAGGCTTTTCATTTATTTTTTATGATTTAGAGAGAATATATTCAATGATGGATTTTAGAACCCATACTTGTCTTGTAATTTTTTTCATAGATATCTCTTTTGACTTTATGCCTCCATGTTGATTAGAGGAGACATGGTGATCTTCTTTTTCTGATGGATTCTTGTATTGTTTTTTTTTCTTGTATTGAACATTCAAGTTACTTCCAAAAGACTTGGGACTTGTGGAAGAAGAAGGAGGATATGACTGGTTTAGATGGGTGGGCGGATGAAAAGGATTCAAGGGTATGCATCTATGTTGATCTTGAGGAAAGAAAAGAGATGGAGGGATGTAAGGACCTAGGATGGATGAGAAATTAGGAGAGTTAGGAGGGGAAAGTGAAGGGACATAAGGAACCAAGATGGAAGGTAGATGTGAAGCCCTTAGTAGTGGTGGAAGAGGTCCAAGGATGGAAGTGGAAGACACAAAAGGATAATCAACAAGTTCATCAACATTTATATGACAACCAAGGACATCAACATCTTTAGAGTGAGCATTAGGATTTTCAATAGAATCATGGACATCTTGAATATGAGCACCTTCTTTGATAGGATTGTTTAAAGCTTGCAAGGACTTAGGAAGAGTAGAAAGTGGAAACGAACATGGAGTGGTAGAATAAGCAGATGGAAGACTTTGCTTGACAAGGATCTTTGGATAGCATAAGCGCATTATTTTTCTCTTGATTTTCAATAGGCTTAACATTGGAAGTAACAACACCATTTTTACCAACCTTAATGGAAGTATCATCTTTGAAAATTGAAAGTGGGGTAAGGTTATTTTGATTGTCAATAAGCTCAACGGTGTAAGTAGTAACTTGATCTTGCTTAGGAGAAGACTTAAGATAGGGTGGAATGAATGAGAAAGGGCACGCGGGATCAAAATAACCATGAAATGGATAAGAGACATCATGAAAAGGATTAGATGATATGAAGGTTTCTTGATCTTGATCTTTCTTTATGTTCTTTTCTTTATGATTTTTAGAGTCCTCTTGACATGGAGCCATTTCTAGGCATAAGGAAGCATGTTGGGATTGTATGGGAGACTTTGGAAGAGATGGTGAAGGACTAGTTGAAGTGGGCATTATAGCATATAAAGACTTAGGTTGTTTAGGTTTAGCATTATTGAAAGTATTTGTAGCCAAGTGAAGGTTAGCTTGAGTTTCTTTAAGAGGTAGCCCTTGAGGATAACTATAGGAAACCACATGAAAAATATTAGGACCTTTGGTGGATGAAGGACTTGTGAAAGATTTGATAGGCTTGGAAGCTTTAGGAAATGTATGGGTATTGGAGGAAGTAGAGGATGGAAGGGAATTATCACAAGACAAAGGTTCAACATTAACATGATCTTCCTTAAGAGTGTAATCTTTATTTTTAGCATGAGAGTTCTTAGAGGAGAAATTATTATAGTATTTATGTTTATAATTAGCGCGGTAAGCTTTCTCTTTTTCAAGTGAAGTAGATGTATCATCTAGGTATTGTTCACATAAATCATCAAAGTCTCTTTCAAAATCAGAATCATATGGATCACCATCATGATCTATCCAATGTGACGACCCATTTCCAATAAGCATGAGCACATGACTAGGAGGACTCTTAGGAATAGAGGTGTCATAGGTATCACTATATTATCTATCATCATAGTCATCAAAGATGGGTATATCACTCTCTGTGGAAGAGGTATCACAAGGACTATCATATTGCTCATCATGGTATGTCTTGAGATGAGGAGTAAGAATCTTGGGAGAAGTAGAAGAGGAATGAGATCATGGAGAAGAGGAAGGTGAAGACCCAGTGGAGGAAGGAGACTTGGAAGATGAGGAATAATGAAAAGACTTAGAAGATGAAAGACATTTTGAAGAAGGAGGTCTTGATAGGATCATGCGTATGATCCTAGCAAAGGCATCTATTTTAATCAATTTTTATTTTATTTTTGTCATAAATTTATCACCCATGAGATTTTTGGAGGAATAATACTCTTCGAATTTAGCAATGAGTTCGAGATCATCCATTTTCAAGAGAGGTTCCATAACAAGATAGTTGAAATTCATGGTTCTAGAAGAGGATGAATCAAGCATGGAAGTGACAGAAGAGATGAATAGAAGAAAGTAGACTAGATAATAAGAGGAAAAGAATCAAGAAGATGTGAATAGTTTTAGGAAGAAGAGGAAGAAACGTGAAGGAAGAGGAGAAAGGATGGAAATGGGAGACTAGGAAGACATGAGAGATGTGGAAGAAAGAAGACCAAGAGTCATTTTGTGCAAATTGATACCATTTAAGTTTATTTGTATGTTGAGAAACATGTCATAGCACCTAAGATCTGACTCGGGTCAACCAAGGAAGACTAGAAATGATAAGAATCAACTCGTTGTTTTGACAAAATTTGGAAGTTGTTGCAAATTGAATTTCTAACAAATTTGGAAGGTTTCTGACAACTTTGACTTTGGCTTTGATATAAGTTTTGAAATTTTAGGATGAATTTTTGACACTAGAAAGGATTTTTGCTTCAGATTTGCAATTTTTTAGTTTTTCAGTATCAGATTGTTTGCAAATTTTTTCTGGCCAGGTTTGAAGATCTGTGTAAAAGTTTGTATCAAGTAACCAAGTAGATATCAAGCATGTAAACAATAAGCAAGGGAAGCAAGTAATCATCTGAAAATAATGAACAAGGGAAAAAACAACCTTGCACATGAATAAGCAATAGTGACTTATTGTGCTAATCCCTAGAAGTGCTAACTGTGTATGTTCTCAAAAGTTTTTCAATAATGCACATATTCCTAGAAAATGAAAAATTTGGCCTCACTAGGGTTTGTAGTAATGGTTTGACTCTACAACTTTTGTGATCTCAAGAGGGTGAACTCCAATCTAGGTGCACTGAGGTTTTGACACAGTCTGAGAATTTAATCAATCAGGAGCTACTAGGGAGATCTGATAGCCCAACAAGAGACCACACCTATGAAGATTTCCTCCACAAGGACATTTATATAGCGGTTGTTGCTACCATGATGAAAATGGCTATTACCGCTTGAGGTTCCATCCACGTGGTTGACCCAATTAAGGGAATGTCCACTACAGTTAACCCTCTCTAAAGGTGACTCACAAAAGATACCACAGGGGGACTAGATTAGATTCAAGGATCTGGGTTTCTAGTACTATCCAAAAAGGAAGTAGAGCATAATCCCCTAACCTCTTCACTTCACCAAGACAAAGAAGATAGATTAATCCGACATGCTAAGACCAAAATTATCTCACAAAGATCTATGATGTCAATCACTTATGATCTATCAACCTCTCCGGAGAGAGAATGTATCAATCAAAAGTTGAAGATGCACAAATCTAGTAGAACGCAAGATAATCTCAATAACCTCCCTACCTTGATTTTATAGAAATCTAGGGCTTGAGGATGCATTGAGAAAAGCCATAAATCACTCTTGATAAACTCAAGAAATTAGAATTAATTAACTCATAAAATCATGCAAAAGAAGTTTTATCTCAAAATAGAGTTTTAGTTCTCTTTTTCAACTCATCATCAGATGTTGAGTTTCATTTTAAAATTGATTGTTAATTTCTAGTTGCTTGCTTTTCTGGTTGTGCTTGATTTAATATAAATTAATTTAATAAATAAAGTGATTTATTTTCCACTTAACTGATTTTGAATTAAAATAATTGATTTATGGGTTAATCAATTATTAAATCAAACTTTATTCCAATTAAATCATTAAATTTGACAACTTTGATTTTAAATCGATTAAATAAATATCCAATTGATTGTTTGTAGGAATTTTGATTTATTGTCAAAATAAAAACAATATTAATTAGGAATAAATGCAATTAAATCTAATTAAATAATTAAGCGGTAGAATTAAATTAATTAATTAAATATTCATCATATTCAATTAATCAACTTTAGGATAAATAATAAAATTTATCGCCAAATAATATTTAATTAAAGATAATTAGATAAATTAGGAATATTTAGGAAATATTCCTTGATGCAAAATTAAGATAAAATCAATTAGGATTTTGATGTGAAGATGTGCCTTAGGTTAGGACTTTTGTATCAATTTCATTCGATGTGTCAATATAGGAGGTTAATGAACCTATAGCCCATTTTTGGGGTATTACATGCAACAGTCAAATAAACTTGATACAATGGTGTATTGATGTGATCCCTCACTACCATGGATGGTAGGGGATGTTTTTATGTATTGAATGTTTTCAAAGATGTTTGTTTGTAGGTTGGAACCGGGGAAGGAAGATTGGAACTATGATTGGTTGGAAAGTGCCATGGAAGGGTCACTTGCCCTTGGGACAGTCAAGGTTTGAAGTATTTGTCCACATGAGGACCATGTTTTATGGCATAGAGAGTCATAATATGTTGATTTCATAGTGTTTGACCCTTTAGACCAAATACAGTTTGTTGTCAAGTTGAAAACCATGTTCTCAACTCAACAACTTTGAACTTGTGTTCCCCTATTACATCATAGAGATGGTCCTTTATAAACTCAAACATAACCAAATCCATTATCCTACTCATATTCTATTAAACTCATCAATTGCCTATGATATCCCATTAATACATGTACTAGCCTTTATAAGCTTTTCTGGCCCAATGTGACTTCATGACCTTTTGAAGTGGCTCTAATGGACCAAGGACATCCATATAGGGTACTACATAAAATTTTAATGCATTTCCACCTTATGAACCTACAGAATGATCAATTAAGCCTTAGGTGCCAAAATGGCTTACATACTAAAAAGTTGCATGGCTGTTATAAGGACTACTACAACCTCATTAAATAATTTCCAATAGAAATGATCATTGTAGTCAATATGAAGGGTGCAACTAAGTTTGAGGAAATATTATATCATGGAAAGCCACATTGACCTCCATTATGGATAGTCCCTAGATGTCTTCATCAAAGTGCAAAAAGATGTAAATTTGCATTTGTATGCAAATATGGCCTAAAAGGCTCATGAAGGGGCTACGGGGCTAAGAGTAAGCTAAGAGGTTGTTTATAAACCTTTGAAATGTACAAAAATGGGCATTGGTTATCATGTTGTTGAGTTGACAACTTGGTTTTCAACTTGACAACAACAAATTAACAATTTTCTATGTTTGCATTAGAGAAACAATCGGTTTTGACGGTTGTAGGAGTTAGAAATAAGTTATTGGAGTTGGTTGTTGAGTGTTTAAGGGTTTTTTAGAGGAGATCCACGTGAGGGTTTTTCAAGTGTTTAAGGGTTGAGGAGTATTTACCAAAAAATTTCAAGTGCTCTATCTCCTACCAAACTAATTAGCCAAATTTGCAATCTGAATTCCAATTTGACCAATTCCAATCATGTGAATGTGGGGAATGATAGTTTCCATCAATGAAAAAATATAAGTCATTTTGGAAATGTCTCTTTCCAATAGTTCTAACATAATTTTCATCATCTCTTGCAGGCATATCTAGATAAATGAGGCAAAAGGAATTGGAGACGCATCCATCAACAATGAGATTCATCATTCCAACCTCTAAGCAATGAAAGATTCCCCATTATTTCCTTTTCATTTATTTTAAAATGTATAATTATTTTTCATATGTCATTAAGTCAATCAATCCAACGTCTTGTGTGGGGTATCATACATTGAATTCATGAATAAAAACAATTTAATTGTAAAGTTGTATAAATTTTTTCTCTCATGTCCACACTTGCATCTTATCTATTGCTCATTAGATAGTATCTCTTTATGGTAAAAAATACTTATCATAATCAGATATGTACCTTTTTTTCTATTTATAAAACTTAACCAACTCCACTTGATTGAGTTGGAAACAAAAATGGGTTATAGGTTGTGTGATGCAGTACGATGTTGTAGTATCTCTCTTGTTTCTACAAATGAGGAATCACTGTTGAAAAGGTGGTTTGATAATTGAATAATGTTGAAGAGTGTGTTCATAAATAAGTGTTAAGGTAGCTATGTGGAAGAATATTTTTCATTCCTCCACACTTGATGGTATATTATTGTAGTTTACAACATAGATTGTATGTTCTATGGATATTGTGTTCCTATCTTTTTAGGTCCCTAGTGTTGACACTAATATCTTTGCTCTAATACAATGTATTAACTCTTTGGGTGTTTGTCACGATTGGTTCAAAAAATGCTCCTTATTCCTCTACATTGATGTTTATAGTGTTGTATTTTGGAGGAAATGTTAGTAATGTATGTGAAATGTCTTAGTTAAAATTTTTGGTAAGAAGTGTATTGCAAGTATGTTTTTGGTGATGTGTTTAATAACTATAATTAATTATCCTTCTAATTATGAAGAAATTAGTTTAAAAATGGATGTGGAAGCCTGGATCAATAAGAAAACGTGAAACATGTTCTTTGGAATGATGTCAGATATTCAAGGAACATCTCTATGTGACATGGATAGAAATAATTGAGTACTTTGGTGTTGCATTGTGTTTGCAGTTATTTCTTAGGGTTATTTTTGTCTATCTAGCCATAGGGTTTGTTATCTTTCTTGTGTCATGTTCCTCATTTCATTGTGTGATGTTTTGAGTTGGTTTTAGGTCCCACCTTTTTATGTGGGGATCTACATTGAGTGATTTCATGTTGAAGAAGTAGGGTTGACCAATTGTATGCTACACATTACTGTCTTTTTAAATTTGGAGGATGAGCACCAAGCATGTGTGATGTCTAGGATCATACTAGATATTCTGTTATGATGTTTTAGGTCCTCTCTATCTCCTAGATAGGATTTTTTCCACTATAATTGTGTTTTGGTCTGACTGGTTGGGATCACCCCTTGTCCCTCATTTCCTAGAAAAACTAATTGATGTTTGGTAATGATCCAGAGAATACAAATAGTAGATCAAATTATTGAATGGTGTGGGATGAGTATGAGATGTGGAATATGCTAGATTATGGAAATAGTACAATGTGTAGTGGAATTTTTGGACCTAAATCAGAAAATGGTTGCTTGAGACATCATATCAAAAGCATCTAGATATTCTAAGGAGAATGCTAGAAGTTGTATACCAAAGGATTTTTTATTGAAATAATTTTCATGTATCATATGTTAAGACGGTGAGTCTCCTCTACAAGTCATTTGTATCTTTCTTAGAGATAGTGAGTCCTTGTACCAAGTCACTTCTTATATTTCCTCAATAAAGTGAGTCTTGGATGAAAGTCCAACAATGAGCTTCTTATAATATTTTTTAGCATATTGTGAGATTTTATCACTGTGGTTTTTCCCTGATTGGGTTTTCCATGTAAATCCAACATTCTCTTGTTCATTAGCATTGATTTTTTTATTGTTATTGATTAAAGTTGCATGTTATGGATTTCAAGTAAAAAGTTTAAGATTGTTAAAGGTTAATTCATCACCCCCTTCTCAATCTCTAGATGTGTTCAACATTGTTGGATCGTGAAGTGTGTTTGAGTGATTTAGATTAATTGTAATTTATTAATGCATAGAGTATTGTTATCCAAAATCTAACCACACAACACAATAGGTACTAAAAGAATTTTACACATTCAAGTTGTCTAATTAACACTATCTTGTAGGTTCTGTTAGTTTGCATCTACTTACTACATTTGTTATCAGACTTTACTTTTGTACTCTAAGTATTGATCAAATTATTAGAAAATCAAAAAATTTATCATTGATCATTACATTGTGCATACATAAGAATGTAGTACAAATGTCATTTGATTCATATTACATGATTCAATAAATAGAGTACATTTGCAAATTAGGAACATAAAGCTAAATGTGTAAAAGGTTCCCATGCATTGCCTCATTTTGTTCCTGTTGGTTTTGCTGGACTCTGTCAGGTCCCTGCATCTAAGTTGTACCCGGGTCTCCATCTGCATTTCGGTCCTTAAGGCAGCATCACCTAAAAAAAGAAAAGAAAGAATGATTAGATCTTGATGGATCTAAGCAATACAAGGAAAACAATTACATACATCAGCTATTTGTTACTATCTGCATATCAATCTAAGAACAAATGTAGCAAGTAAATGAAAATTATCACTCACTACAAGAAAGTGTTAAAGGGACGTGTTTTGGAGCATGAAACCTTTCATTTTTAGTGCCTATTGTGGTGTGTGATTTCATTTTGAACAAATCAAGAATCTGAATGAAAGGGACTTAGTATGTTTCCAAATTAAGAAACCTTTTTCAGAATATGTATCTTATTGGTATTGCAGGTAATTAACAAGTGTTTTACAGATAACAGTGGACTGGTTCACTTTTCAGTCATTTTGAAGATGCAGAACAAGTTGGTTTCCCATGCCATATTGCTACAGGAAGTTCCAGATTGCTGATTTCCAAAGGAATCAAAATTGTTTCACTAAAAGATGTTGATTTCATCACAAACAAAGTACATTTTCAGAACTTTCAATGATTTTAATACTGAATATTTTACAAGTGTTTCAAGATTGAGTCATAATTAAATGTTTACAAAATGTTATGACTGGGTGTCACAAACCCATGTTTGAACCTTAGTCATAAACAGTTTGTTGTTGATGAGTGTCACGAGCCCATGCTCGAACTTCATTAACAAAATATAAAACATTTGCATCTTGCTGTACTTAATATCATAAAATGACAAATTCAGTATCAGAAAGAAAGTGTACAAGATTTTCTATAGGAGCTTCATTAATGCTGGTGTTATTTTTCTCAAAATGCCAATAGGTCACATTCTTTAGTACTTGTCAGAAATCATAAGAAAAACAATTCATATGTTCAATTTCTGATAGGATTCATATCAATATCAAATGCTGGAATGTAGATCACGCTTTTGAAAAGATTGAAATCAAGGATTCAAACAATAAGGTTCTTATGTTGAAGGAGCAATAACAAAATCAAGTTCATGTTCTTACTGGAGTAGAATATGTAAAGAAAGGAAATGACACTCTCTGTAATCATGTTGTATGCTTGTTGAAAGCATCAATGCATTTATAAACAACAGTAAACATCTTCTGTATATGTATGCATATTTTCAGATGTTCTTGTGCTTGCAAAAGAATAGTAAAATCACTTGAAGATTGCCATCATTGGCAAAATCACAGTTCATAAATAGAAAGTACAGGTTCATCAATTGCCTTGAGGAGTCTTCAGTAATAGTGGGTACATTTTTATTACAAGTGATAATAAGCAAAGCTAATAGTTTATTCTATGTTTCCAGTGTTTCTTTTTATAAGAAATAATTCAGAGTTGGTTAAAATTCAAGATTGGAAATTATCTATACATTGTCAAGTTGAGATAGAAGTTCATATCAAATGAACAAACATTGAAGAAATCAAGTGCTTTTTATCAATAATGGAGTTCATGTTTGAACTTAGGAATGTAAAGTGTAGAGAAGAAATGAAGCCATCTGATGTCTTTTACAAAATTGAAAGTGTATCTGCGATGTTCGAATATGAACTAGATAAAAAATAGAAAAACATTAAAAGATATAAACAGTAAGGCTCCAAGCTCAATCAAACAAGCTTTCAGTATTTTCAGCATACTAAAGGGATCTTTAAAAGTGAACACACAGTGCATACATGTTTCTACAAACAAAGAATCAACAATGGACTGTATTTTTAGCATTTGATCTCCATGTTTTTGCAGTCAAAGGAGGTGAGACTTGTGTTAACAGAGCCCACATTTTTTACAAAATGTCAAACATAAAATTTCAAACAAAGAAACCCCACGTTTCTAGCAAATGGAAGTTGAAGAGCATTGATAGAGGACACGTTTTTGAACAAGACATTGACAGGAGGTTCAAATGGAAAAGACCCACATTTTCAGTAATAGAAGCCTGCATTTAATGCAAAGGATGAAAGGTTTCAACCCAATATTCTATGCTATTATCTTCTTAAAACAAATATATGTAAATATTGCATGTCGACAAGTATGAACAGAGAGAGATGAAACAGTGTTTTTTCAGAGAATGGCATCTATTTCCAGAGATAAATGGTGAAAGTCAGAAAACAAATTCATGCTATCATTGCAAAATGATAACCACAAGTTACAGAGAGTTTGAAACCGTAAGTATATTGTTGAAAGCAATAAGTGCATTTTCAAATAAAGAAAAGTGATACAATGTTAATAGTAAGTGTTCAACCTTTCAAAACTATTTTGAGTTCATTTTTGCCAAGTATCAGTTTGAAACATGAAGTCCACATTCAACATCAAAATAGTGTGTAAGGTACAACAATGATTTCATATTTCAAAATCCATATGTGCAAGTTTAAATGCAAAATATTCTATTTGTATTTACAAACAAATAGTAAATTATGCACCAGAATGGAAGGCACATTTTTAGTGCAAACTCATGAGTATTCAACACAAGGCAAAATAGAGAGTTTCAAACTCTTAAGCTATGAGTATATCTTGTTCAAACAAGCAGTACCTCTTTTCAAACCAACAAAGAAGCATCTATAAAAGAATAGAGGGCATGTTTTGACTTCCAGATTTTTAACAAAAAGTATAGTAATAGAGAGTTCATAAAATGAACTTACAGATTCCTGTAAAATGTAGAGTTCCTGTTTAGACATCTCAAGTTTCAACAGCATAAGTTCCTCCATCGGAAAATCAAGTTCAACATGATTCAAGTTTCAAACCGAAATCTCCAGTAAACTCCTAGTCATTCAAAATGTTCGAAGATGCATCTTCTACAACATTAGTCTTTCATTCCCTATGTTTTTGCAAATAAGCAAAGACCAAATGAAATCAAATAAAATTAGGAGTTTTCAAGATGAGATGGAAGTGATAGAGCTCTTCAATGCGGTTGCAGATGACAGTGCCAACTTACACATTGAAAATATAAACAAGATGCCACCTTTCATCTCTATTTCCTCACGTTTGTAATTCCAAATTAGATGAAAGTTTTATCGACTTCATCATTTTGTGATATTATACACTTAGATTTTTATCTAAGATAGGGGATAAATTTAGAGATAAGAATATATAATATAATTAGTATTAAATTTTTATTTAATATTAGTTTCTTTCTCTTAATTTTTGGTAATTCATTGTAAAAGGAATGTTTATTCCTTATTATTAGCCAAAAATTAGGGAAAATGTTTTTCTTTGTGTAAATGGCATGTTGGCTATATTTTTGGAGCCAATTATGGCCAAATTAAGGCAATTTCTAGAGGCCTTGTATTCCCAGATTAGGGTTTTGGAGGCCTTTTTAGGAAGGAAGATTTTCTTTTCTAAGGGTGGCAGATTTTGAAAAGAGGGCATTTTAGTGAATGTATTGTTCCTAGATGTTTTTCAGGCCACTTTTGTAACCATTTTTGTAGAAATTGTGAAGGAAATATACCAGATTATAGGTCATTTTTGTGTTCAGATCATCATTGCTTTCCATCTTCTTTAGTAAGTGTTCATCTTTTTTGATTTTGATTTTGGAATTGAATGTTTCATTGTTCCTTCTAGATTGATAAATCTAATTAATCAAACCTTATTTGAGAAATGTATGATGCTAAGAGTTTAGTAATTTGTGGTTAATCCCTGATTATCAAATTCATTAGTCTATATGGTGAAAAGTGTTCCAAACATCTGAATTTCATAGTGAACTAGGTCTAGAGTTGTTTTCTTTTCTGATTTCTGAATCAGTCATTGGTGTATCACCTTTATTTTCTAAGTTTTAAAGTTCCCTTTATCCTTTTCCCATCAAGTTTTTTAGGTTAGTAAAGTGATAGCCAATATTTTATAGGAACCAGCCTAGAATCCATAGATTCCTCTCTAATCATAGTCTACCCACAGCTAGGATAGGTTTCCATTGTTAGTTAGAATTGTTGTTAGCCTTTTGCCTGATAAAAGTAACAATTCTAAGCCTGAACAATTTTTGGCATGCTCGATGGGACACAAACTACTTCCCAGTTCTGAGCTGTTTGATGTGTACTGGTTTCAAATTTTCAGACACAGCTCTAAGTGTCAATTTTGATGAGCAGAACTCCTACTAGAGAAAATAAAGAAGGATTTGTTTATCAAGAATTACAGTCAAGCAGAAGAGGTGGAAGATCAACCAGAGGTGGAAGAGTGTTTCATGATCCCAGAGATATCTCATTGAATTCAAATTTCTCATCTTTTGTTAACCCTATTTTTGAACAAAAAGCTACAAATTCTGAGGAACTTGAGGTTATTGTTGAAGAAGTTAATCTACCAAGGATCTTGACATAAATCATTCTAGGTCTGATTTTTCAAGCTTTGAAGGTTTATCTATTAACCATTCTGTTCCAGAAGCTTCTACAAGTGGTGTTGTTGTAACACCTCAACATCTGAAAACTTATCAAAGAAAGGTTGTATAGCCTCCTCCTGTTTTACCAATTGTGCAGCAAAGACAACAACAACAGATGGCTAGAAATTTGCCATTTGTCACTTTTGATCAGGGCAGTCCTTTAAGGATTGTAAATCACAATAATATTCTAGTAGCTACCCTGAAAGGACTGCCTACATTTAATGGAGAAGGTCCTATAACTGCTATTGAGCATATCAGAGATGTTGCGACCTTGTGCAATGTGCATCATATCACTGAGGAAGATGTAGCTTTGAAGCTACTGGTAGCATCCCTCAAGGGTAAGGCCCTTGATTGGTTCAGGACCCTTCAGGTGAATTCTATTTCTACATGGGATATGCTTGGTGAGAGATTATCCAAATATTTTGAAGATAAGTCTAATAATTTGTCTCTTGTGGAGCAATTGATGACAATCAAAAGAGCTCCACAAGAGGACATGAGTGATTTCAATCTACGGTTTCAAAAGACTTGGGATCAGATTCCTGCTATGGTAAGGCCTTCAGCTGACTATGCATTTCTATATTATTTGAAGAGTCTTAATAGTGATATATCTGTGATGATCCAGTCTATGGGGGGTAATACATTGCCTCAAGCTTATGATTATGCAATTAGGGCAGAAAATAGTCTTATTCAAGTAGGAAAGATAGCACCTAGGCCACCTATGCCCTTTTTTCCTAATATTCAAGCAAACATGCCATTAGTGGTTCCACCAATAGCAGCTGTCCCATCTTATAAACCCTCAAAAATCACTCTTGTAGCTTATCCAAATGAGTTGCAAACCATTAAGGACAACCAGCAAAAAATTGAGAGTTTACTTCAGTCTTTTGGGAATGAATTGGTAGCACTTAAGAGAAATCAATCTCAGGTTAACCCTACTGTTCAGAACTAGTTTTCTGGTTCATCCTCTACACCATACCCAAATCAATCTAATTTCAGTCTAATAGGCAACAGTTTCAAGGAAATACTAATGCAAATAGGTAGAATTAGAACATGAGGCCCAATAGGTAGTACAATTTGGAACCTCTTAATGCTGTTAGGGACATTGTACCTTCCCAAAATAACATTGCTACTAACTAGTGTTTTCCATGTAATGAAGCACATGACCAATCAACATGTTCTAATGGTATTTTGAATCAAGCTCTTATGGTTCAAAATTCATTAAATTCACAATAGAATATTTCTGTTGAAGAGGTTCAAAATCAGGCAGATCCAAGTATTGAAACTAGGTTTTTGAATTGGCAAGAAGAAGAATTTTGTAGGTTTAATGAGGACACATCAATTGTAGCCAATACCAGAGCAAAAAAGAGAGCTCTTGAAGTAGATAGGACTGCTAAAAATGCTCCTAGTACACCAGTATCTATCTTGAGGAATCCAACAGTTACTGCTACTAGAGATCAAAATCCAAAAGGGGCTGATCAAGGATCACCTAGATCAGCAAGCAAGGTATAGTTTTCAGTTCCTTTCAATATTGTTGATACTATGAAGAAAACTAATGTTACCTTGTCCGCTTGGGACACTCTGCATATTCCTGGCCAAATTGAAATTCTGAAAGAGGGTTTGTTAAAGTTGTCAAGCAATTCACACCAGGCTGTACAGCAGCAACCAAGTGTAATTATGGTTAATTCTGAGCCTTCAAAAGCTCAAGAAAAGAATCCAAAAGAGGCAAGTAAGCTTGGAAAAGTACAACATCCAACAAGTACAGAGATTAAAAAGACTACAAATATTGAAAAATCAGTAGTTTCAGCTGATCAAAAGTCTGCAAATGTTCAGAAAACATCAGATTAGGAAGGTAAAAAGACTCCAAACTAGAAACCTCCTCCTTTTTATGTTACTCTGATGATTGGAAATAAGCTTGTTCACAATTGCATGGTTGATAGTGGTGCTACCAGCACTGTAATGCCAAAAAAGGTGGCTGATTCATTGAATCTCAAGTATGAACCTCTTGAAAAAGGTGTAGTACAACTTGATGGTACTACTATAAAAACCTTAGGAGTTGTCAAAAATGAAAGCTTAACACTTCATTCTTGCCCAAATTTTTCTATTTTGCAAGATATCTATGTAATAGACCTACCAGCATACTTTTCTATATGTTTATCTAGAGATTTCACAGCTAGAATTGATGGCTATTTTTCATCTGACTGGTCACACCTATTTTTTAGAACAAGGTATGGTACTAGAGTGACCATTCAATCTGAATCCTTGTCTATAAACCACATTGAGCCATATAATCCTAGTCCAATCAATGTTAATTGCATCAACATGGAACAAGATGAGATTCCAGAATATTCATCTTACAATACAAAAATTGAAGCGTATCCAGATATTGTTTTAGATGAATGGGCTTTCAGAAATGCTCATAAAGATGAATCTTTTGATTCTAGTTTTGGTAATTACATGATGTTTGAATCTGATGCTATTATTCCTAACCTAGTTATGGATCAAGAAACTGAATCTAATGAGTCTAATTAGGTTTGGGATCTTTTTTTTGATGGTTCAAGGAACAAAGATGGTGTGGGGGTAGGAGTTATGTTAGTATCTCCTAATGGTGATAAATTTTATGCTGCCTATAAACTAAATTTTCCTTGTTCCAACAATGTAGCAGAATATGAGAGCTTAATGCAGGGACTAGAATGGGCAAGGTTGAAAGGTATTAAGTGTCTCAGAGCTTTTGGAGATAGTGAGCTAATTGTTAGATAGGTGAGAGGCCTAAATTCTGTGAAAAATGATTTGTTAAAGATGTACAAGTCTAGGGTATCTGATATGATAGTAGAATTTGATGCTTTTAATGTGATATCTATACCTAGAAGACAAAACCTGCATGCAGATAGGCTAGCTGCAATTGGAACTTAGGCTGATGTAATAGAAAATAAAGGACTGTTTACTGATAAGTCTTATTTTAAGGTAGTTTTCAGGCCTTCTATACCTGATAATGATGCATATTGGTAGGTTTTTAATACTGATGAGCACATTTTGAGTTTTCTTACAGAAACTAATGATTTCTCAGCTCCTAAGGATGGCAAGAGTAATCAGCAAATTGAGGATCAGATTATCCAATTGAAGTCCAATAAGTTGCCAAAGGGACTAGTTAGCTTGGAATCCATTTTCAATACTGATGATCAGTTCAGAAAAGGTAAAACCAGCTTGCTGGTTAAACAAGATCATTATGAGGAAGTTGATATTTTTAGAGACAAGTGGCTTCAAGTTGGTAAGATAAATTCTCCTATGGAAAAAGAGTTGTTCATTGATCTTTTTAGGGAATTTAGTGATGTTTTTGCTTGGGACTATTCTAATCTTAAGGGCTTTGATCCTTAGCTTACTCAACATACTATAGAATTAGAGCCCAATGCAAAACCAATCAGATAGAGACAAAGGCCCATTAACCTAAAATTAGTGCCTTTAATGCTTAAGGAATTAAGAAAACTGTTAGATGGAGATATTGTTTTTCCAATTAAACATACATCTTGAGTTTCTAACTTGGTTCCAATTAGGAAGAAGAATGGTGAGATTAGATTATGTGTAGATTTCAGAGATCTAAATAGGGCCTCTCTGAAAGATAGACATCTGCTTCCTTCCATGGAATAGATTCTACAATATATCTTTGGATCAGAGAGATTTTCTCTTCTTGATGGTTATTCTGGTTATAACCAAATTTTGGTTAAAGAATCAGACCAGTATAAAATAGCTTTTACTACAAAGTGGGGCACTATGGCTTACAAAAGAATGCCCTTTGGATTGTCCAATGCTGGGGCAACCTTTCAGAAGGCAATGGATATGGCCTTCAAAAATATTATGTATAAGTTTGTTTTAGTCTACCTTGATGACATTACCATTTATAGTAAAGAAGCTGGTCAACACATTGACCATTTAAGACAAATCTTGCAAAGATGCAGAGAATTTGGCATATCTTTGAATCCTAAGAAATCTATTTTTGCTGTTCATGAAGGAAAATTATTAGGTTATAAGGTTTTTAAAGAAGGTAAAACAATAGATCCTGAGAGAATTCATGCAATCCTAGAACTTTCACTGCCTAAACATAAAAAGGGTTTGCAGAGTTTCATTGGCAGGATCAATTTTGTATGTAGATTCATTCCAGATATTGCTAACTTGTTGAAACTATTAAAATCTATACTAAAAAAGAATGTTGCATTTAGTTGGACTGAAGAAGGAAAGAAGAATTTTGAGCTGATCAAGCAGGCTCTATCTTCAGCCCCTACTCTAGTTAATCTCGATTTTAATAAAGACTTTATCTTATATGCTTATGTTGCTACTGATACAATTTTTGCTATGTTGGTTCAGAAAAATGATGAAGGATAGGAGCAGCCAATTGCTTTCTTTAGCAAAGGTATGGATGACTACGAGCAAAGGTACACATTTTTTGAGAAACATGTACTTGCTGCTATCAAGGCATTGAAAAAGTTTAAACATCTGATTGCTAATAACAAAGTGCATCTCATGGTTGCACATCCAAGTGTTAAAAAATTCCTATTGAGCAAGGATGTAAATGAGAAGCATGCTGGTTGGATAACCAGAGTGATGGAATATGATGTTCAAATACATGTTACCAAGTTGGTAAGAGGGAAAGGCCTTTGTGCCCAACTTGCAAATGAAGAGGAAAGTACTGAAATTCCTCATAAAACTGATGATTCTCAGATTGATACAGTGCTGATTTTTAATTCAGCAACCTGGTTATCTGATATGACCAGGTATCTTCAGACTGGATTATGTCCAAGTGACCTCAATAAGGCCCAAAGAAGGTACTACAGATTGAAATCTATTCCTTATGTCCTTATTGACGGTGTTTTATACAGAAAGGATTATTCTGGTATGTTTTTAAGATGTGTTGATACAATGGATCAAAATAGAATACTTTCTGAATTTCATGATGGATCATGTGGTGGTCACTTTAGTCCTAAGACTACAGCAATGAAAATATTGAGGGTAGGCTATTATTGGCCTGACTTGTTCAAAGATGCTTATGCTTGGGCTAGGAAGTGTCAAAAGTGTGCATTATTTGCAGGTAAACAAAAGCTAGCAGCATTGCCATTAAAACCTATTATTGTTGATCAATCTTTTGCAAAGTGGGGAGTGGACTTCATAGGTCCTATTCACCCTAATTCCAATGCTGGCCATAAGTGGATTTTGACTGCTACTAATTATTTCACAAGATGGATTGAAGCTGTTGCATTAAAGGAAGCTACTGGACCTGCTGTTCTAAGGTTTTATGAAGACATAATTACTAGGTTTGGAGTTCCTCAATCCATCATTTTAGATAATGCTATGGCTTTCATTGGTTTATCTATCATAGAATGGGCTGTTAGAAATGAAGTTTACCTCAACACTTCATCAAACTATTATCCTCAGGGTAATGGTCTTGCTGAGTCTACTAACAAGAACCTAACAAGGATTATCAAGAAGATTCTACAGGAAAATAAAAGAGATTGGCACTCAAAATTGAAGGCAGCCCTATGGCTTGACAGAATAAATCCTAAACAGGTTATTGGGAATTCACCTTATGTCCTAGTTTATGGAAAAGAGGCTAGATTGCCAGTTTCTACTGAGTTTCCAGCATTACAACTTGCTGATCACATGCTATTATTCAAGGAAGAAGACCCATTGAAGATCAGGTATGTTGATTTACTTAAGTTAGAAGAAGATAGAAGGAATGCCTTAGATATAATGGAGCTAAAACAAGCTCAAACTAAAATGTCTTTTGACAAGAAGGCAAAGTTCAGAGATTTAAAAGGAGACCTGGTTCTAAAGTGGGATGTTTTGAAAAGTAGGCCAAGACAGCATGGAAAATTTGATAATTTTTGGTTAGGCCCATTTGTCATAATAGCCTGCAAGGAAAACAATGCATTTTAGTTGTCCACAACTGAAGGAGAAGAACTACAGATTCCAGTTAATGGAATACACCTCAAGCTTTTCTTTGAGGGTTAGGTTTGCCTAGGTTTTTCATTTTCAATAAGTGTTGTTCTAGCACTAGGTCTTAGGTTGTTTTGAGTCTAAGTTTTCTACGTTGCATGAGTCTAGTTATAGATGCATTTTCATTTCAATAAGCTGCATTCATGGTTTAGTTTTCTGAGTTTGCAAGCCCTAAGATAAGTCTATAGGTCACGTCTAGCAGGTAGACATCTAGCAGAAGTCACCAAAATTGTTATCCAAAATCTAACCACACAACACAATAGGTACTAAAAGAATTTTACACATTCAAGTTGTCTAATTAACACTATCTTTTAGGTTCTGTTAGTTTGCATCTACTTACTACATTTATTATCAGATTTTACTTTTGTACTCTAAGTATTGATCAAACTATTACAAAATTAGAAAATTTATCATTGATCATTACATTGTGCATACAAAAGAATGTAGTACAAATGTCATTTGATTCATATTACATGATTCAATAAATAGAGTACATTTGCAAATTAGGAACAGAAAGCTAAATGTGTAAAAGGTTCCCATGCATTGCCTCATTTTGTTCGTGTTGGTTCTGTTAGACTCTGTCAGGTCCCTACATCTAAGTCATACCCCAGTCTCCATCTGCATTTTGGTCCTTAAGGCAGCATCACCTGAAAAAAGAAAAGAAAGAATGATTAGATCCTGATGGATCTAAGCAATACAAGGAAAACAATTACATACATCAGCTATTTGTTACTATCTGCATATCAATCTAAGAACAAATGTAGCAAGTAAATGAAAATTATCACTCACTACAAGAAAGTGTTAAAGGGACATGTTTTGGAGCATGAAACCTTTCATTTTTAGTGCCTATTGTGGTGTGTGATTTCATTTTGAACAAATCAAGAATCTGAATGAAAGGGACTTAGTATGTTTCCAAATTAAGAAACCTTTTTCAGAATATGTATCTTATTGGTATTGCAGGTAATTAACAAGTGTTTTGTAGATAACAGTGGACTGGTTCACTTTTCAGTCATTTTGAAGATGCAGAACAAGTTGGTTTCCCATGCCATATTGCTACAGGAAGTTCCAGATTGCTGATTTCCAAAGGAATCAAAATTGTTTCACTAAAAGATGTTGATTTCATCACAAACAGAGTACATTTTCAGAACTTTCAATGATTTTAATACTGAATATTTTACAAGTGTTTCAAGATTGAGTCATAATTAAATGTTTACAAAATGTTATGACTGGGTGTCACAAACCCATGTTTGAACCTCAGTCATAAGCATTTTGTTGTTGATGAGTGTCACGAGCCCATGCTCGAACTTCATTAACAAAATATAAAACATTTGCATCTTGCTGTACTTAATATCATAAAATGACAAATTTAGTATCAGAAAGAAAGTGTACAAGATTTGCTATAGGAGCTTCATTAATGCTGGTGTTATTTTTCTCAGAATGCCAATAGGTCACATTCTTCAGTACTTGTCAAAAATCATAAGAAAAACAATTCATATGTTCAATTTCTGACAGGATTCATATCAATATCAAATGCTGGAATGTAGATCATGCTTTTGAAAAGATTGAACTCAAGGATTCAAACAATAAGGTTCTTATGTTGAAGGAGCAATAACAAATTCAAGTTCATGTTCTTACTAGAGTAGAATATGTAAAGAAAGGAAATGACACTCTCTGTCATCATGTTGTATGCTTGTTGAAAGCATCAGTGCATTTATAAACAACAGTAAACATCTTCTGTATATGTATGCATATTTTCAGATGTTCTTGTGCTTGCAAAAGAATATTAAAATCACTTGAAGATTGCCATCATTGGCAAAATCATAGTTCATAAATAGAAAGTACAGGTTCATCAATTGCCTTGAGGAGTCTTCAGTAATAGTGGGTACATTTTTATTACAAGTGATAATAAGCAAAGCTAATAGTTTATTCTATGTTTCCAGTGTTTCTTTTTATAAGAAATAATTCAGAGTTTGTTAAAATTCAAGATTGGAAATTATCTATACATTGTCAAGTTGAGACAGAAGTTCATATCAAATGAACAAACATTGAAGAAATCAAGTGCTTTTTATCAATAATGGAGTTCATGTTTTAACTTAGGAATGTAAAGTGTAGAGAAGAAATGAAGCCATCTGATGTCTTTTACAAAACTGAAAGTGTATTTGTGATGTTCGAATATGAACTGGATAAAAAATAGAAAAACATTAAAAGATATAAACAGTAAGGCTCCAAGCTCAATCAAACAAGCTTTCAATATTTTCAGCATACTAAAGGGATCTTTAAAAGTGAACACACAATGCATACATGTTTCTACAAATAGAGAATCAACAATGGACTGTATTTTTAGCATTTGATCTCCATGTTTTTTGCAGTCAAAGGAGGTGAGACTTGTGTTAACAGAGCCCACATTTTTTACAAAATGTCAAACATAAAAGTTCAAACAAAGAAACCCCATGTTTCCAGCAAATGGAAGTTGAAGAGCATTGATAGAGGACACATTTTTGAACAAGATGTTGATAGGAGGTTCAAATGGAAAAGACCCACATTTTCAGTAATAGAAGCCTACATTTTATGCAAAGGATGAAGGGTTTCAACCCAATATTCTATGCTATTATCTCCTTAAAACAAATATATGCAAATATTGCATGTCGACAAGTATGAACAAAGAGAGATGAAACAGTGTTTATTCAGAGAATGGCATCTATTTCCAGAGATAAATGGTGAAAGTCAAATAGAAAATTCATGCTATCATTGCAAAATGATAACCACAAGTTACAGAGAGTTTGAAACCGTAAGTATATTGTTGAAAGCAATAAGTGCATTTTCAAACAAAGAAAAGTGATACAATGTTAATAGTAAGTGTTCAACCTTTCAAAACTATTTTGAGTTCATTTTTGCCAAGTATCAGTTTGAAACATGAAGTCCACATTCAACATCAAAATAGTGTGTAAGGTACAACAATTATTTCATATTTCGAAATCCATATGTGCAAGTTTAAATGCAAAATATTCTGTTTGTATTTACAAACAAATAGTAAATTATGCACCAGAATGGAAGGCACGCTTTTAGTGCAAACTCATGAGTATTCAACACAAGGCAAAATAGAGAGTTTCAAACTCTTAAGCTATGAGTATATCTTGTTCAAACAAGCAGTACCTCTTTTCAAACCAACAAAGAAGCATCTATAAAAGAATAGAGGGCATGTTTTGACTTCCAGATTTCCTTCATTTTTAACAAAAAGTATAGTAATAGAGAGTTCATAAAATGAACTTACAGATTCCTGTAAAATGTAGAGTTCCTATTTAGACATCTCAAGTTTCAACAGCATAAGTTCCTCCATCGGCAAATCAAGTTCAACATGATTCAAGTTTCAAACCGAAATCTCCAGTAAACTCCTAGTCATTCAAAATGTTCGAAGATGCATCTTCTACAACATTAGTCTTTCATTCCCTATGTTTTCGCAAATAAGCAAAGACCAAATGAAATCAAATAAAATTAGGAGTTTTCAAGATGAGATGGAAGTGATAGAGCTCTTCAATGCGGTTGCAAATGACAGTGCCAACTTACACATTGAAAATATAAACAAGATGCCACCTTTCATCTCTATTTCCTCACGTTTGTAATTCCAAATTAGATGAAAGTTTTATCGACTTCATCATTTTGTGATATTATACACTTAGATTTTTATCTAAGATAGGGGATAAATTTAGAGATAAGAATATATAATATAATTAGTATTAAATTTTTATTTAATATTAGTTTCTTTCTCTTAATTTTTGGTAATTCATTGTAAAAGGAATGTTTATTCCTTATTATTAGCCAAAAATTAGGGAAAATGTTTTTCTTTGTGTAAATGGCATGTTGGCTATATTTTTGGAGCCAATTATGGCCAAATTAAGGCAATTTCTAGAGGCCTTGTATTCCCAGATTAGGGTTTTGGAGGCCTTTTTAGGAAGGAAGATTTTCTTTTCTAAGGGTGGCAGATTTTGAAAATAGGGCATTTTAGTGAACGTATTGTTCCTAGATGTTTTTCAGGCCACTTTTGTAACCATTTTTGCAAAAAATGTGAAGGGAATATACCAGATTACAGGTCATTTTTGTTTTCAGATTATCATTCCTTTCCATCTTCTTTAGTAAGTGTTCATCTTTTTTGATTTTGATTTTGGAAGTGAATGTTTCATTATTCCTTCCAGATTGATAAATCTGATTAATCAAACCTTATTTGAGAAATGTATGTTGCTAAGAGTTTAGTAATTTGTGGTTAATCCCTGATTATCAAATTCATTAGTCTATATGGTGAAAAGTGTTCCAAACATCTGAATTTCATAGTGAACTAGGTCTGGAGTTGTTTTCTATTCTGATTTATGAATCAGTCATTGGTGTATCACCTTTATTTTCTAAGTTTTAAAGTTCCCTTTATCCTTTTCCCATCAAGTTTTTCAGGTTAGGAACCGGCCTAGAATTTGGAGATTCCTCTCTAATCGTAGTCTACCCACAGCTAGGAGAGGCTTCCATTGTCAGTTAGAATTGTTGTTAGCCTTTTGCCTGATAAAGGTAACAATTCTAAGCCTGAACAAGTATATTAATGAATTTTAATGTTAATTGTGATAGTTAATTATTTACATATTTCAATGTCTTATTTATATTTAAAATAAAGATAATTGCCTACATGGATTATTCAGGATAATTTGGGGAATTCGATTATCAATTTAAGTTTGATATTTTATTTATTTAAAATTTTTGAATAGTGAAATGGGTTTTTATAATGGAGAAATAGAAGTCGTTTGGACACTTTATCATTTTTTATTATATTTTTCTTTAAAAAATCTACACTACTTTGGAAATTTGATTTGCTTGTTGGGAGAGATTGGTTGGAAGGATAATTGTTGGTCTTTGGATTTGTCTCAAGAATATTAGTTTTTGTGTAAAGAAATAAATGAACTATTGAATGTGTAATATTTCCTTCAAGTTTCAAATTTTCTCAAGTTGAGGTAGGATTTTATTGATTTCTCCATATTTACTCATTATTTTTTATTCAAATCAATTTTGTTGGAGTGGTAATTAAAAATAAAAGGGGGTTGAAATTTATTCAAACAAGAAGAAATACAAAGAAAGGAATTCAAATATCCCTATCAAGATCTACTAAGTGGTCAAACTATTGAGACAAACCTAGAGTTAATTGACCCTTATCCATAATATTTTATTTAAATGCATGTGATCAAAAGATAATTTGGTGAGACAATCCACTACTCCATTCCACTCGATATGGATATGAGTGAAAGTAACTAAATCCAAAGAAGCACACAAATTAAGAATCTGGTTGACAATCAATGCTAACTACCAACTAACATCCTGATAATGTTGTCAGATTAGCAGATGCATCACCACCTGCAAATTTGATTCACAAATGAGTATGTTCCAACCAAGTGTAGAAGCACACTCCATAACATGCAAAATAGAAGTATCCCCATAAGATTATTAATATAATGTCCTTTCTAAATACAAAACATAAACCTAACAATCTCCAAGCTATCTCTACCAACTCCACCAATACCTGCTGGACTTGGGTTTCCCTAAGAAAACCCATTCGTGTTGATTTTTAGAATCCCTTGCTAAGGTGGACTTGACCTCCCCACCCTATTTATATTCCAAAGAGGGTTTATACATCTATTTCTCATGAGTTGGCCTTATGGAGGAGGAATATGGAGATAATTATAGAAAATAACAGCACAAAGATCCACAGCGTCTGACAAGTCACATTTACCTAAAATAGTTTATCTCAAAGAATGGAGAATTTTCTACCACAAGTGGTGATCCCCCGAAAACACATCTTGAAATATCTAATGATTCCTCTCCAACCAGATATGCCAAATAATAAAAGAAGGGCCAAGATTCCAAGCAACATCAAGAAAATAAGTCTTGACAAATTGATTGGTTCTTAGAGTAATTCTGGAGGTTTGATACTTATTTGGGATCCAATAAATATTTCCCCCCCTATGGTGGATTTCTAGTCATTCTTCTATTTCCATGGTTGCTACTTCTTTGGATTATGGTGAGACTATTCTAATTACTAATGTTTATGCTCCAATTGACATCCAGGGTAAAATCCATCTTTGGGAACACATAAGATATGTCTAGTCACATGCTCTGTAATGTCCCCTTTCCTAATAAGATTTAATAATAAATAATAAATTCATATAGTAATATAATTGGAGTGATAATAATAAATCTATAATCAAAATGATATATTATAATATATATATCATAATATGATAAATAACTCTATATATATATAATAAATAAATAAATAATATTACTATAGTAATAATTGACAATAGTATATTATTAATATAATAATAAATAATAACAATAATATATTATAGTTTTTTTATTAATGCAAAAATACCTTTTGAAGTGATTGAAACCCTTTACAAACGAGAAACTTAAGATATACCATACATGAGCCCATCAAAATAAGAAAGAATATCATGAAGACCACAATATGAGTTTTAACAATAGGCTCTGACAACCTGAAACAATCATTGCATAGGAAAAGCCAACATGCAGCTAAAACTCCAAGGACAAGACCAGAGAAACTCTAGCCCAAATACCCACAATAGGACTAGAGAAACTCTGGAACCCAATAACCCACAAGGACCCTCAATGATTTCATTTAGCACCTCCCTTGTGGGAATGTAGTCTCATGTCAAAAGAGGGTAGAGTTGTCTTGGAGTTTTTTCTTTCACTGTAATCCAACCCTCTTCAACCTTAGCAACAACATATTTCCAAACAACAATGTTAATAGAGCAATAATTGCTTAAAGCACAACCATAAAGAGAACCCTTATCTCTAGCAAAAATATTTTGAGACATAATAGGTGCATCAAAAAGAGGCTTAGAAGAGAGTCTATCATCAGTAATCCCCCCAATAGAATCTAGGCCAATCCTAGAAGAATCCATAAAACGTAGAGAGATATCCTCAATAACCCCCCCGCACAACATAATACAAACTAGCTGGATAAGAAACCACAAGATGCATATAGTTGTCATCAACAACCACCCTAGTAGAACCAACCCAAGGAGAAGCCCCAAGACCCTGTGAGTCCATCGCAACTACCTATTAGAAACTCCTTTAAGTCTCAGATTTCTTCTCCATCGTATAATTCTCAATAGTAGCACCATTCCACCAAGAAGCAATCATCTTCTTTTTCTCTAAACCACATTAGGAAGTCGCATGACCTATTTTAAAGCATCTTCTACACCTAAAGGGAATCCCTTCATAGTCTAATGGTTGAACCTAGTACCCTTCGATAACCTGAGTAATATTTAATAGGAAAACCCTTAGACATGACATCTATGTCTACTACGATTTGAGTGAATGTAGAATTATATATATCAGAAGACTCATTGTCAACCATTAAGAAGTTCCCAAGAGGTTCTCCCACTTCCTCCAAAAGAGACTCCACCCAAAGTTGAAGGGGGAGATAAGGAAGTTGAACCCATATCATAAATTTATTAAACATCTCATACGACAGATTGAAATCAATGTGCCATGGTTTTATCATTAGCATAATTTTTTCCTCCCAGCTAAAGAAATGACCACACAAAATCTTACTTCTGTCCTTAGAAACATTACACTTTACAATAAAGAAACCCCTTGCTAGAGAGAAAATATGTATCGTACCAGAGAGGAGAGGTTTCTGATGTTGTGAGATCCAACCATGCAATTGAGGGAGGCTAGGCCAGAAACCCCTAAACTGACATATCACACCATGAGAGGATAAAATAAAAATATTATGGTCTATTTACTCCTCTATTTCAGTATTTAGATAAATAGAAATACCCTTCAAAATTGGAATAACCCCAACATCAACAGAGCACCGATTCACCCTATGTGGATCTTGAGAAGCAACATTATGAGTTGCAACATCACCACCCCCATAATAAACCATAGAATATGGTAACCCACCTGAAGCAACAACAAGAGACCAAATAGGATAAATCAAAGTTATATTAGTACCATTATCTTTGCCAAGATTTTCAATAATAACCATAGGTCAAACATAAGAACCATCGCGATAATCAACATAAAACCCAGTGACCTTGCCAAATGCAATAGACCACACCTTTGAAAAAGGAGAAAATCCACCCATCACAAAAAGGGCCCGGATAGAGAAAATGTTAGAGTAAAGTATTAATTATGTTAATTAATATTTACTCCCTTCTTAAGATGTCAACTCTTTTGCTTTAGTTGTTTATATTTAAACACACATGCACAGGTTGTTTTAAACTCATGCACTAGTTGTTTTAAATATAAACTTGCATGCATTAGTCATGTAATAGTTAAACTAATTATTACATGCACTAGGGTTTTCCTTTCAAGGCTTTTGATCTCCTTTATAAGGATGATCCATTGTACATTTAATTCATTCATTATTTGAGGATATTTTTTTATTCATATTTTGAGTCAAACCCTTGCCCTCTTCCTGTCTCTACTTCCTTGTAACAAGTTTTTGTATGCAGGTGATCTTCAGGTTTTGTGGATTTGTATTGCTCAAATCATACATGGTATCAGAGCCTAATCTACTACAGCTTGTTCGTGTTTGAAAGATTCAAATTAGGGCTTTTTTAGTTATTTTTTATTGAAATTAGGGGGTCCCTAAATTTTGGTGCACTTTGAGCTTAAATGGACCTCACCGTTGAGCTCACAGTGCCCAAAAACCCCTATTTCGATATAAGGCACATCCAATTTGGACAACTTTGGATTTTGGGGCTTTTTTGGGAACCATAAGCTTGACATGCTTCATGAGGCAGAAATTGTATAGATCGGCATGCTTCTTGAGGTGAAATTTTATAGATTGACACACAAAACAAGGTGAAAATTTTTCTGTTTGACACGCAAATTAAGATCAAAAAATTTGGCATGCAAATTGAGGCAAAAATCTGAATAGACCTGACATGAATCCCAAGGCACGCATGCGATTTTGAATTTTATTTTTTTTCATTTTGGATGGTGACGGCCATCTGGCCGTCAAATTTAAGCCCGTCAATTGATGAAATCAGCATGCATCATCATCATCATTTGCACCATTTTGGGCCCTCTAGTGCACCAGTTGGTATTTTGCTCATAACTTGAGCATACGGTGTCAAAATCGGGCAAACAAGATATTGTTGGAAAGCTGGTTCCAAGCTCTATCTAGATCTAGAGGTTTGAATTTTATATTTTTAATTTTTGATGGTGTTTTTTTTTACTGTCAAAGCTAGATGTTTAGTTTTGCACTCTGGAAGCTCTATCTTGCGCATCTGAACTCCATTTTGGGAAAGAGAGATATCGTTGGAAAGCTTGTTCTGAGAGATTTATAGTTCTATGAGTCATTTTTCTAGATTGTACTCCAAGTATATTTTATTCATTTTTTTGCACTTTTGCACTCTGGTGGATATCTTGGATGTTACAGGTCCTAGGATCTCTTCCCTTTAGGGAATGGCTCTTCTTAGGTTGTTCTTTTGTTTCAACAACCTTTGATCTTTTTTGAGCAGTGTATGCTTCACTTTTGTAACATTCTTTTATGCACATGCACTAAGATAAAGTGCCATTCTATTGCATGCTTGGAATCTTGAACATGTTTGTGCTATTTGTACTTGCAGTCCATTATAAAGTGCCATGGGGGGGTTTGATGTTTGCCTTTGTTTTCCATCTACCTTTGTCAAGTGAGTGTTCCTTATGTGACATTAGCCTTAGGGTATCTTTATTTGTGCTTGTGCTTTTTATGCACCTTCGATTTTCCTGGTTCTTCACAATGCAGTTCTTATTGGCACTCTTTTCAGTGTACCTATCACCTCTCTTTTGTCAGCATTATGGGGGGGTTCTATTGATCATTCTTCTGCTTCCTTGGTTTGATAGTGTGAGTTATGTATTCAGTATTTGTTCCTATGTACTAGGCGGATGCAGTGGCTGGGTACCTATGCATTTTGGTGAGATGGATCATTTACCATATAGGCACTCTTTCTTTCCTATTTTTGGATGCACTCTTCCAGCTTTGATTGATCAGCTCTTCAGGCTTTTGGTGTTTATGCCATCTATATCTTTGAGTTCAGGTGTTTGCCTTTGTTTGCCTCCTGATTTGAGTAGTGTCATTTGAGGGCACTTATGCAGATTACAGTCTTCTCTACCTGGTCATATTTCTGTGGAGGATCCTCAGATCAGTAGTTACTTTTTGATAGAGTTTGCATCCTTTTGCTTTGGTGATGTTCTACATGTTCATTCTTGTTCCTATTTTCTGAAACATTCCTAGTTTTGGAGGCTTCTTTAGTCCTTTAGATTAGTCTTTGTCTCTTTTTGGAGTAGAGTTTTTCCCATGTGATTTTCTCTATTTCTTCGCTTTATAGAGACTCTCCTTTGTACATGGGTACCTCATCAGGCCATGTTTCTGGGATCCATTTTTATGCTTTCAGCACTGTAGTTTCCTTTTCTTTCTTCTTGCATTGTTTGTAGCTGCATTGTTGCTCATCTTAAGAGGGGGTGTTAGAGTAAAGTATTAATTATGTTAATTAATATTTACTCCCTTCTTAAGATGTCAAATCTTTTGCTTTAGTTGTTTATATTTAAACAGACATGCACGAGTTGTTTTAAACTCATGCACTAGTTGTTTTAAATATAAACTTGCATGCATTAGTCATGTAATAGTTAAACTAATTATTACATGCACTAGGGTTTTCCTTTCAAGGATTTTGATCTCCTTTATAAGGATGATCCATTGTACATTTAATTCATTCATTATTTGAGGATATTTTCTTCTTCATATTTTGAGTCAAACCCTTGGCCTCTTCTTGTCTCTACTTCCTTGTAACAGGTTTTTGTATGCAGGTGATCTTTGGGTTTTGTGGATTTGTATTGCTCAAATCATACATAAAACAAAAGGATCCAAAGGAGAACAAGCACCACAAGGGCCAATCATCTCAAAAGAAACCCGAGAAATTGTAGAGGAAGCCGACATTGGAAGTGAGAGAGAAGGAGGCAAATGGAACAGGCCCCCAAAAACTAGTGACAATAGAGCCTCTTCCAGAAGATGAGCCATGGGAGCATGAGGGGGAAACCCTAGTAGAAACAGGAGACATAATACAAACATATGTATGATCTAATAATATATTATATATTGATATAATAATATATAATAATTTTAATCTATTATTTATTAATGCAATAATAAGTGAAATATATAACAATAATATATTGATATAATAATTAAACAATATATATGTAAATATATAATAATATATTATATTAATAATATATAATATTAATAATATATAACAATGATAATGAATACACATACAAAGTGAATGATTGAATCAAAGGGCAATCTACCTAGTTGAATACTTGGCCATAAGAAGAAGGAATTGATGACGGTCATAATAAGTAAGAAATAATGATCGCTAAGAAGATGTGGTATGATGGAGATTGCAAGGAAGAGAAGATGAAGTATACATACCAACAATGAAAGAATTTATATTTGTAGATTTAGGGTTCTCTATTATATGGGAGATCATATTAGCATCGATAATAATCATTGATCATTATAAAGGAACAAACAATAGCCTTTTGGATGGAATGACGTCAAGTTCCAAAGAGATGTGTGGTTTAATAATTCCAAGGTTTGATTATTGACTTAGTATAAAAGGAAGTACCAAGGGAATTAAGAGTGACTATTCTAAGGATACATTAATAGCAAACAAGTATATTAATCCTTGTGTTATAAAATAAGGGATCAAAAGGGGGATGTATTTTCATCTCCAAAAGGTGTTACCTTTCATGTTTTCAAGGTATAAGAGAGATGGGCATCAGAAAACATACTCACTTACGAATACTCAGGGAAAAGGAGATTCATCACACATATCTAAAGATTTAGATATCAAATAAATTATGATCAATAAATTTTGCATAAATCAATACAACTTCTCTATTGGATCAATATAATTCAGTAGTTCCTTCTCACTTAGTGGTTGATATTAGATCTCAGATTAGAATTTATCTTCATCAGCAATTATTGAATAAATTAGTACATGATAGAAGACCCCATAGACCTTCAGATCTACCTTAGTCATATCAGAACATATCTTATATAAAGAATATGGGTGGTGAAGACTATCTGTTTATCAAAGACCATTTCTAGCAGATTGCATCATTAACTTATAGATATATCATAGAAAGTCATCAACAACATTGATTTCATAATTCATATTACACAAATCAGGATAAAGGTCTTCCCTGCATAAAAATCATTAATACGAAGATAATAGTATCTCATATATCACATAACATTATTCTATGTGTGATAACATCCTTGTAACCACATAGTATCATTACCATCCATCTAAGTTCTGTTAGAATATTATAGTGAATGAGGTTTCTCTCAGCTGAATTTATAAGAGAATTTTAACGATTCAACTAAGGGGCATTATAGTGGTATCAAATCATAATCTTTCCATCCTATGGAGGATAGTCCATGCAAACATATAAATGAAGGAAAGGCATAGAAGCTATGGCTGAGAAGTTTGAGAATGAATAAGAATATTTATGAAACAAACCAATGAGATATTTGAGATAACTAACCAATTAATTCTCCAAGCCATTCAAAATATTTACAATAGCCATCATAATGAAAGACATGTCCCTAATACATGAAGATATACTCATTCCAATCATTGTGAAAATGAAAATTTGACTCAAAGCTCCACACGTAGGTCTACCATTCCACCTTTCATTCCAAGAGGAGAACCCATTACAGAAGAGGAGGAACCAACAATAAATAGTGTGGAAGAACAAGCCCAAATGTATGCAAGGTTAGAACCAACAATCCAACAAATTTTCCTTTAAAGAATATTATGAGAACAAAACCATGGAAAATAGAAATAGAAGGAAGAATCATGCCAACAAGGACCTTAAATAAAGGATAAGTGAGATTTCCCTACCGTGTTTTGATGGATCAGGGAAGGAAACCAATCAATCATGGGTCCAAAAACTAGATGCATATCTATCCCTCAACCCCATGACCGAAGAAAATGACATTAAGTTGGCCATACTCCACTTAACTGGGTCAACCCACAATTGGTGGCACCATAGTCTCATTACTCTAGACCATAAAAATATCACTACCTATAGTGAATTTACTCAAAGACTCACGAGTATGTTTGACCAAAGAGATCCTAAATGAAACTTCCAAGGTTAACCCATCTTAAACAAATATGGACTATACAAGATTTTTCTAGTCAATTCCGAAGTCTTTCCGTTATGGTTCCAAATCTATCCCAAAGGAGACTCACTTATATATTTATTGAGGGGTTTAAAGACTCCATCAAAAATATAGTAAATCCTCTAGAACCTCAAACTTTGGAAGAAGAAATACAAAAAGACAAGAAGGTTGAATCAAATTCTTCAAAGGAAAGAGCTAAGAATTTTTCAACTAAGACACAACATAGGTATATGGAATCAAGGAAGGATGATAGGGGAATACAATATTATTTATGCAAAGAATAGTGGGATACATGATATAGATTCCAAGGGGGGTGGCTGCAAGAAGTTGAGTCCCACTTTTGGCCAAAAAGTGGAAGTGTTTTATCTATTTTTCAAAATTTCTGTCAATTGATGTTGAAATTTGAGGAACTTAAAGATTGAATCTTGAAAAACTTGAGTAATATAAAATTTAGTGCTTGGAGTCTAGTTTTCAAATATGTAATTTATTTCAATACCCACATGGTATGAATTAAATTTTAGTAGGCATGTTTAAAAACCACTTTTTCAAAATGTCTATTTCAGAACCACACTTGACATGTGTACGTACACCCTTTTTTGAAGTAAATGAATGTATTTTTGTGAATCCTTTTGGGAAAAGGTACCTAAAACACCGAAGATTGGTCAGAATATTTTATCTTATTTTTTTATTGAATATTCATTAATTTTTAATTGACTATAAAGTACATTTTCAAAACCTCTGGTGTACAGGTGCCAAAATTTAATGATAACTTCACTTTTTTTCAACTTTTTTTTTCAATTTGAAGGAAATTCTATGTAGATTGGTCTCATATAACTCATTTTTCAAAAAATGTAAAATTAAAAAAGTTATTAAAGTTTTAGTTAACCTTAGTATTTCAAGTTTAGGTACCACATTGGCTTAATAAATATTGTAAAAATATTAAAATTTATCATATCACTATAAAATTTATATTTCTATAATCTGCACAATAAGAGCTAAAATGGGTTTTCATTTTATCGAAAAATTTATTTGGGAAGGTGTCCAAAAAATTATGGCAAGGCATAAATTTTATTTTGTAATGCCTTAGCCATTTTTTTGTAGGGTCAAGCATAGGCTTGGTCCCACCAAGCCTATCCCAAACCAAAACCCAAGCTAGTGGGTAGGGTTCCCCATCATATATTTACAAAACGGGTGCCTATTTTTTTAAATTCACAAAACGGGTGCCTTTTTTTAAAAATTCACAAAACGAGCGCCCGTTTTGTGAAACTACAAAATGGGCACCCATTTCATAAAGAGTCGTTGCAACCAAAAACAAGATTGTGGGCTTGATCTCAATGATTGATGACTTTTCAATAATTTTTGTATCGATCCACAACAGACAAACATAATATTTCTATCAACATTTTGTATTTTTGTCTTGTTTTGGATTTGACATTCAAAAAAGATTGTTTGAATTCGAGTCTTGGTGCAAAAATGGGATCAAACCAACGTAGAAAGAGGTCAATGAAGGTTCTAACATTTGAGGAGGTTGCAGAAAATAGAGAGGAGGAAAAATGACAATGAGAAAGAAGAGAAAGACTTCAGAACCTGAATAATGTTGGAGCATCGAGTTCAACAATTGTTTCAGAAGAGGAGGACAATGAAGACACCATAATGGATGCAGAGGTTGAAGAAGAAAATCCATGTGCATCTTCTAATCTAGTATTGGATACAGGTATGTCTTCACATCCAAATGTTACAACTTATTCTGATAAAGATGTTCATGATTTGCTAGAAGCAAGTTACAATCAAAATGATTTAAATTTTATTCCTGAAAATAGATTAACAAATTTAATTGCATGTGAAATTTCAGAAATTAGTAATGTTAATCATAATGATAAAGGAACTGAAAGTCAAACCCCAATTGAAACTGAAAATCAAACACCAATTCAAATTGAAATCAACAATGTAGATGTAGACATAGAAACGCCGATTGAGAAATAAACTCATTTTAATGATAATGAAATAAATGAACAATTTGAAATAAAAATTGATGTGCTAGACAATCTGCATGGTTTGGTTTCATGGAGACAGATTAGGACACACGTGAGTAGATTGTTTAGACAATTTTTTTATAATAAGAAATTTGGGTTTCAATGTCAATTAATGTTACAATTAATTAAAATGTCTAAAATGAGAAAAGTGATGGTGAGGCATTAATGTGAAAACTAAGAAGAAGGATGAGTCTCTAAAACAAGTTGTATCAACTTTTTCTAGTGCCTTAGACACAAGTGAAAATAAAAGTCATTGTAAAGATAGTAATGCGGCACGACGAGCAATAGCAACAATTTTAGTAAACAAAACTACTACTGATAAAATAATGATTTCAAACATAAGTGGATATCTTCATCTTCATCGTAAAAATTTAACAAGAGCTATAAAGAGAAGATTTAACTTTGAAAGTGATCCAACAAACCATTTATGGACCTTCAGTGGCAGACTCCAGAGGTCTGACATGAAACTTACTGGTGAAGTCAAAACTTTGATTGAAAATTTTTGGCACGATAATAGAAGAGTATCCCCTAATGCCAGAGATGGTCTTAAATTAAGAGTAGGCTCAAAAGTTCATGATCCACATCCAAAACACCTTTTAGATATGACTCAAATAGAATTGTATAAATATTTTTTGGATGATAAGATATTAACTATTAGTATTAGTCAAAGATCTTTTGAAAAATGTAAACCATGGTATGTAAGGATTAACAAAGAAAGAATCACCTGTTGTTGCAAAAATCATGTTCAATTTCGTTATCATTATGATATTTTTTGATCTATACATTCTACTATGCATACTAATGAAATGTTGCAGGAATGTGGTATAAATATACCACCTCAAACTATAAAGGAGTTTATATCAAATTTGTTTTGTAACCCACCTAATGAGTAATTTTTTCTTTTGAATGCATGTGTTTCTAGTGTATGTGATGTATGTGGCAATCTTACATTATTAGATGAATGTTTGGATGAAAATATTTCATTTGATTTTAGACAACAATTAGTTGATGTACAAAGGTTTAAAACTATTGGGTATCCATTGAAGGATGGAAAAGTTAGAAAATGGTGCAACCTAATAACTGAAAAACTTAGTGTTAATGCTTGTATGAATGAATTCAAGAGTAAGGTCGTACCTAAATATGTGAAACACTCTAACAATTCTAGATGGATTGATGGACAATTTTGCATATGCAAGAATAGATTTCCAATTGGTAGTATACTTTTAGTTGTTGACTTTGCAGAGAACTACATGCTTGCACCACAAGATGAGATCTAACCACAATATTATAATTCAGTGCAAGTAACAATTTTTGTTCATATTGTCTATAGACATGCACTTGATAGTACAAAAGAGGATCGAAAAATATTGAGAGAGTATCATTTCTATATGAGTGATAATAAGTTACACTCATTAGAGTTTGTCTAGTATTTCTTTAAGACCTTTTATGAAAATTTAAGGGAGAGAGAAATTCATATAATAGAACATCTAATATGGTCAGATAATTGCATAGGGCAATTCAAGAATGCTAGAATGTTTTATTGGTTGAGTAGGATGCACAAGAAAATAAATATCCAACATATCTAGAGTTTTTTTGAGGCTGAACACGGGAAGGGAGAACATGATGGTGTCGGTGCAAGTGTTAAGAGAGCCCTTTGTTGAGAGCAACTCAAATTTGAGGAAAAATCAAAATTTAAAGATGCACGTGCAATTGTTGAATGGTGTAAAACAAGTTTGTCTATAGGATCAAGTCAGAACTCTACACTCAGACATTTTTTCTGGCTAGTTGAAGAGAAGAATATCCTTTCAAGATATGATTGTAATACAATCAGTGGATCGGCTAAATGGCATTCATTTTGGAGTTCTAATTCTAACACTTGGATTGTATGGACTAGGGATCAACTTGAATTTTTTTTCAATTTTGTGTTGCAGGTGAATGGGAAGAATGCGAGAATACAGAATGGGTTGAAGAATGGAAACAAAAATCCTTAACACCTAGTGAGAGACAAGATGAAGATGATATAATAAATGAAGACTTGGATCATGCATTTGCATCAGAAGATTATGATTGTGTTTCAGACCTCATACAACCTGGTAATTTAATTTAATTTATTGTAAAACTTTAAATTATATATTAGTTACATGTGTATGTCATATAATTTATGATTATATATATTTGAATTATAAACCTTTAAACAAGTTTTATTTGTGCATGTACTTAATTTTGTTTTGCAGGACATGTGTATGTTGTTGTTGCACTCGAGGATAATGAAGAGCAGACAGAGTATTGGTTAGCTTGATGTGTAGAACCTAAGAAAAATTTGATATGTCATCAAGTAGATGATGATGATTTTCAGTATCCAATTGGGTCTATTGTGGTAGTTGTTCCATGGCTACGCAAATACCTAACAAGAAGGAATGGTTTACTAGCTTTTGAAGACTACCAATCAAAAAAGAAGATTATGCACTATTCCCATTTGGTAGTGGCAACAAATATCAAATTGGAAAGATACAAAGGGAGACCTGCTAATAAAATATTATGGACACTTTCAATGGAAGAGCATGAGGAAATCATAGACACATTGCAGAAAAGAGAGGATGTTGATGGTATATTAGGTTGAATCAAATTTATACATACAAGTTTTTATTCAATTGTCATATTTTTATATGTTTTCTACATGTCTTCTTTGAAGTGTCATATAATTTATAATTTAGAGATGTAGATTTGAAATTTAAATTTAAATTAACTTTAAATGAACTTGTATAAATTCTAACATTTCAACATATTTATTTTTATGATGCAGGATGTCTGGAAGAACATAGACGCATTGCAGAAAAGAGAGGATGTTGATGGTACATTAGGTTGAATCAAATTTATACATGTAAGTTTTTGTTCAATTGTCATATTTTTATATGTTTTCTACATGTCTTCTTTGAAGTGTCATATAATTTATAATTTAGAGATATAGATTTGAAATTTAAATTAAAATGAACTTTAAATGAACTTGTATAAATTCTAACATTTCAACATGTTTATTTTTATGATACAGGATGTCTGGAAGAACATAGACGCATTACAGAAAAGAGAGGATGTTGATGGTACATTAGGTTGAATCAAATTTATACATGTAAGTTTTTGTTCAATTGTCATATTTTTATATGTTTTCTACATGTCTTCTTTGAAGTGTCATATAATTTATAATTTAGAGATATAGATTTTAAATTAAATTTAAAATTAACTTTAAATGAATTTGTATAAATTCTAACATTTCAACATGTTTATTTTTATGATGCAGGATGTCTGGAAGAACATAGACATGAACTATTTATGTAGTACAATGCACTCTTGTATTTGTACAATTTTGGCTTTGTAATTTAAGTTCACATGAACTCACTTTTATTCATCGAATTTTGTTTTAAATATTTAAGTTAAATTCATAACTTTGTATTCACCTAATTTTGTTCTAAATATTAAACTGTGCACATTGGTCAGATTATGTTCACTTAATAGATCTTATGATAGATTTATTTGTGCACCCATAAATTCATTGTTCAAATTAAATAGATCTCATTGTTTAATAGTTATTAAGTTTGTAACATCCATATTGTTCTTGTCAATTACATGTATTAATAGATCTCATAGTTAGATAGATGGTTTTTTTATAGTTAATGAAAGTGTTCATATTACTTGTAATGTATCTAGATATTGTTCTTCTCAATTACACATGAATTAATAGATCTCATTGTTAGATAGATGGTTTTTTTAGGATATTGATAAATTTAATTACAATTGATATTAAAAATGATTTCTTTTCCATAAGCTCATATATATAAATAACAACCATGATTAAGATAAATAACATAACAAGTCCTAAAATAATTTACATGTATCATAATGTCCATCATATCAACTCATGATATATACATACAATCACAAAACAAAGTCATACTCTAAAAACAAGTTCAAGTAAAATATATGATAACAAGTGGACTAGTATGTAATGCAAGTCCAAATAATCATCATCATAATCTAAATAATATGACAACAAGTCATCATAACACAAGTCCAAATAATCATCATCAGATAAAACAAGTCCAAATAGTCATCATAATATAACTCTACTCATCTAGTTGATATGCAGTCCTCTTCACTTCACGTGAAGAGGACTACGATGCATCAACATGCTCTGTATGGTCTTGAGTAGTACCCTCATCCTACTTTGTCTAGTTTTGAGTACCCTCATCCGCAAGTAAATGAAAAGTGGATGCAAACAACTCCTGTAAAAACATTTAAAGTACAAATTTTTAATAATTAGGTATAAAAGATCTAGATACACAATGGACATTGAAAAAATACTTTTAATCATTACCTCAAAAGATAGTGTCGATGGTTGCATTTGGCTTAATCCTATAGCCATGCCAAGATTCATGGTGGTGTCTAAATGAACAATACATATAAAGCATTAATCAAACTTATAGTACATATACATAAATTATAAAGTATATATGATATTACCTGTGTGTGACACATAGCTAATGTCACCGATGAGTCAAGATGTAAATGTGATTGTGCAACATGAGATAATCCAAAAGCCTACAATTGAAAAAAAATAAGTACGAATCAAAGTTGTACATAAATTAGTAAGATATAAACACTTAAAATTAATAAATGAAAAACATACTACAGGTATATGCAGCTGATTCTCAGTGACTTGTGGGGTAGAGAATGAAGGACTGCCAATCTCAGTGGTACATGAGAGACCCTACAAAATCACAAAAATATGTCAAACACATTACCAATTAAAGTTTATTTTGTTTAAAGTTTAAATGTATCAAGATCAAAGTGCCTACCACGAATGGAGCACCAATATGTCAAGGTGTCGATGTCATAAGATGACAGATAATGAATGATGGAGGGTCAACCCTCCTCTGTTCACCAAAAAATCCACATGTTATGGCTCATAATTGTATAAATAAGAAATTTAATGTTGCACTATATAAATTATAATTAAATATACCCGTGTAGGATGATCATCATCTGCATTGAGTAAATCAACATATGATGAGATATCATCCCCGGCATCACCATGTGTGTCATCATCATCATCGGCATATCCACCATGTGTGCCATCATCATCATCACCATATCCACCATGGGCAGCATGGGCAGCATCAGGATTAGACTAGGGACCCCTACATATACCCCCATAACTCGTGCAAACATGTGCTATGCTGGTGGCAGTCCTCACCTAGGTCTTGTGCTATAACAAATTGCCTGTAAGGGCACTCAAAGAACGAAGAGATGACTGCACTACTCAATGATGGATAGGTGCAAGAATTACAAGAGATGGAAGAGGAACAAGGGGTTCATTGTGCACATGATTTCTAGTTTTTTCACTCAATTTGGCCCCTGGCCTATCCTGTGGCATGCCCCGACCAACCCCTTGAAATGCTCTCATGTCAAAATAATTGGGTTTCTTACCCAATTCAAACTCAGCCCATAATTTCTTCAAAAAATAAAGTGGGACCTCATGATTAGCATGTGGTGGATGGTCAAATACCATCCACCACCACTCCCCAAAATGCTCTGCTATGCTGGGGTGTCTACACCATCTAATCAAAATACGTGGCTTCTTGCCAAGTATCTGCTCACCCATTGTAGGGTTCAAAAAATAGTGTGCCAAATTAGTTTTTGTAATTTTTAATTTATTAACCTCTTTATAAGAGAGGCCATCAACATAATAAATATGCATACTCTCCCTCCATGACTCAAAACTATCAATCTCATAGTCTAATGAGTGTATAGAATCTACTATGCCTTGCATGCTATCTACAAGGCGTAGTAGTTGGGCAGATGGAAAGAGATCATTCCTAATAATATTTATATCTCTCATGATCACCTCTACATTTCTCCTAATATTATCTCTTAACTCTCTAGGTGGAGGTGGAGGAGGTGGTGGTGGTGGTGGTGCATGCTAACCTATAAGCTCATCAATGTGAAAATCATCCATATTGCCAATCTGGGTACATATAAAAACATGATAATTTAACATACTATAAAATACATTACAATTAACATACTATCAAATATATTTTACCTTACAACTTGAATGACTTTAATTAAAACTTAAAAGAGAGAGAGAGGGAGGGAGGGAGGGAGAGGGAGAGAGAGAGAGAGAGAGAGAGGGAGAGGGGGAGAGGGAGAGGGAGAGGGAGAGAGAGAGAGAGAGAGAGAGAGAGAGAGAGAGAGAGAGAGAGAGAGAGAGAGAGAGAGAGAGAGAGAGAGAGAGAGAGATGCAGGGGCATCCAAGGTTGAGGTAGGGGCATTCCTGATCCTTGGTGAAACTGCATGGGTGTTTGTATTTTGGTCAGTGTTACTTTGTTGCAACCTTGACCGACAACCTCGGTCATGGAAGGAAGCTTGGTCACTGAAGGAACTCGGTAGTCTCTGGCACTTGGTGAAAGTGTTACTCGGTGATGCCTATGGTGCTCAGTCGACACTGGTGCTCGGTGATGCCTGGCATGCTCAATTATTTCACTGTCGCTCGATAGTTCTAGCTTACCAACTGGAGTTTTGTACAATTTGTGGAGCTGACTTGGTGCATTTATTGTTGGTAGCTATTTTTATAGGCCAACACATTGTATTAAATGTTTGTAAGGCTATTTTGAAGTTGACTTGTATTGCATTTAATAATTATTGGGGAGGAGTTAAGGGTTTCATCCAGCTGACTTGTGGCTGATGATTAGTATTTAAGGGGTGTTTGGGTAGTTGTTTAGGAGGACTTATAGGTCATAGATATTGATGAATTGGAGGACTTAGAGGTCACAGATCTTGATGAATTGGAGGACTTAGCAAATCAGATATAAGGTTCTAAAAGCTAGAGTTGGTGAATTTGTGGAAAAGATCTTGCATGATCTTGTAGATCAGATTGTTATTTGATAGTTGTTTGTAGCAGGGCTAGTGGTTTGCACACTTGGAGACAAGGAGATTTGCTTGGAGGCTTGCAAGCTCAAGTTTAGATCTGACTTAGGGTTTCCATCAGCTTTTGATTATCTTGAGAGATGAACTAGCTGAGATTGTATTGGATCTATTTGGATCTTGTAGAATTGTTTTTGTTTTTAATTGGCCCTAACTCAGAAGGCCTTACAGCCAGGCATGTTAATGAAAATTACTTGAAACAATTTGTTGTGTTGTGTTTTCGGCTGTGTAATTCTAAAGCTTTAATTTTTGGACTATCCTTAATTGGATCCACCATCCTTTCGTACGTCAGGTTGTATTAGAGAAGAGTTGATCTTGTGGAGCGAAGGTTGACCTAGCAAGGCTGATCTTGCGAAGTTGATCCTGTTGGAGCAGAGATTGTGTGCAATTTGGATTGCAGATCTGTGGCATTAAACTTGTGGAATCTTTCCCTAGTTGTTTGTGCAAGGTTGTAGCTTGTGATTTGACTTGCATGCAACTTGGAGATTGTCACAAGGTGGTCAGTGTAGGGTTTGTTGCAGAGGGTTTCTCTTATCTTTAAGGATGCCTCTGAGAAGATTTGACCCTAGAGCTATTGCAGATCTTTGTGATGATGTGGAATAAATTTTTTTTGATAAAGTCAAATTGGATGTCAGATCTGAGATAGAGTTGATGAAGAATGACATGGTCACCAAGATCATGAGAGCTATTGCTGGTGTATCTCTGAATGTTGGTACTGAAGATGGCTATGAAGAAGTTGTTGAAGACTTTGAACCTACTAAATATAGTGGTGATGAATGGAGGGACAAATCTAGTGAAGACAAAACTGCTTGGTTGCATAGATATGGAGCTCGATTAAGTGGCACTTACCAAATGGAAGTTTCTACTTTCTCTAGTACTTTGAAGCTTGAGAACTTAATTGATTGGATTAGTGAACTTGAAGAATTCTTTGAGCTAGAAGAAATTGAAGATCCTCTTTAGGTGAGATTAGCACAGACAAAGTTGAAAGGTCATGTTTCTCTTTGGTGGAAAGGAATACAAAGAGATAGAGAAGATGAAGGTGAAACAAAGATCAATCAGTGGAGGTTGATGGTGACAATATTGAAAGCTAAGTTCATACCAGTTGACTATGAGCTTGACTTGTTTAAGAAGTTTTAGAATCTGAAACAAAAGGATTTGTCTATTGAAGATTATACCAAGGAATTCTACAAGCTTACTATTTGGTCTGGACATAGAGAACTGGGTAATGAAAAGGTAGCTCGGTATGTGAATGGTTTGAGATTCAATATTCAGGATGAGGTTGGTATGCTGAAGATTGATTATGTTGAAAATGCTTATCAGTATGCTCTGAAGGCAGATAATAAGTTGAAAAGGAAACAACATGGTAACTCTTGAGGGAAGGAGAAGATTGATCACTCGGTGAAGGATAAATAGACTGATGCAGAAGATGAACCAAAACTTGTGGAACCAAAGAAGAAGATAGGTAGAGTTATCTTTAAGGGTACCTTCTATAACTATGGAGAGGAAGGACACCATTCTTTTGAGTGTACACAAAAGAAGGTTGACCAATGAACTATCGTGGTGAATGAGAACATTCATAATGAACCTAAATCTGAGAACTTGCTGCTTTGGCAAACATTGCTCGGTACAAAGGAGGAACCTTGTCAGAGAATTAACTTGTTTAGGACCCGATGCAAGTCTGAAGGTAAACACTATGATGTTATTGTTGATAGTGGTAGTAATGATAACCTTGTTGTCGAGAATATGGTTCAGAAACTTGGGTTGAATATAATGAAAAATCTATGTCCTTATAGGATTGGTTGGTTACAATATGTTCATGCTTTGGAAGTAAGAGAACAATGCTTCATTGATGTTCAGATTGGCCAGTATAAGGATCTTGTGCTTTGTGACATTTTGGATATGAATAGTTGTGATATATTGCATGGTAGAACTTGGCAATATGATTGCAGAGCTATATATGATTGTGTCAGAAATATGTTTTCCATTGAAAAGGATGACAGGAAGTTCTCACTGATGCCTTTGATGGATACAATGCTCGGTAGGAGAAGCTTGAGTATTGGTAGCCAAGTTGAGTTGGTGGATCCAGAGAAAATGAATGATTAGTATGGAGAAAAAACTTGTGTGTTGCCAAGAAAAGACTTGAAGAGACAGAGGAAGCTGAAGTGGAAGAGTATGCAAACTAAGAAGGTGGAGGACTTGTATGTGAAGAAATAGTTTGGGGTTTATGTGCTGAATGCCAGAAGATGTTCTTCTCACATATGAACATCTTTTGGAACTTGGGGTGTTTGATGTAAGGGCATCCAAGGTTGAGGCAGGGGCATTCCTGATCCTTGGTGAAACTGCATGGGTGTTTGTATTTTGGCTGGTGTTACTTGGTTGTAGCCTTGACCGATGACCTAGGTCATGGAAGGAAGCTCGGTCACTAAAGGAACCTAGTAGTCTTTGGTGCTCATTGAAAGTGTTACTCGGTGATGCCTGCGGTGCTTAGTCGATACTGGTGCTCAGCAATGCCTGGCATGCTCGGTTATTTCACTTTCGATCGGTAGTTCTGTGCAATTTGTGGAGTCAACTTGATGCATTTATTATTGGTAGCTATTTTTATAGGCTGACATGTTGTATTAAATGTTTGTAAGGCTATTTTGAAGCTAACTTGTATTGCATTTAATAATTGTTGTGGAGTTAAGGGTTTCATCCAGCCGACTTGTGGTTGATGATTACTATTTAAAGGGTGTTTGGGTAGTTTTTTAGGAGGACTTAGAGGTTGCATATCTTGATGACTTGGAGGACTTAGCAAATCAGATCTAAGGTTCCGAAAGCTAGAGTTGGTGAAGTTGTGGAAAAGATCTTGCATGATCTCGTAGATCAAATTGTTATCTAATATTTGTTTGTAGTAGAGCTAGTGGTTTGCACACTTGAAGATAAGGAGATTGCTTGGAGGCTTGCGAGCTTAAGTTTAGATCTTCCTTAGGGTTTCCATCAGCTTCTGATTAGCTTTAGAGCTGAACTAGCTGAGATTGTATTGGATCTATTTGGATCTTGCAAAAATTTTTCTATTTGTAATTGGCCCTAACCCAGAAGGCCTTATAGTCGGGCATGTTAATGAAAATTACTTGAAACAATTTGTTGTGTTGTATTTTCTGCTATGTAATTCTGAAGCTGCAAGGTTTGGACTGTCCTTAATTAGATCCACCATCCTTGCCTACTTTAGAGAGAGAGAGAGAGGGTTTCTAAATTTATGTTTTGGTTTTCTAAATTTATGTTTTGATTTTCTAAGTTTAGGGTTTCGTATTTAATTTTGTATAGGTTTACGTTTTTGTTTTAATACCTAGGGTTTTGGTTTTCTACGTAGGGTTTTGTAATTTAATTTTTTATACCTAAAATTTACCAGTTTTCTACTTTAGTACGATAATTTACAAAGTAAAATAAAATAAAAAAGAACTACTTGAAAGATAAAATATAGTTAAATTTATACAATAATTTTGAAAACAACATTAAACTATGTTTTAAAATTAAAAATAACTTGAAACTACAATTTTTAATGACAAAATCATAAAAAAATAATAAAAAATAATAGTACGTACCTGGAACATGAAAAAAATGATAGATGGGGCTGACACGAGAAGCTAAAATGGGCACCCGAGCACTGCTAAACATGATCCCATTTTCTTGAAGATGAAAATGACAAGAAATCGGTTAAAAAATAAAAATAAATAGATATTAGAAATGGGTGCCTATTTTTTAAACGGGCGCCCGATTTTTGAAAATGGATCGGGCTCCCGAACCTAAACGGGCGCCTATTTTTTATTCTAAATTTTTCATGCCGTAGACTTCTATGGAATTGGTACCGAACTACAAACTCTTACCCAGGGAGAGATGAAATAATGAATAAAGGTATATGTTTTAGGTGCAAAGAACCATGGGAACAAGGGCACAAGTGCGGTGAAAGGAAAAAATTCCATAGAATTCAAGAAACACAAAATGAAGAATCACCATAGAAAAGAACAAAGTATGATCAAGGAGATTTCAATAACATCCAAGAAAAAAAGGAACAAAAAATTAATGGAGATTTGAGGAGGTTCAGCCCTAGATGTGACAAAAAACTAGAAAGTTTATGTTAGTCAATAATGTAAAAATAGTAATTAATATATTTGTGTAAAATTTATTTGTTGTTAATAAATATTTCATGAACTAAATAAGAACATTCTTGGTGAGTGTCCAAATCTTGATTAATGACATTCTTGGTGAGTTTTGAGACATTCTTGGTGAGTGTCAAAACTTAAGTTATATGTTCTTGGTGAGTGTCGAGACTTGATCAAGGACATTCTTGGTGAGTGTCAGAGCTTGATCAAGAGACATTCTTGGTGAGTGTTAGAACTTAATTTAGATGTTCTTGGTGAGGGTCAAGGCTTGATCAAGGAAATTCTTGGTGAGTGTTAGAGCTTGATCAAGAGACATTCTTAGTGAGTGTCACAACTTGATCTAGATGTTCTTGGTGAGAATCAAGGCTAGATCAAGGAAATTAATGGTGAGTGTCAGAGATTAATCAATAAACATTCTTGGTGAGTGTCAAAATTTGATTTAGACATTCTTGGTGAGTGTTGAGGCTTGATCAAGGACATTCTTGGGGAGTGCCAAAGCTTCATAAAGAGATATTCTGGGTGAGTGTCAAAACTTGACTTAGATGTTCTTAGTGAGCATCAAAGCTTGGTCAAGGTCATTATGGGTGAGTGTCAAAGCTTGATCAAGGAAATTATTTGTGAATGTCAAAACTTGACTCTTGGTGAATGTTGAAATTCATAGAAATGAATTATGACAAAGATTCTATATCTTAGAAGGTTAATTCATACATGAGCTGAGAAAATAAAGTGCTATTGTAAATAAAGATAAGTTCTATCTTGAGTTATTCTTGGTATTTTGGAATATAATGATCTTCAATTTGATAAATTCATTTGTAAATATATCACAAGTTCTAACCTCATATTGAAATCTTCATTTTAGGTTTGTTGGATTGGATTTTTGAGATGCCACTCACACCAAAGGTTCACATTGCTTGAGGAAAAACAATTTTAGGGAAGGGTGGACTATAATGTCCCCTTTCCTAATAAGATTTAATAATAAATAATAAAATAAATAAATTGATATAATAATATAATTAGACTGATAATAATAAATTTATAATCAAATATGATATATTATAATTTATATCATAATATGATAAATAATTATATATATATATAATAAAATTAACAAACAAATAAAAGTGTAATATAATATATAATTTATTATTAATATAATAATATTACTATAGTAATAATTGACAATAGTATATTATTAATATAATAATAAATAACATGTAACAATAATATATTATATATTGATATAATAATAAATAATAATATTAATATATTATTTATTAATACAATAATAAACAAAATATATAACAATAATCTATTGATATAATAATTAAACAATAAATATATATATAACAATGATAATAAATATAAATACGAAGTGAATGATTAGATCAAAGGGAAATGTATGTAGCTGCATACTTGGCAATGAGAAGAAGGAATTAGTGATGGTCATAATAAGTAAGAAATAACTATCGATGAGAAGACGTGGTTTGATGGAGATTGAAAGGAAGAGGAGATGAAGTACATAGGATGATCCAAATACATACCAATAATTGTTAGCATGAATGCTGATGGTATTCCTATGGGGGAGTATCCTAGTAATGTTGGAGGCATGCTACAGTGGTTGTGTGTTGCATTCAAGACAAAGTTTGTCATTGATGGAAACATATGTTATTGACTGGTTGATTAGAAGCTTGCAAACAAATTGCAAAGAATTGTACAAACACCATAAAACAAATTAGAACGTGCACACTTAGAGGAAGACTCTTAATGATGTCTAGGGTCACCATCCATGATTGCACATGCTTATGAGTTGATTGGATAGAGTTATGATTGGTTTATTGGTAACTATTTCCCAGGAGACATAAATTGTGTTTTTCATAGAGCTAATTGCAGAACTTTGTGGATAGCACTCATGGTTGTTTGAGTTATATGATGTGTGTACATAGGTTTGAATTGGACACTGGCTAGAGAGCTTATTGTGATCATATGGAGTTGTGGTTGTACGGATGATGTCAGATATGGTGTTTGTATTGGTGAAGACCTATTTGGAGGCTGACTTGGAACATGTTTCAAGTAATGTGATGTGCAAGCTTAATCAACATATCTGAATGATTAATTGATGTAACTATTATGTTGTAACATTGTAAGAGGTCCTGTGTGCATCTTCACATGGGTCCATTTTATATTTTGTGAATAGGATTTATCCTATGAAGGCTGGCCCATATTTAATTATTGTAACTTGTATATAAGGATTCAAATTATTGGAAAATAAGTGTTGGACTTCATATGCAAGATGCAAAGGTGAATGTGAGCTTAAGGCTTCATTAGATACTATTGAAGAATATTAGGTGTGCACTTGGGCACAAGGTGGATCTTTCTTGGCAGTAGTTGAAGACTGGAAATAGTTTCAGAACAAAATTATCTCAGACTTGAAGTCGGGAGGTTTGGAGAACCTAATTGTGGCTTTAACTCTCAACTATCTTAATTAGGCTGAATTATTGTACACCCCTAACATGGTAATTTCCTTTAATAGGGCTGGAATCCTAGCAGGATTGATTCCTCAATTGGGATCACATTGTAAAAGGATCCTAATAGGGTATGTCCACTAACTAGGACCTACCTATGGTAATACTCTGATCCTAATAGGGTCAACAACCTTAGCAGGGTTATTATACCTATAGTGAAAATGTTTGCGGGTACCATCCCCACTGTGGTTTTTCCCTTAATAGGGTTTCCTCAAAAAAAACTATGGTGTTATGAGTTTTTCTATGCTTGTCTTTGTTTCATGATTACTCATTTTATGTTCCATCTTTATATTTTGGTTTAAGAATAAGAGGAAGTTTGAGAATTTAGTAAAATACTGTAACACTAATTCACCCCCTCTCAGTGTTACCAAATCCTAACAATTGGTATCAGAGCCTCAGGCCCCTAAAAGGAAAGCTTAACAACTTTGGAGAGATCAATATGGATTTGGAAAACTTGAGAAATAATTATGAAATGGCCTTGGAAGCTGTGGACATTGCTAATGTAGATAGAGTGGATCTAAAGTACAAGCTAAGGAAGGCAGATGACTTTATCAAGAAGTTGAAGCAGCATCTTGAGCATGAGAGAAAATTGAGAGATGATATCATGGAAGCACAGATCAAGGATCTATTAGATCAAGATCTGATTGATCAGCTAAGACATGAAAATGATTCCTTGAAGGATGAATTTTAGGTCAGAAAATTGAATCTGATGAAAGAACTCAATGCTAAAAATGAAGAAAAAGAAAAATTGAAAAATGAATAATCAAATACAAGAGATAGGCTATAGACTTTGGAGAATGAACTGAGTGCACTAAAAAAAAGTATGATAAAGTAGAAAGATATTGCATCACCATTATTGGTGAACTTGATCAAACCAAAGGTTGCATAGAAAAACTTCATGAGAGCATAAATAAATTGGATGAATAGATTGACATGCAGAAGCCTATTGGGGACATGACAGGAGTAGGATTTAATGGAAATTCTGATAAGAAGAAAGATAGAGTTGTGGTGAATGTTGATTCATCTAAGAAGTCAAATTCTAAGGTTGTGATGGTAAAACTTGATATACCTCCTTGCAGTGACAATGACAAGGATTACAATCATAAAGATCAATCAAAGAAACCAACTGAATAAGGTATTCCTAAGTCCAAATTTATTGGTTTTTTCTTTAATTATTATCTGTATGGACACAAGATAAGAGAATTTAGAAAATATGATATGAGATCTAGCATACCTACATATGATCACTTGAATGATTTTATCGAGAAGCAAAAAGAGAAAAGTTTGAATGAGGCAAATATTGAAAAAGGTGAATGTAGTAAAGATGTAGAGCATAGACAATCTAAGGATAAGGAAAAATGTAAAACAAATGATATTATGCAAGACAATGTTTCTAATTCTAGTAAGGATGAAGTCAACAAGTCAGCAGAAGAAGAAAAGAAACCTACTGCCAGATCTAGAAATATTGTATGTTACAAATGCAATAACTTTAGCCACATTTCCAAGTATTGCAAGTTGCAGATTGATTACAACCAATTGAAGTCCAAGAAGAAGTTGACATGTTTCAAGTGTAACAATGGCAGACATGTTGTGAAGTACTTTAGATTCAAAGGACCACTAAAGAATTCCTTCAGACCATTCACAAAAGAAAAGGAGCTGAATGAAGAGAATAGATATCTAGCAAAACTAAAAGAAAAATTTAAGGAGAAATGGGTCAAACAGAATGAACCTATGGAGTTTGAAGCTAAGAAAGGTATAGATCAGAGTGCAAGCAGTCACAAGAGTCCCAAGAGTCTTGTTGAATATTTTCTAGGGTGCATTTCTTCACCATCCCTTTGATGAGGAGTGTATTCCTTATGGGGAGCATGAAAAATTAACACCAGTCAGACACAAAGCCTCTATATGGATGAGTTAAGCTATGAGAAATTGAAAATAACTTAAATACTATGTTGTGAGATCTTGGACAAGAGTGCATGTATTCTAGAGATGTTTGTGATAAGGTATACTAGTTTGTGCCAACACTGGTTTCTCACAGGTTACCTACTGTTAGTTATTTCAATTTTTTTGGAAGTAAATGCTACATTAAGAGAGATGAATGTATAAGAAAATTTTATTCTAGAAGTGATGAAGGCTTATTCCTTGAATACTCTATGAGAAGTAAAGCCTATAGATGCTACAATCTAAGAAATAGAATCTGATTGAAATTGCTAATGTGAGAATAGATGAAAAGTTTCAAGTTAGAGAAAAATATTGTGGCTTTAACCCCTATGAGATTTCTTTTGACAACATGAATACAAATTAGAACAAAACATAGACAATAGAAAGTGAGAATGAAAGGAATGAAGCATCTCAGGATATTTTAGAAATGGACAATGGCATAAGTGTGGAGTTGAGGGAATAAACCACACCCAAATATGTTCTAAGAAATCATCCTAAGGATCAGATCATTGTCGACATTAGAAAGGGAACTAGGACAAGATTACAAAACAAAGAAGAGAGGTCACAATCTACAAATGCCATTTTCTTGATCTCACAAGCTGAACCATAGTCCACAGATGAGGCATGTAGAGATGAATCATGGATCAAAGCCATGAAGGAAGAATTTGAGTAGATTCAGAAGAACAACACTTGGGAATTGGTCCTAAGGCCTACAGACAAAAATGTGTTTGGCACCAAGTGGGTATATGAAAACAAGATGAATGAAGGAATTGTTGTTAGAAAAAAAGAAATATTGGTATGTAAAGGATATTCACAACAAGAAGGAATTGATTTTGAAGAAACCTTTGCACCTGTTGCTAGAATTGAGGTGGTTAGATTATTCATAGCTTATGTTGCTTATAAGGATCTCAAAGTATATCAGATGGATGTGAGATCATCTTTTCTTAATGGAGACTTGGAAGAGGAAGTATACATTGAAAAACCTAATGGATTTCCTTTGTCAGGGAATGAAGATATAGTTTATAGATTGAAGAAGGCTTTGTATGGGTTAAAACAAGAACCAAGATCTTGGTATGCAAGATCGGTCCAATATATCACTCATTTGGGATTCAAGAAAGGTAATGTTGACAACAATTTATACTTAAGAATTAATGAAGAAGGTATCTTGATTGTTGAATTTTTTGTTGATGATATTATCTTTGGAGGAAATAATGAAATGAGTAACAAGTTTGCAGATGAGATGAAAAGTAAATTTGAAATCTCTATGATTTGGGAGATGAAATTCTTCCTTGGACTACATATTAGTTAAAGTAAAGAAGGGATATTCATATCTCAAACAAAATATCTTAAAGAACTATTGAAATTTTTTGGCATGGATGATAGTAAACTTGTTAGAACCCCTATGGTAACTAGGACTAAGTTATCCTTGGAAGATGAAACAAAGAATCTACCTCAAAAAAGGTATAGATCAATGATTGGAGGTCTTTAGTATTTAACACATACTAGACCTGGTATTGCCAATGTTGTTGGAATTGTTGCAAGATTTCAAGTACATCCAAAGAATCTCATCTTATGGTAGTAAAAAGGATATTCAGATATCTAAAGGGCATAGTTGAATTTGGTCTATGGTACATGATAGATCACATGACTTTACATTTCATGCTTTCATTAATGCTAATTGGGTAGGGAATGTAGATGGCAAAAAAATTACTAGTGGAGGAGCATTATTCCTTGGTTAAAGGTTGGTTTCTTGGCTTAGCAAGAAGCAGGACTATAATGCCTAGTCTATAGAAGAATCAGAATATGTTGCAACAACAATCAATTGTACATAGATCATATGTATGAAGCATCTTTTGAATTACATTGGAGTATGTCTTGAGGAATCAGTTACTGTCCATTGTGACAATACTAGTACAATAAATATGTCAAAAAATCTAGTTTAGCATTCACAGATAAAACATATAGCAATAAAGTATCATTTCTTAAGAGATAAAGTAGCAGAAAAGGAAGTGAAGTTAGAATATGTGAATACAAAGGACAAAATAACATACATTTTCAGAAAACCTCTGCCTAAGGATACATTTAAGTATTTGAGAAGTATGCTTTGGGTCATGCCCCAGTCTACTCTTGAGTAATTGATGTAGAAATTACATTAGTCCAAAAATATCAAAGCACTATTTCATTTTTTGGACTAAATGTTTGATACTTCTCCTATGGGGTAGTATATATATTTGAGCCTAGTTATTGAGAACTCTTGGAGACACAATGACACCTTTGAAATTAATGTCAATGGGGGAGAGAATGAAACATTAAAAATAGTATAAGAGGATCATCCTTTGGGGGATTTGATGATTGATGAAGAGGATTTGAAATGATGCTGATATAGATACAGTAGAGGCGTGCTTGGTATTAATTGGAACTTAGATGTTTTTCATCTATGTTGCCATCAATTCTAAAAGGGGAGATTATTAGCATGAATGTTGATGTTGATGGTATTCCTATGGGAAAGTATCTTAGTAATTTTGGAGGCATGCTACAATGGTTGTGTGGTGCATTCATGATAGATCATATGTTATTGACTGGTTGATTAGAAGCTTGTAGACATGTTGCAGAGAATTGTACCAACATCATACAACAAATTAGAATGTGAACACTTAGAGGAAGACTCTTAATGATATCTATGATCACCATTTGTGATCACATATCATTATGAGTTGATTTCATAGAGTTATTATTGGTTTACTGGTAACTATTTCCCAAGAGACAGAAACTGTGTTTTTCATAGAGTTGATTACATAACTTTATGGATAGCACTCATGGTTGTTTGAGTTATGATGTGGAAACATAGGTTCATGTTGGACACTGGCTAGAGATCTTATTATGATCATATGGAGTCATGGTTGTACATATGATATCAGCTATGGCGTGTGTATTGGAAAAGACCTATTTGGAGGCCGACTTGGAACATGTTTCAAGTAATGTGATGTGCAAGCTTAATCAATGGATCTGAATGATTAATTGATGTAACTATTATGTTGTAACATTATAAGAGGTGTCATGTGCATCTTTGTATGGGTTCATTTTGTATTTTTTAAATAGGATTTATCCTATGAAGGTCGACCTATATTTAATTATTGTAACTTGTATATAAGGATTCAAATTCTTGGAAAATAAGTGTGGGACTACATATGTGAGATGAAAAGGTGAATGTGAGATTAAGGCTACATTAGATACTATTTGAAGAATATTAGTTGTGCACTTGGGCACAAGGTGGAGCTTGTTTGGCAATAGTTGAAGAATGGAAGCAGTTTCAGAATAGAATTATCTCATACTTGAAGTTGGGAGGTTTGGAGAACCCGAGGGTGGCTTTAACTCTCAAATCGCTTGATCAAGTTGAATTATTGTACACCCCTAATAGGGTAATTTCCTTTAATAGGGTTAGACTCCTAGTAGGGTTGATTCTGCAATTAGGATCACATTGTAAAAGGCTCCTAATAGGGCATGTCCTTTAACCAGGACCTAACTATTGTAATACTTAGCTCCTAACAGGGTCAGAACTCTTAACAAGGTTATTATACCTATTGTGAAGATATTTGTGGGTACCATCCCTACCAAGGTTTTTCCCTTAACAGGATTTCCTTGAAAACAACTATGGTGTTATGAGTTCTTCTATGCTTGTCTTTATTGAATGGTTATTCATTTTACGTTACATCTTTATATGTTAGTTAAAGAATATGAGGAAGTTTGAGAATTTTGTAAAATAATGTAACACCGATTCACCCCCCTCTCAGTGTTACAAAATCCTAACAATAATGAAAGAATTTATATCTTCATATTTAGGGTTTTCTATTATACGAGGGATCATATAAGCACCGATAATAATCTTTGATCATTATAAAAGAACAAACAATAGATTTTTTGGATGGAATAACATCAAGTTCCAAAGAGAGGTACAATTTAATACTTCTAAGGTGTGATTAGCCACTTAATACAAAAATAAGGATCAAGGGAATTAAGAGTGACAATCATAAGGATACATTAATAGAAAACAAGGATATTAATCCTTGTGTTATGAAAAGAAGGGATCAAAAGAGGGATGTATTTTCATCACTGAAAGATGTCTCCTTTCATGTTTGTAAGGTATAATAAAGAGGTGTACCAAACAACATAATCACTTACAAATACTCAAGGAAAAAGGAGATTCATCACATATATCTAAAGATTTAAATAAAAAAAATTATGATATGTAATTTTCCCACAAATCAGTACTTCTATATTGGATCAATATAATTCAATAGTTCCTTCTCACTTAGTGGTCAATATTAGATCTCAAATCATACGTTATCTACATCTGAAATTATTGAATAAATTAGTACATGATAGAAGACCCCACAAACCTTCAGGTCCACCTTAGTCATATCAGAGTCTATCTTATATAAAGAATTTGGGTGGTGAAGACTATTTGTTTATCGAAGACCATTTACAATAGATTGTATCATCAACTTAGGATCCATATCAGAGAGAGTCACCAACAACATTGATTGCATAATTCATATTACACAAATTAGGATCGAGGTCTTCCTTGTATAAAGATAATTAATACCAAGATAAAAATATCTCATATATCACATAATGTTATTCTATGTGTGATAAAATCCTTGGAACCACATAGTATCATTGCTATTCATCTAAGTGCTATTAGAATAGTATAGAGAAAGGGGTCTCTCTCAACTGAAGTTATAAGATAAAGTTAACCATTCAACTAGGGGTCATTACATGCTCCTTATCTTCCTTGGATTTTAGGTTGTGATTTTAATTCAGGGTTGAGTTTGGATGAGAAAAGATGGGGGATGCCTAGGTTAGGTCCAACCTTTGATCTTTTTTGAGCTCAGGTGAATTATCTTGTTGTAGTGGATATCAATCCTTCTAATGTGACTTTCACTTGGAACAATAGATGGAGTGGACATGAGGTGACCTTTGAATAGTTGGATAGGTTTCTTGTGTCCTTTTGGGTTGGTGGTGGCTTGGTTATTTTTTATGAAATTATTGATGAGAGGTTCTGATCACTAAAAAATTAAATTAAATGCTTCTTCTTTTGTTGGTCCAATGAATCCTCCTTTTAAATTTCAACTCTTAAGTGTCTTTGGGACTCTTCACTGCATGATTTAGTGGCTAAGTGGTGGAGAGAGGGTGGCCCTTCTTATGGAAGATCTATGTTTGTCTTTGTGAAAAAAATTCAATATGTCAAATATCACTTTTAGAGATGGAATATGCCCTATTTTGATAACCTTCAATCTAGGAAGAGGAACACTCTTGAATGTCTTACAGTGATTAATCTGCAAATTTTGGATTCTATATCCTAAAATAATCTTGGAAAAGCTAAATCATAGGCCATGCGAGATGTGGAGGAATGAGATCTTCGGGAGGAGATTTATTGAAAATGGAAGGCTAGGATTGATTGGCTGCAAGAAGGGGATATGAATACTACTTTCTTTCATCATTCTATTCAAGATCATCATAAAAAGGGCTATATTTCCTCTCTTTTTACCTCTAAAGGGATTTAAATATCTTCTCCATTGGCGATGACTCAAGAGGCTTGTCAATTTTATTCTTCTATTTTTGCCGAAGATTCCTCTCCCACTACTTTAGAGGAGAATTTGATTCTTTCCTGCATTTACTCTCTTATCATGAATTCAATGAATGATTCTTTCATTCATTTGATTCTTCTACATGAGATAGGAGAGGTTGGTTTTAGGATAAAAAAGGTAAATCTATTATCCCAGATGGCTTCCCTATTGAATTTTTTTAGGAGTTTTGGGATATTATTAATTTGGATCCATTGGAGGTTGTTAGGGAATCTCTTCATAATAAGTATATTCTTTATTCATTGATTTATACCTTCTTAATTCTCATTCCCTAAAATGAAGGAGCAAACAAATCTGATTTTTTTGGCCTATTTCTCTCTATAATGTGGTGTATAAGATTATCACTAAATTCATTGCAGAGAAGCTAAAAAATTATCTTCCTATGGAATTATTTGAGGAACAAGGGGGTTTTGTGGCTGGTAAACAGATCCTAGATGGGGTGGTGGTGGCTTTTGAGGTTATTCACTCTATGGAAAATTCAAAGTATAGATCTATGTTCATTAAATTGGACATGGGAAAGTCTTATGACAGAGTCAAATGGATTTTTATTTAGAAAATTCTCTTAGCCTTTGGTTTTAGTGCAAAATGGGTGAGTTGGAATATGAGTTGTGTCACCTATACTTCCTTTTTCCTTATTGTAAATGGAGATTGTTTAGAGCCTTTTGGTGCTTCTAGAGGCCTTTTCCAAGGGGATCCTATTTTCCCTTACCTGTTTATTATTTTGGTCAAGGTTCTGGGACATTTCCTAAAATTTCAAGCTACTCAAGGATTGATTCATGGGTGTCTATGGGGCAATGGATTTCCACAACTCTCACATCTCTAGTTTGTGGATGACATGTCTCTTATGGGATTGGATCATCTTCAAGAAGATGAATCTTTTAGGCAACCCTTGGATGCTTACCTTGTAGCTTTAGGTCAAAAAGTAAATGAGCATAAATCCTCTATTTTCTTCTTCAATATCCCTCAGGCCACTCAGAGTCGTATTGATGATCTTTTATAGTTCTAGATTGGGTCTCTTCCCTTTGTTTATTTGGGTATTCCTCTTACTATTGGTAGACATCCCAAATACTCTTGTCAGATGTTTCTTCACAAGATGCATCAGAATGTTAATCATTAGACTCACCATTGGTTATCTATGACTACTCATTTAACTCTTTTAAAGTTAGTTATTCAAGATCTTCCTATTTATAGGTGTTTTGTTCAGGCTTCTCCCATGTATTTTCTTTGAGAATTTGATGCCCTCTCTCATTAATCTATTTGGAGTGGAAAATTATCGACTTTCAAATGGAGCCTTGTTAAGTGGGAATTGATGTGCAGACCTAAGAATGAGGGAAACCTTTTCTTATGCTCTACTATCTTAAATAAGAAAGTTCTTACCACTAAGTTTTATTGGTGCTTGTGCCAGAATAGGCTTTGGACCCATATTCTCACCCTTAAGTATCTTCTAGGTGTTAATGTGTTTGATGTTCCCCACTTTCCTTTGGTGGGAGGAGGTTTTATGATCTTGAACATTTTGAAACTTGGGGCTCAGTTGGTAAAGAATAGTCTCTTTTGGATCTATCATACAAGATCTCAATTTCTTTTTTGGCTAGATTCTTGGGATGGTCATCTTTCTATCCTTTCTACTCATCCCCACCTCTAGGCCATTTGTTATACCTTTACTATTGTTGACTGGGACATTGTTGACCATGATAAAATTTCCATAATTCTAGGTTTGCAATTAATATTCACTGGAAACATCCTTCTGAATAGCCTCCAAGAGAATTCGAGGAAGATAAATAGGAGATAGATTATATTTTGGAGTCTTGGGAATGCACTACCTTGAATAGGAATGATGTTTTGTCTTGGGCTCGCAATGATTTGTCTGGAAAGTTTTCTATTTTTCTATGGTATGTTGAGCTGGTGCAACATACTTTTGGGAACATTCAGGTTCCTTGGTGGAAACATATTTGGTACAAGTTATCATGGCCAAAGTGAAATTTTTTCATGTGGTTGGTGGTCCATGTTATGTTCTGCATACCCACCCCTACATTTTTTTCAATGAAATATTGGGTCCCCCTTTTTTTTGTCCCTAGTTGTCTTTGATTTTGTGTTACTCCAAGATCCAGGATCTCAGAGGGTCCTCTTGTTTATTGCCAAGAATTCTTAACTGTGGGGTTCCAATATCATCACTTCTGTCTTCACTTGAAGAAGTGAACATCGGGTGTCCCAAGGTCCAGGCTTTAGTATTTACTTTTACCCTAAGAAAAAATCATCTTCTGAGAGATTAGTTGCGAAGTGTGAAGTTCTTGCTAAGTATGAGTCTTTGAAGAGGGAATTGTGCAAGTGCCAGTACTCATGTGTTATGTTTCTAAGTTGGGTAATTTGAGCACTTGGAAGATGGTGGGTGAATGTACTTCATTAGTTTCAATATTTCATTGTTTCTGGTAGGTTCCTCTTGGCTTTTGTTTTTATTTTGTTTTCTTTCTACTTCCATTTCAGATTTTTGTTTGTTGTTTCCATTTTCTTTCCTCACATCTGTGTCAACCAAAAAATTCAAACTATATATAGTGCTTGCACGAAGCTTTTGGGATTTTCCATGAGTCTTATTTTGTTTCTATCTTCTACGGATTTTCTAACTCGTTGTGTATAATGTAAATTTTGTAAAACTTTTTGAATGCCTATATTTAGTGTTACTTCCTTTGCATGCCTTCTGTAAATAGCTATGTACATGATTTATGTTCCTTGTAAAGTTATGTGGTGTAAAGGGTGTAGATTTTGGGTGTTTGTAAATAAGTTTTAATTTAAATTCTTTGCGAGGTCTAGAAAACCATGTATCAACAATAACATATCCCTGGACTCCATGCCAAATCACTAAGAGTTGCATTTTATCGCTAAGAGGCAAGTCCTACCAAGTTAAAGAAGTCACCTTAGTCATAAGGTCGACTCCATGAGGCCAAAGTAGCTATTTTTTAGGTTTTTCTTCATCTTCATCATTCTCACCTTAATGGAAGCACTAGTTCCCATGAATAAACATTCAGATTTCTCCTAGCTAACCATTAATTCCCCTTTTGTCATACCATCTATAAGATTAAATGCCATATCTTTTCATGCATGGATGTATACATGTCTATCTTGGGAAATGACCTATCATTAAGTAAATGTCACATTAGCTATCTATTTGTACTTTTCATCATTTCAAGATCTGAGTCCCCAAGTGTCTTTGTAGTTTTTAACATGAACACTTTCAAATTTCAACAATTCACCAAGTCATCATCTTCAGACTTTGACCTTCCTAGTTGTGCATTATGTGTCTCATTGTTTTCTCATGGAGGAGATGCTTTCCCCAATATCCCTTATTGTGAAGTGAGGTTTCATCTTTCCAAGTAATAAAATATATGGTCCCTGAAGTCTCAGAGTCCAAAATATGCATCAATTTTTTGTATCATTCTGACGATTGTCCGGTCTTGTAGGATATAATCAAGAAAATGGCAGCAATAGGATCCCCTCTTGGAAGTCTAGAACTTCCTAGCTCCTCTGTGACTCCAATTAAAAATTCAAAGGAAGAGAAGGATTTTGGTATGTGGGCTAAGCTAAGTGGCCTCCAAAAAATAATACATCAATTCAGGTAGGTCAATGATCCATTATCCATAAATCTCACCACCTCTGGGATTATTCAAGCAACATGCTTCCCATACTCCATGTAGGCTCTTGAGTTGATATTACTTATGGCTAAAAACTATTATGTAGTCATCTATGTTGTTGTCACATCCTCTGGAGTGCCCATTTCCTCCTTGGACCATGATGCCATCACCACTAATTAGAGGATCACATTCTTCAAGGATGTCATTGTAATGACCTGGGTGACCTCAATGACACAATTCATAGGGGAAGAAGAGGTGATCTAACACCTCCTAAATATAGGATGGTTAAAGAGCCCCCATTGGGAATTTAAAAAGATGAAGATGGATATCCCTCACTCCTACGTCAAGGAGACAATTCATGTAGGGATTATATTTTTGTCCAGGGTTTTCGACAAGACTCATGCCCGAGAATTCTCTCCATGGATGTACTACTTCCTCTATTGTATGAATACTAACATACAACATTTTGATTGGGAAAAATATTTTTAACTGCATGGATTCCCAAATAAGGGAGCTAGAGAGAGATAGTCACTTCTACATGACATATTTTGTTTTGTGGTCTATGGCTCGATAGCATGGAAAAATATAGGGATTGGACATAGTTGGTGTCCTCGATACAAAGATGATACATTCCACCCCATGGGATCATTTTCACCAAATCCAATAAGATGAATATTTTTGGGGTTTTAGTAGAGTTAACGATGCCTTATTTTTCATGGAGTTAAGGCACTAACAAAGGATATAGGTTTCAAGATAACTTTGGTTTCCATGGCCATGATCAGCCCATGGGGATGCTATTTCATCCAATTTTCATAGCATACTTACATCCGGGTCACTGGGCTCATAGGGAACCCATTTTTGCTACCAAAATATTATAGAGATAAAATTATTTTGTTGGAATTTTATAAACAGATTCTTGAGGTGCATGCCCTATTGGTTGCGAACAAGATTGCCCCAATCACCTTCTCCATCACTTGCAGTAAATACACTTACACTCTTGTAGCAGTTTGGGAAGTAGAAAATGAATTGATTAGTTTAAACTTCAACAAATTTTCACTAAGGAACCACAACTATGATCCACATGGTCACCTTGAGAAAGAAATACCTCGGGGATCTCAACCCTATGAGCCACACCTAGAGAATTTTTGGGAGGTCTGCTAGGATGATTTTGATGTATGATATAGGCATCACCTAAGAATTTCAAAGGGTACGATGGAGCATCTCAGCCTCTAGTCATTCCCACTAAATTTTTCTGATAGCAGGTCCCTTGAAGACCCTGAGTATAAAGATTTAGGAATTGATAAGTTGGGCATCCTTCTAGTGGATTGGGATACCCTGAAGATTTTGACTATTGAGGTCATATCTGGAGTAGTTATTGAGAAAAGTCACACTCATTTTGAGAGAACATGTCCAAAAAGAATTCACTTAGATGCTTATCCAAAAAATAGAAACTACTTTTAGACCTTGGGTAGCAGAGCAATCCAAAGCCCAAGGGAAGCAAAAAGTCGATGAGTCATCCCAACTGTCTAACGTGGTGCTAGAGATCTCATGAGGAAATTAAATAAATAAGAAGAAAGATCTCAAAAGCTAGCAGAAGCATCATGGGCCAGTGTAACATTTGGCCTCAAAGCCAACCCAATAGGATCCCAACCCCAGAGTGGTCCAGTTCCCTCCCTAGCTACCCGATTTGGTCTTCCATTTGTTGAGGAAGAAATTGAAGAGGAAGCATAAATATTAGCTTCCAAGAACCTCTCCAAAGGAGGAAGAAGAAAAAGGCTAGCAGGCCCTCCCCAGATAGAGACCTGATCCCATAACTTGAAAAGGTGGTCAAGATCCATAAAATTCCTTCCACTCCCCCCTAGAAATAGATAACACTCTGGAAGACCCATCAGAGATCTCTCAGATAAACATCAATAATTTATTCCACATCATCGAACAAGGAATCCTACACCATGTGACTAAAGAGGAGAGAATGAATGAGGAGGTGGTCCAAGAGGAGGGTGCAAATATACTCCAAGGAGCAATTGAGATCGAAGAAGTGCAAAAATGCACTCAAGAACAAACTGAAGACCTCTGACAGAAAGAAGAAGAAGAAAAGATCGTCGAGGATGCTCACCTCTGTGCAGTAGAAGTTTCTAAAAAGAGAAGATAGGAAGAGGCTGAGAGAAAGATAGAGGAAGAAAGGAGAAATATAGAATAGAAGAAAAGAGAAGAGAATAAAAGTGTCGAAGAACAATCATTGGCCTCTGAGAAAATTGGACCTTTTGGATCAACCGTACCTTCAATTGCCTTGCCTCTATTACAAATAGGTAATCAAGGCACATTACCTTTTGATATAGGTGATGAAGAAACCCCTCTGAGACCTTGAAAAGAGGAAGTTCACATTGAACAAGCTTCTCTAGCCACAAAAAATATCATAGAAAATAATGTAGGGGATGAAGAAGAAAATGTAGATAGTAATCTGACGATAACACTAAAGAAAGGGACACAAAGGGATTAGAGAAAAGGCTCATGAAGAATCCCACTAGTCTAGAGATAATGATAGGTAGTACCTAAGGTCCCCTATAGTGGTTGTGTTGGAGCTATAAAATTTTGGATAAATTTTAAAGTGTATATTTTGAAAAGTTCTCTAAGGCAAAGTTAGTGCCCCGAAAGTCTTTGTAAGAAGTCAAGTTCGAGTACAGGTACAAATCGGACCTGATGTTTTTTATGAAGAACCACTTGGGGGATGTTTTCCTCACCTATCATTGAGAAATTTTAATGGGTTACAACTCTTAGTTCTTAGTTTGGGTGTGATTTTGAGATATCCATTTGGAGGTGTTTACCCAAATCTGCACTTTGTGTGTTTTCAAAATTTTCATAAGTGACCCATTTTTGAGGATTACATCTTGAGCTCAATTGATAGTCATGACATAAGGGTTGTTTTAATGTGTTTTAGGTATGGAAGTGAGTCTCCATGCCCATTTTTAGACCCCCATGAGTTTGTTTGCATAGTTTTCCAAAGCCTTTCTGTTTGCATTTTATTAAGTTTCTCTAAGTGTGAAAATGCAAAATTTAAGTGGCCTCTACTTTGAGGTCTCACAAGTTGTACCTGGTTCAAGGTCATGAAGAGTTGGGTGTTCCCCTAAATTGAAAACATGAAGTGTACCTCTATGAAGATTTGTAGACCATGAACAATCCATTTGGTCACTTTGCATGTCTCTTTCGAAATCTAATTTCTGCATTTTACTATTTTTGAGTTCAGAACAAGTTTAAACAGGCGATTGAGTTTTAAAATCTTTTGCCTCAAGTATCTTTATGGAAATTAATTTGGTAGATTGACTATCTATACTGCAAGGTTCATGTTCACCAAGTGCTGATGTCAGGGGATATATTTTGATCAATTTTCTAAAAGCGTTCCTAGAGGTTGTCTATTCAGTTTGGTAGCTTCACACAATTGTTAAAAAATCAAGTTTAAGATGATTCGGTGTTGTTTGAATCTAATCTAGTTCAAAATTAATGATTTACAAATAAACATGTGTATATTTGTATCTTCCATCCACTCTTCATGATGGTTAAACTTTAGTGGATGGTTGGGGACACAAAAAAGAAAAAAAAATCCACAACCAGTCACATTTTTAATCATATCTCAAAAAATACGAACTCAGTCTGGCTGATTTTTGGATATGTTTGAGATGACCATATGTGCATTCTACAACATTTTTTTCAGAAAACCAAGATTGAAAATTGAAAGTTATGGTCCTCTGAGTAATGGCGGAAATAAAAACCAGTATGCTTCCAACAATATTATCCCACATTGGTTGTGAAATGGAAATTATAATTTTTTAAATACAAGAGCGCCTGGTATGATTGTAAACAAGAAGGCTGGTAGGTAAAGCTTTTTGGATTTGTGTGGGGCTATCAAATGCATGGTTGATTGGGTGTGCAAAAAGAGAAATATTTTAAAGGAAAATATTAAAATGTGAAGTGTTTAGTCCCACATTGGTGGGGTGAGGAAAATTTAAGTAGTTTATAAGAAAAAACACTCACATAGTGGTTTGAAGAATGAGCAGGAGGCTCTACATGCATGCTTGTAGGTGGTGCCTCGAGAAGCATGCCAACGACCAAAAATGACATAATTTTGTAGAGAGCTAGTGATGAGCTGACAATAAGGAGGTAATGGACACATGGCAGTCAGTCGCATAATCTCCAGATGAGGATGCAGTTAGTAAGAGAATTTAGAGATCTGGAGATGGTGGTTAGTTAACCAGGTTGCCAGGTCTCTAGATGCTAGCAGTCAAGTCTCAGAGATCCAGAGATTCAGAAATGTCTTGGTCGCCAGATCTCCAAATAAACTTGCGGTCAGTGAATGGATCTAGAGATCTAGAGATGGCGGCTAGTTAACCTTGGTTGCTAGATCTCTAGATAGACACGTGGTGAGGCCAAACATTCAGAGAACTAGAGGTGGTGGTTAGTTAACGGCATCGCCATGTTTCCAGGTCATGACATTTAAGTGGAAAAAATTGGGAGATTCAGAGATAAAGGCCAGTCTTTAGATCTCTGAATGAAATTACAGTCAAGCCAAGGATTCGGAGATTCAGAGATTGAAGGAGGTATCCTAATCTTTGAATCAACTCAGAGTTAGGAAAAGTACTTAGAGATCTAGAGATAAAGGCTTTTCTCCAAGTCTTTAGATGGAACTATAGTCAAGGAAGAGATTCATAGATTAGGAGATAAAAGGTAGTCTTCGAATCTCCAAGTCAACTCAGCCAAGTCTAATCAAAATGAGAAGCGAACCAACATGTGACACTTGGCGAGTTTTGGTGAATTATTGGCTAAAAATGCAGAAAAGAGGTAAAATAAGACAAGGAAAATGTAGATTTAAAGTAATGCATATTTTAAAACTTTCAATAGTCTTGTGAAATATTTTATTTCAAGAATGAGAGGCATTCACGAGAAAATTTTTCATGGAGATTAAAATCATTTTTCAAAAGGTAGAGAATCAAATTAGTTAGAAGATAATGATTGCAAGATGAGGCAGTTGCAGAAGTAGATCAATTTTGGAGATCTGTTTTGGAGAAGAAGAAGATATTGTTGTTGGAAACAGATAGGTGTCAGTTGGTTGAGATTGGCTCTCATTTTCTCTATATCTTTCTTTTTCTCCATTGTTACAAGGATGATGAAAATTTAACACTGTTGGACAGTATTTTGACTCTTGAGGCTTATTTTTTGGGTCTCTTGTCTTGTAAATGTACTGAATCAGAAATCTTTTAATGAAAAAAAATGGAATCCCTATCCATATTGGTGTTGTCTTTGTGTGTCTTGTGTTGAATCCTTGTATGTTAATCTTTAAGGTATTTTAATATACTAGTTATAAGGTAGTTGTGAGCTTGTTTTTCTTAGTTTCTTTCAAGGAGACATTAAATCTTTGAGACAAATTCTGAGGGTTTAAAACTTGCACATGAATCTGATGTCTGGGTATTGGAGTGAAAATAGTGATTTGTAAGGCATTTCATTTTATTTCTATGTGTTTGGAGTTAGAGGGTTCTCTAGGGATGCATGTTTATTTGACTCTGTTGCCAATAGATAAGGCACTAGTCTTTACTAGTTATGCACTTCTCATCATCAACCTATAAAATCAATAAATCTTTATTTTCTATTAAAGAGCATACATGTTCATAACTTGTATTTGTAGAATACAACTGTTGTTTCATGATTCTTTGAAGAAATTAATACTAGGTTAACTAGACTGAGTCTAGAACTCGAATAGAAGAAGGATTTAATCCTTGTCACATATGCCATTTTTCTAGTTATTGGAACACTTATGCCAGTGGGATCTCGCATAAGATTGGTTGAGTCTTGTACTCCCATTCCTTACAGGTTTGAGAACTATCCATAGTCATGTCTTCATAGTGGGGTTTTGTCAAAGGAAGTTATTATATATGCATATTTATGCTTTATTAGGTAGACCCACCTAAGTGTGTGGAGCTCGAAGAGAAGAAGGCTTGCATGCCTTGTCAAGTTAGCCTTTTCTTGCCCCTCAATTTGCAAGAATAAGCAGATTTATGTGAATTAGATGAAGATCCCCAAGTTTGTTTTGCATTTTATCTTTTAGAATTGAGGGATATAAGAAATATCGCTAACAAAATTGGCGACTCTGCTGGGGACATAACATAACAAGTATTAAAATCTTTTGAGAATCTCTAGCTATCATATATTATTTGAAGTTTTACTATCCAAGTTGATTAAGCCAATCCGAGTCGCTAACAAAATTGGTGACTCTGCTAGGGAGTGGTCATAGAGTCATGTTTTGAAAAGATATATATCATCTCACCAAGTGTGAGTGGCGACTTTGAAAGTCTCTATTGTATCAGTGCAGTTTTGAGGTGTTGGTGAAGCATTGTTGTGCTTACTGGAAAGAAAGTTCAGAGAAGGTGTTTTAGTAGTTACAATATTTTGTCCTCTTCAAAGATATGGTGACTCTACCCATAATTACAGAGAATATAGCTTCAGATCTGCCAAGATCTCCAACCAGTAGGTTGGTGCTGCCACAACACCTCCAGGTATTTTGATTTTCATATACAATTTTTTCATGAAAATCATGTGCATAAAATTGTTTTCCTATCCGATGATTATTAGCACTAGTTGAGAGGGAAGAGATTGGTAAGTTTTTGCACACAAATCTATTGAGTAGATGCAGCTGTAATGTTTTGATTGTGTGTGCAAAATATATTGAAAGGGACATGTCAAGCTTATTATGGATAACATATGCATAAGTGATGTATGCTTGAGTTTTCAAATATAAGGTTGTGGTTACCTGTAGAAGAAAGTATAAATGTTTTCTAAATTTTCCTAGCCTTGTGTGTCTCCAAATTTAATTATGTCCAATAGAGCTTCCCAACCATGAAATAAAGGTAGTTTTAAGTGTTATTTGCCTCTAGATTTTGAGGGCATTCCTGGTTACCTAAATACAATACCCTCAGAAATCAGAAAGTTCCTACCTAAATTTAGTGGGGGAAAAGAAGAGTTAGCTAAAAAATATTTGAATTCATTCATGGATTTGATGGAAGATTTTGAGGTCAGCCATGAAGATGTGATCATGAAGTTATTTGTACAATCACTAGCGGGAGATGCTAGGGAATGATTTTTAGTTTTATCTCATTACTCCATTTGTTCATGGAAGGAGTTTGAATCAGTATTCAATGAGACCTTTGGAGAATTTAGTTGTGAATACAATTTGTTAGTTGATCTTGTGGGCATTCACATAGAGGAGGATGAGTCAGTAACTTCTTTTAATTTTAGATTTGGGAAAGTATTAAGGAAAATTATAGAAAGCTATAGACCACATGATGCATTGTGTCTGGTCATTCATTTGGCCGCATTTGACATTAAGATGAGTTACTTGTTAAGAGACAAGGAACCACAAAATTTGTATCATGCTTTTTAGTTGGCAATGGATATAGAGAGAATGATGAGGTTTGGATTACTGAAACTTCATGGTGTTGAAAATGCAAGACTTTATGATACAAATTTCCCAAATGCTAACACTAACTTAGAGATTTTTGAAAGTAATGAAAATTATGGTGAGTGTTATGACCCAACTGATGTGGTGTTAACTAACAAAAATTAGGCTGAGCCTTTACAATTGTACCAAAAATTTGAGCTTGATGTTGTTTGCAATGTGTATAATCAACCTTGAGTTGAAAATAAAAATGAGATAAATGATTTGGGGGTAAATGAATTTTTAGCAATAGTAGTTCAAGAGCAACAATATAATTTTATTGTTGCAGGAAATAGTGATAATACTAGAGATCTTATAAGTGATTCTTGTGACGGCTTGATTGATAAACATGTTGATTTTTGTAAGCCTAAAGTGATGCTTTCCTTTTTTGAATTGCAACGGAATGTTTGTCATCTTAATAAATTTCATGATTCAGAATTTTAGGCATTTGTTGTTTTTGAAAGTGATAATGTCATACCATAGATACATTCAGTTTGTGGTCACGAGTCAACATCAATGTTTTCAAATTCTTCTATTGATTTGGCGAATTCTGAATTTGAAAATAAAAGCTATTTAAGTGAGAATTTGGTTGAAAGTGCTGATGTTGATTTGCTTTCAGATTTGTGTGAATCAGTTTATGAGATTTTTCAGGAAGGCACTTCTTATGATGGTGAAATTGATACTAATTATGACTCTTCATCAAATATGGAAATATATTTGTTTGATAGTGAAAATGATGAATGTTTTGATGTGACATTTGCAAAAACATGTGGTCATGAGGATGTGAAAAATTGTCAAGCATAAATTAATAATGCTGATAATGTACCCTATAACAGTGATTTGGGCTAGGGAAACATGTGCCAAGATGAGGACATGTGTAATGGACTGCATACTGACTTATTGGAGCCACATTTTGAAATGTTTCATGTGAAGTTGAAAGATGTTTCAAATTTTACAACAGATTATTTATTTCAGCCAGAGGTATGTGCATTTCTCCAAGAATGTGATGTAAAGAGTGTTGATGCTTTGTTTCTAAAAGATATTGAAATGAATCAGCAAGGATATATCAGCTATTAGGTAGAGATTGAGTCTTTTATTTTTCTAGTCCAGCATGTTGATGTTTCTCAAGATGAACTGAATTTGATGCCACAAGTTGTAGTTCATAATGATTTTCTTGAGCACTTAAATGATATGTCTAGAATTGAATTTCAAAAGTTTTCTTTTGATATTCAAGCAAGTTTTAAAGAAAGCTAGTATGCTTCTAGCTTTGTACTTGAGACAGAATGTTTTTCTCTTTAGCTGGCTGGAAATTTTAAAATGTGTGACAGCCTCATGTCACACAATGATCAACACTTTCAAAATTTTGGTGATTTCCAAATGCCTGATGACAATGAGGGTGCTGATTATTTTCTATATGATATGTTGAAGATTTGTGGCAGTATGTTTGACCATGTTAGTGGGAGTAATAGTTTCAGTTTACCTTTGGTACGTGGAAATGAGAATTATATTTTTGATAGAGGTAAATTATGATTCTCACTACCAGAGCTTGAGGTTTTTTGTAAATGTTTTTACATTTATAAAGTTGCTTTGTTTTCAGTTGCTCGGTGGTTGAATAAGGATTCCCTTGTTTCTGAGAGAAGAAAGAGAAAAGTATGTTTTCATTTTTTATTGGTCTATTTTAACCATGAGATTATAGATTCTTTGCATGCGCACAAGCGGCATGCATCCTCAATCAAACCCACTGTTGGAGCTCTAAAATTTTGGATAAATTTTAGATTGTATATTCTAAAAATTTCTCCAAGGAAAAGTTAGTGCCCCTAAAGTCTTTGTAAGAAGCCAAGTTCAAGTGCGAGTACAAATGGGACCTGATATTTTTTATGAAGAACCACTTGGGGGATGTGTTCCTCACCTATCATTGAGCAAGTTTAATGGGTTACAACTCTCAGTTCTCAGTTTGGGTGTGTTTTTGAGATAGCCATTTGGAGGTGTTTACCCAAATCTGCACTTTGTTTTTAGAATTTTCATAAGTGACCCACTTTTGAGGATTACATCTTGAGCCCAATTGATAGTCATGACATAAAGGTTGTTGTAATGTGTTGTAGGTATGGAAGTGAGTCTCCATGCCCATTTTCAGACCCCCATGAGTTTGTTTGCATAGTTTGCCAAAGCCTTTCTGTTTGCATTTTATTAAGTTTCTCTAAGTGTGAAAATGCATAATTTAAGTGGCCTACTTTGAGGTCTCACAAGTTGTACCCGGTTTAAGGTCATGAAGATTTGGGTGTTCCCCTACATTGCAAGCATGAAAGTGTACCTCTATGATAATTTGTAGACCATCAACAAACTATTTGGTCACTTTGCATGTCCCTTTCCAAATCCAATTTCTGCATTTTACTATGTTTGAGTTCAGAACAAGTTTAAACAAGTGATTTTGAGTTTTAAAATATTTTCCTCTGAGTATCTTTATGGAAATCTATTTGGTAGATTGATTGTCTATACTGCAAGGTTCATGTCCACCAAGTGCCGATGTTAGGGGATATGTTTTGATCTTTTTTCTAAAAGCGTTCCTGGAGGCTGTCTGTTTAGTTTGGTATCTTCTCACAATTGTTAAAAAGTCAAGTTTAAGTTGATCTGGCATTGTTCAAATTTAATCTAGTTCAAAATTAATGATTTACAAATAAACATGTGTTTATTTGTACCTTCCATGTGCTCTGCATGATGGTTAAACTTTAGTGGCTAGTTGGGGACATAATTTTATTTTTTACATTCATTCATGTTTAATCGTATCTCAAAAAATGCGAACTGGGTCAAGCTGACTTTTGGATATGTTTGAGGTGACCATGTGTGCATTATATTGTAAAAAATTTAGAAAAACCCAGATTGAAAATTGAAAGTTATGGTCCTCTGAGTAATGGTGGAAATAAAAAACCAGTATGCTTCCAACAATTTTATCCCACATTGGTTGGGAAATGGAAATTACAATTGTTTAAATACAAGAGAGCCCAATATGATTGTAAATAAGAAGGCTGGTAGGTAAAGCTTTTTGGATTTGTATGGGGCCAATCAATGCATGATTGATTGGGTGCGCAAAAAGAGGACTTTTTAAAATGAAAATATTAAAATGTGAAGTGTTTAGTCCCACATTGGTGGGGTGAGGAAAATTTAATTAGTTTATAAGAAAAGACACTCACATAGTGGTTTGAAGAATGAGTAGGAGGCTCTCCATGTGTGTGCGTAGGTGGTGCCTCATAAAGCATGTCAACGACCAAAAATGACATAATTTTAGAGAGAGCTGGTGATAATCTAGCAATTAGGTAGCAATGAACATGTGGCAGTTAGTCGCGTAATCTCTAGATGAGGATGTGGTTAGTAAGAGTGTTCAAAGATCTAGAGATGGAAGTTAGTTAACCACATCGCCAGGTCTCCAGATGCTAGCGGCCAAGTCTCAAAGATCCAGAGATTCAGAGATGCCTTGGTGACCAGATCTCCAAATAAACTTGTGGTTAGTGAAAGGATCCAGAGATCTAGAGATGGCAGCTAGTTAATCTTGGTCGCCAGATCTCTAGATAGACACACGGTTAGGCAAAACATTTAGAGATCTAGATGTGGCATTTATTTAACTACATCGCCATGTTGCCAAGTCATGATAGTTAAGTGGCAAAGATTGGGATATTCAGAGATAAAGGCTAGTCTCCAGATCTTTGAATGAAATCACAGTCAAGCCAAGGATTGGGAGATTCAAAGATTAAAGGAGGTCTCCTGATCTCCGAATCAACTCAGAGTTAGGAAAAGTACCTAGAGATCTAGAGATAAAGGCTTTTCTCCAAGTCTCTAGATGGAACCACAGTCAAGGAAGAGATTCAAAGATTAGGAGATAAAAGGCAGTCTTTGAATCTCCAAGTCAACTTAGCCAAGACTAATCAAAATGAGCAGTGAACGAGCATGCGATACTTGGTGAGTTCTAGTGAATTCTGGGCTAAAAATGCAGAAAAGAGGTAAAATAAGACAAGGAAAATTGAGATTTAAAGTGATGCATATTTTAAAACTTTCAATAGTCTGGTGAAATATTTTATTTCAAGAATGAGAGGCATTCATGAGAAAAAATTTCATGGAGATTAAAATCATTTTTCACAAGGTAGAGAATCAAATCAGTTAGAAGAGAATGAATGCAAGATGAGGCACTTTCAAAAGGAGATTAGTTTTGGAGATCAATTTTGGAGATCAGTTTGGGAGAAGAAGAAGATATTGTTGTTGGAAACAGATAGGTGTCAGTTGGTTGAGACTAGCTCTCATTTTCTCTATATCTTATTTTTCTCTGTTGTTACAAGGATGATGAAAATTTAACACTGTTGGGCAGTATTCTGACTCTTGAGTCTTATTTTTTTGGTTTCTTGTCTTGTAAATGTACTAAATTAGAAGTCTTTTAATGAAAAAAATGGAATCTCTGTCCATATTGGTGATGTCTTTGTGTGTCTTGTGTTGAATACTTGTATGTTAATTTGTAAGACATTTTAATATACTGGTTATAAGGTAGTTGTGATCTTATTTTTCTTAGTTTCTTTCAAGGAGAGAGTAAATCTTTGAGACAAATTCTGAGGGTTTAAAACTTGCACATGAATCTGATGTCTGGGTATTGGAGTGAAAATAGTGATTTGTAAGGCATTTCATTTGGTTTCTATGGGTTTGGAGTTAGAGGGTTCTCTGGGGATGTATGTTTATTTGACTTTGTTTCCCAATAGATAAGGCACTAGTCTTTACTGGTTATGCACTTCTCATCATCAACCTATAAAATCAATAAATATTTATTTTTTGTTAAAGAGCATACATGTTCATAAATTGTATGTGTAGAATACAAGTGTTATTTGGTGATTCTTTAAAGAAATGAATCTTAGGTTAGTCTACCTGAGTCTAGAAATCAAATAGAAGAAGGATTTAATCCTTGTCACATGTGCCATTTTTCTAGTTCTTGGAACACTTATGCCAGTGGGATCTCACATAAGATTGGTTGAGTCTTGTACTCCCATTCCTTACAGGTCTCAGAACTATCCACAATCATGTCTTCATAGTGGGGTTTTGTCAAAGGAAGTTATTATATATGCAGATTTATACTTTATGAGGTACACTCGCCAGAGTGTGTGGAGCTTGAAGAGAAGAAGGCTTGCATGCCTTGTTAAGTTAGCCTTTTCTTGCCCCTTAGTTTGTAAGAAGAAGCAAATTTATGTGAATTAGATGAAGATCCACAAGTCTGGTTTGCATTTTCTCTTTTAGAATTGAGGGATACAATAAATATCGCTAACAGGTTGGTTGAATTCTGGAGGAGGAAAATAGACAGAGAAATATCAGCTTCCCTTTCATTAGTGGAAATGTTGGTAGAAGAGGAGGTGGCAAAGAAGCCAAAAAAGGCCCACACCCTCCATACAACCTGGAGGGTTCTAGATGGAAACATGGTGGTAAGAGTGGCAACCTCACCCAAAAATAGAGAATAATTTGAAGTAGCAGTATAAGAATACACAATAAAAAAGATTTCCCTAGGCTAATAAGATCAAAGAGGAGAATTGGACTTTGTTGTTGATGCAAGTCAAGCTATTCATTAGAAGTATGAAAAATAAATATCTTCAAGCTTTAGATTCAAATCTCTATATGCACTTGATAGAATTGGAATCCCCTCTCTTATACAATATTGGAGCCCCCCACGTCCAGAACATCGCTCCCACAAGTCAATATAGATGCACTTTGGGTAATGAAGAAGAAGGTGTTGGTAGTAGATGAGTGGATTACTAAGAAGTTAGAGGCTATAAGGATATTTTTATCTAAATCCCTCCTAAACCTATACAAATCCCAAGGTTGTCAACCAGATTGATAGGATCATCTCAACATGGCAGGATGAGGCTAAAAAATAAGTAGAGTGGAAAGACCACCTCAAGGAATTTTTGGTCCTATGAGAAGATAATTTGGTTGATATAAAAATTTTAGGGAACAAGTTGTATCAGTTCCCAAAGACCCAGTATACTAGACTTGCCTTCAAGATCAAGACAAGTAAGCATCTAGTAAAGGTCTTAGATACTCATGTTACTGAGGTCCAGAATCCCATGGACCAATTTATTGCATTTATTTGGGAGGTTACATCATTAAATCTGATATGCCCAAGTATATGCACTCCCATTGATTCTTTATTAGTTAAATTTGATGAGATGGTCGATGCACAATTCTGGCCCTGAGGTGATTTTGATAGCTCAGTTATGGGAAGGCTTTCCTAGCTAGTGTTGAAGGCCCATGACGCCACCAAGGTCACCTTTGAATTGCAGACTAAGTTTGGGGATGTGAGAGATTATGTTGAGTAGGCTACAAGCCACATGGATTATTTGAAGGAGCTAGATGAGGAAGGCATAACCAAAATATTGAAGGCCTTCAATAAATTTCAAGAATAGTAAATTCTTTAGGTTCTAAGAATTCTCTTCCCACAAAACTATATTCTTCCATTCATTATTCTTTGAACATGATCTCTCAGAGTCTAGAATTATGAACTTGATTATTTTGTATTCTTTAAGGTGGTCCGCGTCAATAGTTTTCACGAAGCCAACAAACCACTATCTTAGATTATTGTCAAAAACATTCTATCAAATATTGAGTAGGTATAGTATGGCCTAAAAGAGACAGGAGAAAGGTAGGAAACCTTGGATTCCATCCTAGCTCTCGAGGCACCAATCAAACATTTAATACCTAACATACAAGGAGAGTACTATGAGACATGGAGTTGTCATTGTATTTATCGAGTGTGTTTCTCAAGGCATCTAGAATGCATAGTCACATCCATATGTACAATGGTGTCTCATTGATGATTGTTCCCCTAGATTTCTCTTTCTTCCTTTTCTCCCCTTTCTCTTTTCTATCCCTTTTGGTTGTTGTAACATAAGGAGATAATTCTGATAGCACAAGTAGTACTAGTCGTGAATATTGTATTTAATTTAAATAGATAGGATGTATAGGTTGTAGATCCTGATGTAGATAGATTGATTTTCTAATAAATAAGAATTTTGACGCCATTCTAACGGTTGACAAAATTAATGATTTCATTGTCCATATTGATTGTTGTATTCTTACTCATAGTTTAGTTGCTTCGTTAATTTTAGTGGATGGATGCTCCCTTGGGGCCATGGATGTACCAACCAGTGATGCTAGCTCTAAAATTTAATGAAGGAATACAAGACTACTCTTGGTGCTACACTTTATTTGGTCCTTGATTCCAAATTTGACAAATATCTTTCATGTTGTATGCTTCTCTATGTCCTTTTTGTTAAGAATGGGAACACTGAGAGGGGGGAGGGGGTGAATCGGTGTCCTACAATTAATGTTTTTCTGATTCTTGAAACTTAGCCCAATTACTTAAATACTGAAATGAATAGTAAAGAAAATGAAACATTCAACCATAACACATAACATAAGATATGTTTACGGGGAAACCTTGGCTAGAGGAAAACCTTGGTGGGAATTAGCACCCATAAATAATTGTACTAGTCTTATGAACATGTTAATGTTCCTTTGCCCTGTTAGGAGAATTCATTACAATACTGAGTACAATGACTCTACTAGGAGTCTTGATAGAACTAACCCTGTTAGGGGTGGATGGCTCACTGCTAGATCTCACTACTCAATGAAGAAGGCTAAAACCTCCTAGTTATTAGATACACACTATATCTACAAGGGTGAACTACTTCTTTGACACTACTGTCTGATCAGTTCCTTTTGTGTGCTATTGCTCTAACTTATTTTAGAGATTTATCTCATACTGACTGAACTCGCATACTTCTTCTCTTCTATATATCTTCCATACTCTATATCTCTTCATCATATCCAAATACAAAAGTGCATGTCATATATATACATGTTGAATGGGCGCAACCAAAACTAACTATTGTGTCGGCCTAAAACCTAACACATACAACACTTCCAAGTTAATTGGCTCAAGTGTGTTTACATACAATGATAATAACATGTTTACATCACTATTAAAATAGGTGCATATCCTTTACAAAAGAAAATGATATATGGTAATAAAAAAACTATCTGTCGGCTGCATGCTCTGTTCTGTTCTATCGTTTAACTGCCAGTGTTAATTAGACTTGCTGTAACTTATCGATACTATCAAATATGACCATGCATTCTTAGACTTAGCATAATATCATACCAAAAAGATTATATCCAAGGGCTCATACCAAAACTTGATCATACACACATGCATCGATGCTCTAATCATCAGGTGATTCACTATCTACTTTGTCATCTATACTTAGCTGAATTATGATCTTTCAAGTTAGTGCGCTGACATCAAAACTTCATATGAATTTTTTTCCATAATGAGAACTCAAGACTTAGTCATATATACTAGTAAAGTCAACTTTCCAACAATCTCCCCCTTTGTCATTAATGGCAACAAAGGAATATGGTGAAGTTGCTAAACTTAACTTACACAAAAAACTTGCTATAAAACTTTCTATCAAACTGTACATCATATCTTCTTCTTCTTTATACACTACTATCTCCTTTAGTATCATATATACTACTCCCCCTTTGACATTAATGACAAAGTTGCCAAAAAATGAAATCTTTAAGTACTTACATAGAAAATATATGAGGGTATGCAATCTGAAGGTTTTTGATTTCTTGCTGCCAAAAAACCTTAAAAGTATCAACTATCTGAAGATCGGCGCATAATGCATATGTGAGATTTTCCATCTTTTCTAAATTTGTGTAAGGACCTTGATCATAAGTCACAATTGTAGCATCTATATGCTTGATGTTCTGATTCAGTACATCTAGTGAGGGCGCTAGTGCATTTTCTAGTTGTGCTTGTCTAGCCATTATCTTTATAATCTCTTTTTTGTTTTTTCTATTTTGTCTATATGTTCTTGATAAACATTATTACATATGTTTATGTCTTGGGAGGGATCTTCAACTAATTTTCTTACTGCTACCATCAAAGATTCTGCTTCTTGAATCTTTTTAGAGTGGTCTGAGGTGAGTTTATACTTGTTCATGTAGTTAGCTATTATCTTCATTCCTTTAGCTACTAAGTATTTCAACATTGCTTGACCAATCTTTAGAGAATTAAGGTCAAGTGAGAAATTACTTATTAATTCATTCATCCTTTTCTTGATATATTTCTCTTCTGCAATTTTTGATGCTGATTCTTCTAGACTTGAAAAATTTTCTTTAAAGCTTGATAAGATGTTGCTAACATCATCCACTGAATGAACACTAATCACTTTCTTATCCTCGGGCTGTAAATTTTTCAATATGCTAACTGATTCAACAAATAAAGGATTCCTTGTTAATTGTTTTTCTTTGGCTTTCTCCATAGCCAATACACTTATTTTTATCAGATCTTCTTCTCCCCATGAGTTTGAGCTTGTTGTATTAGGAGTCAAACTTGACAAAAATAATATGGATGACTTAGGAGTAAGGAGTGTGCTTTGAATTACATCCATAATCTCACTCTTTACCTTTACTGGGATCTCAACAAAAGGCTCTTCTTTAGGTTCATCTTCCTTCTCTTCTTCCTGTCCTATTAAGTCTTCAACTTGGACTTCTTCTTGTTGCATAGGTGATTCTTCACCACATAGAATCTCAAATTCTTTAGTACTCACAAAGGCTTCTTCAAACTTATCTAGATCTTTATCGATTGCTGCCATGGATATTTCAACATTGTCAATCATAATAGTTTCATCTTTTGTCTCCATTGCTTTAGTAGGTACTCTCACTTTGGGTGCAGAATCCTGTGGACCTATCATAGGTGCATTAGGGATCTTAGATTCTTTTTCTTTCTCAGAGGGAACTTGGGTTATAGGCATAGTAGGATGGTACATGTTTCTTTCCAAAAACACTTTTTCAAATGCTTTCTTTGTCTCCTTCGCAACCAACTCATAATCTTTGTTCATTATCTGCAGAGTTCTGATTTTTGTTCTTAGATGTGGCTTTACCAAATTTAACAACAATATTTTCTCTTCCAATGAACAAACAGGAAGGTTTTCATCTAATGTATTTTCTCTTATTCTCATATCTTCCTCTATAGCTTGTCTTTTCAATGAGTCAAGTATATTCCATACTTGATCAGGAATGACTATCTTAAGTTCCAAAAATAACTTTTTGAACTTAATCATATGCTTGATAATCATAGAATGAATTTATGACTTGTCAATCTCATGATATTTGTCATAGAATTTTGCAATTTGATCTATCCTTCCTTCATCAACAACTCTAGTTCTTGAGACTTCTAAATTCGGTCTGAATCCTACCTCAAGAGGTGCTTGAGTTTTCTTTCCTTTGCTTCTAGTTTTCATTGAGGATGGGTGGCTTGTGCCAGTCTTCTTCTTCCTTTTAGACATCTTTCTTGGCTTAGGAGGTGGATTGGACTCTAGATTAATTGTAGTTGTGGGCATGGAGGTGTTAACATCAATTTTACTCTTCTTCTCCTTTGGATCATCATATTTTTCTATTTTGACTTCAATAGATGAGGGTGCACTCTCAAGTTGCATAAAAATCTTGGCTTCCCTTGATTTATCTAAGTCTACTTGGGTAACACCATGAATTTTTAGAATGTTTGAGGTAATTCTAGATGCTTTTCTCTTTGTCGTAGTACTGTATAAGACATAATCAACTTGTCTTGTCTTCTCTTCATAAGTTCCCCATATAGGTTCATTGTGATCCTTTGGTGTGGATAGGAGGACTTGTGCATAATCTTCCAAAATGTGCTCATTAACTTCATAGCCAAGTGGATGAATCCACTTTGTCCTAGGCTCAATTGCTTCCATGCATGTAGCATTTGTTTCCACCATGAAGCATATATTGTCCTTGTGTTTATCCACTATCTTCTCAGGTATCATGTACCTTCTATGCATCTTAATTCTGAATGTCTTGATTTCTAGTTCCATATAATCCTTTAAGGTGCTCTTTGATGTTGCCTTGAATGAAATTTGAGGCAATGTAGGTATGCTCTTGTCAAGATAGAGATCAGAAATGTTTCCAACTATATGAAAGTACTTGTAAATAATCAGTGAACCAAATCTGAATATTTGTCTTTAATCATGTTTTATGGCTCTTATGTTGTCTAAAAATTGTGCACACAAGATCTCACAGAGGTTAAACTCTCCATTTTCTTTTACTATCCTTATATTTCCTAGAATTGAAGCCGCAGATACACTATTCACTCTATTTTCATGCTGGAACTTGTATCCTAGGATTGTGGCCATGAGTTTAATGTCTTTTTCTTCTATGGGATCAATATTAATGTCACGCTTATCGCTCCTGGACTTACATGCCTGCTGAACCTATTTTCTGACATCTTTACCTATTGGTAGAATGGTGCTAGTTTTAGAAAGTTTGGTCATCTCATGAATGAGATCAGTAGTTATGCAAAAAAGGACTTCACCAATCCAAAATAAATCATCATGAATTCTACTAAGTAAGATCTTGATCCATTCTGACTCATAGAATTCATAGATAGCCACATACTCAATGACAGGGTTATTTGTGAAGTGCGTGAATTCATCCTTGAAAGTGAATTTTGGATTAACCATTGATTCAATGTGAGACCTTAGCCTATCTAATCCTACAAGCTCCTTCTTATAATAGATGTAAGCACAAATATCTTCAACATACATAACTCCCATCGAAGTTCTATAAAATGTTCCTTCTAAATCATCTAACACTGACTTAAATGGATTCTTTTTTAATACATATCTCTTCCTTTCTGTGACATCAAAGACTACTGGAGTTTCCATTACTTACTTGCTTCAATGCTTAAATAGGGCTCCAAGAGATTTTTGAAATGACACATCTGAGCTAGGGTTCTGCCAATAATTTAAACTCCTTTTTGCTAATGAAATGACTTAAATCCTTCAATACTTGCTGCTATGATCTCATGTTCTCTCCAAGGGCTTGATCTCAAATGCAAAAGTGAAGATATTAGATCTTTGGTGACTAATAAATCAAATTTATAAAATTAATGCTTATCGCGTTAACACGGGTTGCAACAATGAATTTCAATCTTATTTCTTGTTGTGTAATCTTACATACTGCATCAACTAGCAACCAAACAACTAAAACCAAAGGTGCATACTCTGAAGGTGAGTATACCACTCACATAGGGGTCTAGAGCTTATCTAGATCCCCCTATGACCATGAGGGTCATTTATCCAGAAGTAGAAGGTGCATCCATTGCGGATGCATCCACTACTTTGTTACTGACATTATCTTTCTTTACTTCCATCCAAATCTTGCTCACATCTTCTGTAGCTTTCACAAGCTTGACTTCTCCAGATTCATCCAATATCCATCCTTGAGACTTATTAGGTCTTTCTTGACTTTGCGCTTGTGATTTGCAAAACTTTGAGATGTGTCCAACCTTGTTACAAGAGTGACAAATAAATGGAGTCCTTATATTCCTTGGCTCATTGATGTGAATTACCATACTACATTGTCTAGCTGTGTGACCATTGTAATTGCATATCTAACATGTGTTGTTCTGAGGAATTCTATAATTTTTCTATGGTTGATTTCTCTAATTGTGTTGTGTCTGATTTCTTTGATTTGATCTACAATTCATAGCTCTATGACCAAATTTATTGCATGAATAACAATAACCATTGAAAGGTCTTACCTCTTTAAAATCTCTTGCTATATGTCCATGTTTGTTACAGGCATAACAAGTTTTGTTTACTGGCTTGCGTTCATCTTTAGGTGGTTCTTCTTTAGCTTTAGTGTGATTTTCAGTCTTCTTAGCTTCTTTAGATTCTTCAGGTGCTTTCAATCTTTCTTGCATTGTATTGATTTGAATTTGTGCTTCATTGAATCCAATACCACTAGAATCTCCTTTTATCATTTGTGTGTATATCTGAGAATCTAATAGATCAATACTTGTGTGCAATTTTTCAATATGGTTCTTGGCTTCTGTTAATTCAGATTCCATTTTTTTCTTGATGTTTTCTAACTCCAAGATTTTTAGATTTTCTTGCATAAGTTCTTCATCCAACTGTTTATTTTCTTTGATTTGTTATTCATAGGCTTCCTGATTATTAGGTAACTTTTCATCCAAATCTTCAATTTGATCCTTTAGAGATGTGTTTTCTTCATTCATATTTTTGACCATTTTTCCCAAATCATTTGTTGAACAATCTTTCAAATCTTTTCTCAGTTTCTTGATGAATACTTGTGAACCACTGACCTTCAATTTCAGTTATTCAATTTCTTTTTTAGCGCTTTCAAGATCTTCAAGAGCTACTTCAAGATTTTTCTTTAGATGTTTTACTTCAGTTGTATCCATGATCTCCTCAAGTGGTTAAACTTATCTTAGAGGACCAAAGCTCTGATACCAATTGTTAAGAATGGGAACACTGAGAGGGGGGGGTGAATCAATATTCTACAATTAATGTTTTTCTAATTCTTGAAACTTAGCCCAATTACTTAAATACTAAAATGAGTAGTAAAGAAAATGAAACATTCAACCATAACACATAACACAAGATTTTTTATGAGGAAACCTTAGTCAAAGGAAAACCCCGGTGGGAATTAGCACCCACAAATAATTGTACTAGTCTTATAAACCTGTTAATGTTCCTTTGCCCTGTTAGGAGCAATCATTACAATACTAAGTACAATGACTCTATTAGGATTCTTGATAGAATAAAACCTATTAGGGGTGGATGGCTCATTGCTCAATGAAGAAGGCTACAACCTCCTGGTTACCAGATACACACTATATTTGCAAGGGTGAACTGATGCTTTGACACTATTGTCTGATCAGTTCCTTTTGTGCGTTGTTTCTCTAACTTCTTTTAGAGATTTATCTCATACTGACTGAACTCACATACTTATACTCTTTTGTATATCTTCCATACTCTATATCTCTTCATCATATCCAAATACAAAAGTGCATGTCATATATATACATGCTGAATGGGCGCAACCAAAACTAACTACTGTGTCAGCCTAAAACCTAACACATACAATGCTTCCAAGTTAATTCCTCAAGCGTGTTTACATACAATGGTAATAACATGTTTACATCACTATTACAATAGGCACATAGCCTTTAAAAAATAAAATCATATACGAGCTAATAAAAAAACTATCTGTCAGCTGCATGCTCTATTATGTTCTATCGCTTAACTGCCAATGCCACTTAGACTTGTTGTAACTTACCGATACTATGAAATTTGACCATGCATTCTTAGACTTAGCATAATATCATACTCAAAATCTTATATACAAGGGTGCATACCAAAAATTGATCATACACATGTGCATCGATGCTCTGTTCATCAAGTGCTTCACTGTCTGCTCTGTCTTCTATACTTAGTCGAATTATGATCTTTCAAGTTAGTGCACTGACATCAAAACTTCATATGACTTTGTTTCCATAATGAAAACTCAAAACTTAGTCATATATACTAGTAAAGTCAAATTGCCAACACTTTTCTCAAGTTCCTTGGTAGACAAATGAAATTATTTTCTTTCATTGCTAATGTGTGTTTTTGATTGATGATCGTGCATATATTTAGTATGGTTACCGGTTCTCTATTTTGAGCATTGTTGATGTTTATAAGTTCATTACATGACTATAGGTAGATATTTACTCTAGCTCGACTCTATCTTTTGTATTTTATTTGTTGAAGCTAACAACTACTTGCAAGAAACCTTATCCATGTTCTGAGTCTCAGGTATTTGATGAGCGCAAAATCAACAGGCCCCTTATCATAAAACAATCACCTACTCAACTGAACCATCCCTGGACTGTTGTGACTTATATTCCAAGTGCTTGGAGGCTAGGAGATCTCACTCTCTGGTAAACCTCTTCAGACAAATTTGGTCGGTACCCTAGTACCCGATGACAACTCTCACCCCTGTTGGAAAGGCCATCACAAAGTCTCATCAACAATCTACAATCACTGTATTACTTGGGATACTTTATGTAAATGTGGCTTCCAAGTCCCCTTCATGTATGTGTTGTATCGTAATAGTTAATAAACTATCTCTCATGTCTTTTTCCAGTACTCCTTCACTAGACATATTTGGAACCTTTGGTGGGATGTGCATAATCAAGCTTTTCGATATGTCTCTTCTTTAGCTAAGTTCTTTAGTATATCTTGATAGGGATATTTGAATTCCTTTCTTTGTATTTCTTCTTGTTTGAATAAATTTGAACCCCCTTTTATTTTTAATTACTGCTCCAACAAAATTGATTTGAATAAAAAATAATGAGTAAATAAGGAGAAATCAATAAAATCCTACCTCAAATTGAGAAAATTTGAAACTTGAAGGAAATATTACACAATCAATAGTTGATTGATTTCTTTATAGAAAAACTAATATTCTTGAGACAAATCCAAAGACCCTCTACCCACAATAATCCTTCCAACCAATCTCTCCCAACAAGCAAATCAAATTTCCAAAGTAGTGTATATTTTTGAAAGCAAAACATAATAAAAAATGATAAAGTGTCCAAACGACTTCTATTTCTCCATTATAAAAACCCATTTCACTATTCAGTTCAATTTTAAATAAATAAAATATCAAACTTAAATTGATAATCAAATTCCCCAAATTATCCTGAATAATCCATGTAGGAAATTATCTTTATTTTAAATACAAATAAGACATTGAAATATGTAAATAATTAATTATCATAATTAACATTGAAATTCATTAATATATTCAATGCATTGATAAATTACAATTAATCTAAATCACTCAAACACACTTCACGATCCAACAATGTTGAACACATCCAGAGATTGAGAAGGGGGTGATGAATTAACCTTTAACAATCTTGAACTTTTTACTTGAATTCCATAACATGCAACTTTAATCAACAACAATAAAAAAATCAATGCTAATGCATAAGAGAATGTTGGATTAACATGGAAAACCCAATTAGGGAGAAACCACGGTGATAAAATCTCACAATATGTTAAAAATATTATAAGAAGCTCATTGTTGGACTTTCATCCAAGACTCACTTTATTGGGGAAATATAAGAAGTGACTTGGTGAAAGGACTCACTATCTCTAAGAAAGATACAAAGGACTTGTAGAGGAGACTCACCGTTGTGTGATGATGAATATCACCTTCATGAAATTAAGATCTAATAGCAACAATTGAAACTAAATACAATGCAAATCTAATTATAATTGAAACTATAATCTATAACATCTCATGGTTCTCTAGAAAGAAGTGGTAAATGAAGTTCTCAGCTCAAATCCTCACTAGTGACACTTCTAAAATGAGAAATTATGCTTCTACTATGCTTCTACAATGATCATTCCATGCTTAATCTAGCTCAAATATACAAACTACAATGATAATTGCTCTAAATGCTCTTAATTGCTCTTAGAATGCTCTCAATTGCCTATAGTAACAATGCTTTGCAAATGAAGTTCTAAGATCATAATTGCTCTCAAAATGCTCTATATTTATAGTAATTTCCCAAGGGTAGGGGGTGGAGTGAAGTAATCATGATTTACCTTAGGTTGAGTCAAATACTTTGCTTTGTTCATAAATGGGGGGACAATGAGGGGACAATCCTTTAAATGGTCTCAAACCTTTGGACACTTTAAATGTTTGAGTGATTTGTGTCTTTTTGTCCTCAATTTTCATTGGTTGCTCAACTTTGTTGAAAGAAATTAGGAATTATTAAATTCAATTAATTAATTAAATTTAGCCATGTAAGGGTAATAGGTTCATTTTGATTTTTTTGATTTAAACAACTATACACTTAATTGATTAAAATTAATTATGTAGTGTTTTTCACCCCTTTAAGCTTTCATTTAATTATTTAACCTCATTATTTGATTTTTCCTTTTCTTTAATTGATTTTGTCCAACTTTATTTAATTATGTCCACTTTTAATTAATTTGATCCCTTGTTGATCGAATTAATGCATTTTGATGATTTTGAGCCATTTAATTGATTTTTGCAATTTTAAAAGCACTTGTCCAATTTTGTGTGTCTACAAATGCCCCTCTTTGAATTGATGTGCAAAGAACATTGATTCAAAGATTCTTTTGAGTCTTGATTGCTTTTAGGTCCTGACTGTTGATTCCCTGATTGCTACCTTTGATACTAATTGATTGCTGCTCCTGCTACGATATGATATGATATGATATTGATGCTGATACAAAAAATTTTGTGATGCCCCACTGATTTCATGATGTTTGATTTCAATTTTAATTTGATACCCTGATGCCCCCTCAGAAATTAAAACATATTAATTTCTTGATGTGAAAATGTTGTTGATGTTCGATTCAATGAATATGTTTTCATTTCTGACAATTTGATGATATATGATGTGTTCAAGGATGCCCCGATTAGTTTGATATGGCAATATATAGGTCTAAGCTAGTTTTTACCTCCCAAATTAGGTCAAAATAGCTTAAATAGGTTGAAAAACCTTGTTTTACTATTCATTTTTGCTTTTCTCTTTGGTGATTTTGTTTTGATCTTGCAGTGAATTTCGAGATGGTTGTCCTTATTTGAGAGCATCGATTTGAGAGGTGTCAGAGATATGTGAGGCTACTTGAGTATGGACCTCCAGTAAGTTATTTCTAACCTCTTATTTGCATTTATTGCACATTTATTAGCATTTATTGTAATTTCTTATTCCATCGTTGCGTTGAATCTGTAAAGTCACACCTAGAAAAAGTTTACTATCACTTAGACCCTTTAATTGTCACATCTGCGCATTCCTTTCATGCTTCTGTGTAGTGTAATGCCACTTGACAAACTTTCACCCTCGCCTAGGAATAGGATACTCCCGTGTACAACTAGGTCAAAATGCCCCTTTTCATATATGTTATCGCTTTGGAAACCCTACCAAATTCACTGTCGCTTAGGCCACCTTTTGTTGTTGCCTAGCCTGATTCAATGTCTCATAGCATAAGAACTATCGCCTAACACTGGAATAATGTTGCTTGACAAATTTTTGCTGTTGCTTAGTAGAAATGTCATTTGGGTTGATAAAAATAATGCCTACAAACCTTTGAAAAAAAAAATTGTACTTTTTTCACTTGTACTTGATTGTGTCTGATGAAAAATTTGATGACTTTCGATGCATGAGTCGAATGAGTAGATTAGGTCTATTTCTTTTAACAAAATGAATGGATTAGGATATTAGGATAGTGTTACCAATGAATGTGGTTTGTCAATTTGATTAGGATAGGATATTGAGAAATCAATCAGTGTGAAAACCGATATGATTTGATACTATTGCTTCGTTCTCAGGACATAGAAACGAACAAATGGTACTTGGTGTGATTGCTTGATATTTTGAAAAACTTGATTGACTTGAGATAATTCCTTGATATGATATACTGATATGATTCCTTTTTCTTTTCCAATAGGAAAACTTCCCTACCTTATACATTTGGACAGTAGCTTCTTGGGTCATTGATTTGGGCCAGACTCTTACAGATGCTGAGTTCCATGTTATTGAGTTGTGTGGTTTGAGTTTTCTCCTTGATCTACCATGGTTCCAACTGAACCATGGTTTACTGATTCCAGTGGCGGAGCGATGGCACTCCGACCACAACACATTTCATTTTCCATATGGAGAGATGACGATCATGCCTAAGGATGTTTATCGATTACTACGGATCCCATGCAGGGGAGAGATAGTGTACTATGATTCTGTTTATGATTCTACTACCTATCGATGAGTGTTTAGGGAAAATTCTATTGATGATGGTGATATGATCACTTGGCCTCATTTTGCTTCATTTCCTACCTTGCCAGCAGTACTAGGTGCATTGATTGGCGGTTTACTTCTTCCCGACCAGTGAGGTCATGGTTTTTCCATCGGATGGGGTAGGATATTGGAGGATTTTCTTTCTCATCCTCGATGCTTTGATTGGGGTTCATGTGTCCTTGCCCAGTTATATCATGATTTACATGAGGTAGTTTATCAAGCGAGTGCATCACTATCAGTTGGTGCAGTGGTTATTTAGTTGTGGATATGGGAGCATCTTCCCATTACTAGGCCCATTTCTGATAGGGTTCAGCCTCAGGGTTTTCCCTATGCTTTTCTATACATAGGGATGGTTATACAGCATCATTTGGGTCATCTAAAATTCTAGCAATGATAGATTGATGATCTAGATCAAGTTTTATGGAGACCATACAGGGGTTGCAAGTTATTGAGGGAGGATGATGATGAGTTGCCATATATGTTTGCCCCTCATTGGATGATTGGTCGCACTACTACCACTATTGAACACTTCTACTTCGGTAGAGTTTCCAGATAGTATGGTCGCACATAGGATATGCCACAGGGTTCAATATTGTATGATTGGGTATAGGCAGAGAGATCAATGTGGGGTCCTCTCATTGATTTTGAGTTTTCCTTAGATCAGATTGTGGGTATGGGCTATTGCAGATGGGAGATGCTTTCTGGTGTAGCTGATGTAGGTATGTCTCATGAGTTTTTTGATTGGTGGGCTCATAATAGGTTTACTCAGTTCACTGATCCAGTAGAGCCTATCTTGGGTCGGGGTGATGGAGGTGGTGGTGGAGGTGGTGGGGGTAGATGGAGGAGACAAGGAGGGCAGAGAAATCCTCCTATTATTACTGATAGAGGACAGGTGAGACATGGTCATGTGAGGGGTAGAGATCATGATAGAGGTCATGATGATGCACTTGATAGACAGCCTAGAGCAGATAGACAACAGAGAGTCCATATACATCAGAGATAGTAGAGATAGGCTCATGTTGATGCAGCTAGGTAGATTCTCAGTGGATTGGATCCTTTGGTTTAGTTGTAGAGAGTAGCCTTGGCTTAGTAGGATGATGATGCAGTACAATAGGTGCCTATACAGGATCAGCAGCCACAGGATCATGGACAGGGTTCACAGGATGCTCCGACTATAGGTGTTGCAGTACAAGAGGTTTAGTCTCTGAGGATAGATATGTCTAGTGTTGTTGGGCATTTAGATCAGGTTGTAGCTTTGATGCAGCATTTTATGTCAGTTGTAGTGCAGAGACAAAGCAGAGCAAGTACTTCCCAGGCTCCTCCTCCATAGGATGGTAGAGGTCCAAATGGATCTGGTGCTACAGGATCTTGATTGTTTTGATGATAGATTTACTCATGACTGATGTACTTGTATCACATGTCATGTTTTTGATTGATCAGACCATTTGATGCACCTCTTTTATATGACATTGTATCTTGATATACTAAGTTGATGGATCATTGATGCACACTTTTTTGATGATATATGATGATATACTCCTTGGTTCTCCTTGATGAGTTGTTTATGAGATTATCTTTTATGTAGCTATATGATGTGTTATGCATTTCCTTTGGTTTATGTGATGGATGCAGTTATCTTATTTTATGATATAGATAAATGATGCAATGATGTATGGATTTATGACATGGTTTTCTCTTTTCTCAATGTATGAATGCAAAGTGGTTTATGGAAATGCATGTGGAAATGTCCCTTTTATTTTTGAATTTTTCAATGTATGCAATTCTATCCTTAACTACATGTATGCAAATGATGTATGGATTTTTTTTCTCTTTTTCTGGTATATGGATAATGATTGATGATTAATGTTATGCATGAATGCAAAAGATAACCTCATTTTCTTTGTAGTTTTGATTGATCAAGAGTATTATGTTTTCTTGAAATCCCTCACTTCTTTAGTGTTTTGACTAACTAAGATTATTGATGTACCCCACTTTTCCCTTGGAAAATTAACCACAAACAAATGCATTTAATCTAACATGATAATGCAATTAATCTAAGTGTCACTCGCTTTTAGCAAATAAATGCCATGAGGATAAATTTTTCATCATTGAGTAGTTTGGGACTGGAAAGCTAGTACAATCACCACTGACCACATCATGATGATATGAATACTACTTTGTATCACTTTTTGGTAACCTCCTTTTTTAACCAAGTACAACCCTCACTAGTTGAATGACCAAACTATGGGAGTCTAAATACCGGTGTCAACAGATTCAATGTTGCAAGTGGATTTTTGGTATTAGGATATAGAAGATCTAAATAGCCAAGGGATCTGTTTGCGTAAACAAGAAAAGGTCAATCTCTCCTCTTATGAGATAGTCCTCGATGGTTCTTTGATGACCATGTCGTTAGACAAACTCTCATAAGTGGATGAATTTTCCTCCAAACAATCACTCAAAGGCAATAAAATATCACATCTTTATCATGACTAATCTAGTCAAAACATCATTGAATAGCTCAAAAGATATGATAAAAAGTCAATTTCCTAAAGATTTATCAAAAAAAGAAAATTTCTAGTGTTTTGCAATGTTTCTTGATTTTCAAAAAGTATTTCCAAGCATTATGATCTTTAAGGTGTTTTTGTCAATTTTTAATCCTAATTTATAAAATCAATGAAGGCTTAAGGATCATGTTGTAGGATTGAATACTTAGGGTTTGACCAATGATGTCCATCAAAGGTTCAATAACTTTCCACTCTTCTGAAACTCTGATAAATCTTTCTTTGACGTGTCTGATTGTAGCACTTATTGAATCCATTTGGTACCAAATTTTCAATCCTCTTCTACCCCCAAGTGATAAATGTAATCGTTTGACAAACTTAGGGTGGATGAGCAATGCAACAATGCAACTAACTGACTTTATTATGACTATGTACAAATGACGGATGCAATGGCAGTTGTACAAATGGGATGTTGGAAATGCAATATGGACATATGTGACTAAGAAAGACAAACTTAAGGGAACAAAATGTGCTTGTTTACCAAGTTTTTACCTTTTGGATCTTTTTCTTTTTTTGCTACCAAGGTGCCTATTGCTAGGTTTTCACCAAGGCACTTTTTTTCTCTTTTTTCTTTTTTTTATTTATTTATTTTTTTTTTCATTTTTTTTTTGTATTTTTCAAGATCTCTTTTGCTATGTGCATTAAATATGATGCTACGCATCTGATACCCTTTATACTCTTTCATCTCCCTCATGTGTAGAACCTTTTGAGATGAATGTTGTTGATGGGTTCTTGGAGTTCCTCTCCTTCACAATCTGATAACTTATAGGTTCCTGTGCCAAATGATGACACTATGATGAATGGGCCAAGCCAATTAGCCTCCCATTTGCCTTTCTTCTCTCCCTCAACCTGATTCTTTGGGTTCTCTCTCAACACTAAGTCTCCTACCTGAAAGACTCTCGGTTTGATATGTTTATTATAGTTCCTCAAGATTCTATTTTGGTACACTTTCAGGTGCTCATAAGCTTGTGTTTGGTGTTCTTCAAGTAACTCCAATTGTTGAAGTCTAGCAACTCTATAGTCCTCATCTGTGATCAATCCTTGTAATGAAACTTGCAGAGATGGGATTTCAACCTCTAATGGTAGAACTGCTTCGGTACCATAGACTAATGAAAATGGCATGGCTCCCGTAGGTGTCTGAATGCTCATTATATAGGCACATAATGCTGGGTTAATTTGTACATGCCAATCCCTTCTGATTTATTGACCGACCTCTTCAAGATTTTCAAGATATTCGTATTCATGGCTTCGGCTTGCCCATTTCCCTGAGGGTAATAAATTGATGAGGAGTGGTGAGTGATATGAAATGTAGCACAAAGTTCATCCACATCCTTATTTTTAAATTGTTTTCCATTATCTGTTATGATGGCGTGAGGAATGCCATATCTGCAAATGATGTGGTTCAAGATGAACATGAAAATTTTCTTACTTGTGGCCATGATCAAAGGAACCGCTTCAACCCACTTAGTGAAATATTCTATTGCAGTTATGATATATTTGTGCCCATTTGAAGGTGGGTATATGACACCAATTAGATCTAACCCCCATTGATAGAAAGCCCAAGGTGTAACAAATGGGTGTAATTCATGCACTGGTGCATGTATCATGTCACCATGATATTGACATTTGCTGCATATTCGAACAAAGTGGCAAGCATCTTTTTCTAATGTCTTCCAGAAATACCCTAAGCGAAGGATTTTCTTGGCTAGATTTAACCCACTTGCCTGTGACCCACAAATGCCTTCGTGAACTTCATGCAAAGCTAATCTAGACTCTTCTTCTTCTAGAAACCTAAGTAACATCCCGTCAAGACCCTTACGATATAATGACTCTGAGAGGATTATGTAATAGGATGATTCGCGTATAAAGTTTCATTTTTGGGCCCGGGTTTAGTCTAAGGGTAGCAATTGGTTTTTGAGATATGCATATATTGGGTCGTACCAAGGGGAGTCATGTCTATGTAATAGGGCAACAATTTGGGTTTCGAGAAGGTCAAATGCCGGTTTCACCAACTCTTCCACCAAGAACTCATACTTCTCATTTTGATCTAGTTTTTGTAACAAGGAAGACAAGGTGGCCATGGCGTTAGCTGCTTTGTTTTTCTCTCTAGGAATTTGCTCAAAAGTGATCAAGGCAAAGTAATTCTTCCATCCATCAATCATGGTCTTATATGGCATCAAATTTTCATACTTAGTGTTATATTCATTGTTGACTTGATTGATGATGAGTTGAGAATCTCCATAAATTTATAGCTCCATGATGTTCCACTCTAAGGCCATTTTGATGCCAATGACTAGTGCCTCATATTTCGCTATATTATTCATGCATGGAAACAAGAGTTTTTAGGACTTAGGAATGGTGTAACCTTGAGGAGTGACCAATAGTATGCTGGCCCCAGAACCTCCTTGAGTATAGGAGCCATCAAAGTATAACTTCCACATTTTTGCTTCTATGTTTACAATGGCGGAATCCAAAAATTCCACTTGGATAGTTTGTGTAGAAGTTATGGGGTTTTCAGCTAAGTGATATGCTATCACTTGTCCTTTTATTGCCTTTCTATTGACATACTCAATGTCAAATTCACTCAATATCATAACCCACTTGGCTATCCTACCCGTTAAGGTAGTTTTACTTAACAAATATTTGAGGGGATCAATTTTGGCAATTAACTTGACCTTATGCATCAACATATAATGTCTCAACTTTTGAGATGCAAACATAACTGCTAGGCAAGCCCTTTCCATGATTGTGTAGTTAAGTTCATATTTGATTAATGTCCTACTCAAATAGTAGATAGATCTTTCCTTTCCTTGTTCATCCTCTTGCACCAAAAGTACTCCTAGGGATATTTTAGTAGTAGATATGTATAAAAGTAATGCTTTTCCCTTGATTGGTGGCATGAGACTAGTTGGATTTATCAGGTAGGTCTTCAACAATGTGAAAGCTTGATCACATTCTGCATCCCATAGAAATATAGTATCCTTATGTAGCAATCTGGTGAAAGAATGACATTTTTTTTCCAATTGTGAAATAAACCTTCTTATGGATTGTATTTTGCCTTGTAAGGATCTCATTTGGTTGATATTATTTGGTATCTCCATATCCATTATGGATTGTACTTTCTTTGAGTCCACTTCAATTCCTTTGGCAGAAACTATATAGACTAATAACTTTCCGGATTGGACACCAAAGGCACATTTCTTTGGGTTTAATCTGACTTTGAATTTCTCCAACCTAATGAATATCTTTGTCAAAATTTGGAGGTGTTCTTCTCTTTTGTGGGATTTTGCCAATATATCGTCCACATAATCTTCTAAGAATGTATGCATCATGTCGTGGAAGATAGTTTTCATGGCCCTTTGATATGTAGCTTTGACATTTTTAATGCCGAAGGGCATGACATTCCAATAAAAAGTGCCCCAAGGGCAAGTAAAGGCAGTCTTCTTCTAGTCTTTGGGTGCAATTTTGATCTGATTATACCCGCTAAAACCATCCATTAGAGAGTACATGGAATGACCCACTGTCAAGTCAACTATTGCATCAATGCTCGGAAGTGGGAAATCATCTTTAGGACAAGAAAGATTTAGATCTCAAAAATCCATGCATACTCGAATGGATTTGTCATGTTTTGTGACTGGTACAATGTTAGATATCCATTCAGCATAACCTGTTGCCCTTATGAATCCTACTTTCAACAATTTTTCTAGCTCCACCTTGACTAAAAGAGCTATGTGTGGGTGCATCTTCCTCAACTTTTTCTTAACGGGCTTAACCCCCGGTCTGACATTCAGATGATGCATTATAAAGTTAGGATCTAAATCGGGCATGTCGGCATATGACCATGCAAAGTTTAATTGTTCCTCTTGAAAAAATTTGATGAAGTCCTCTCTTTCTAGAGGTGTGAGTGATGCTGCCAAGTGTATAAATTTTGGATCCACTTTCGTACCAATGTTAGCCTTTTCTTTCAGCTCTATGATTATAGGTGACCTTTCTTCCTCATGCTATAGTAGAGTATCCAATCTCTCTTCCTTTGATGCCACAATTGGGTTTTCACCAAAGGAAACATCTTTTATCTTTATTTTTTTGGGTTCTAATGCTGCCACATAATGGTTTTCAGCACTAGAACTTTTCTTTTTCTTTTTTTTTTTCATTTTTTGCTTTTGACTAAGAGATTGAACCCCCATTGCTTCTATCATGTTTGGTTTGAATTCATTGGTGAAAGAGGGCTCAACCACATTAAGGTATTGGTTTGCTGCTTGGTCATTCAGGAAGTAAAGTAGGTCACTTGGCTCGGTTTGGTCCCAATCAATAAGATGGGGATTTATTAAGGATAAGGTTTCATTGGGAAAGTTTTCATCAATTTGGTTTATGGACATGACTTCATTTGAGGGTTCATACATTGTATCATTTAGGTCTATGACATGCGCTTCCTCAAGATGGTCCATGGAAGAAGGGTCAAAATCCCCTTCACTTGAGTCCTCATCAACTTCTATGGGAAACAACATGGGAAAAACCACAAGCGGATTAAAACTAACGTTTGAATCTCCCTCCTCTGAAGGCATCCAAAATGTATCTATCCATGGTGGACTTTTATGTGCTTGTCCTATTTTAAGACCTTGTATATTAGGCTCTTCATTGACTTGAGTTTCTTGCCTTGGGATCTTTGCATACATGTGTATTGTGACTACTTCTTTGTCTTGACATGATTCATTAGATAGGGTGTCCTACTCATAATCTCAGGAGTCATCACTATCTCCATCAGATTCTAAGGCATTTACTTGAGGATAAAAATCTTGCATTGGGCTGGAGCTTTTGCCTTTGTATTGGTAACCTACTCTGAATCTTTCTTGTTTTTGCCTCCAAGTAGGTTTGATGGGTTCTAGTAAGCCTCTATTCCTTTGGCCTAAGGGTCCTCTTCCCTTGTATCCCATCTTCTGCATTATTTCAAACCCTTTCCCATATTGCTCAGTTTGTATTTTAACATGCTGGATTCTTTCCATGGGAGTGTTTGAGGTTTCTTCTTCATCATGGTAAAGCCATTGAAGGACTTCATTCTCCTCTTTGTCGAATGTTTCTTTGTCACTTTCTCTTACAAAGTAAGAGTTGTACTTATGAGGCAAGTGTTCTTTTGATGGTTTTCCATGTGTCCTTGGAGATGTGGACATGTCGAATAGGGAAATGGAGTATTCCCCTACTCCTTTTGAACTAATCTTGCATTGTTTATCAAATGCCTCCATCATCTCATCCATTTTCTTGTAGTTTTTCTTTTTGGCTTCATCTTTTTCTTCTCTATTAGATTTGTAGGGTACTATCTCTGATTTGGATGCTTGATCTGAACTCTCATTAGGAATTGGACCCTCATAGCTCATCTTTTCCTTTCCCTTAGTTGATGTCGTTGAGCTAGCTTGAGGAGGGTTTTGAGTAGCATTTAATGTTATTATAGGATCATCCATTTTGGTATCTTCAATGGTGGCTCTTTGAATGATTCCTTCCCAGTTATGTGGAATAAATAGCTCATGAAGGGGTTTAAGTGCATTGCAATATTGGAATGGGTTTGAGTCCCCTCCAACCGTGATTTCTTCACCCATGTACAAAAATTTGATGCATTGGTGGTACATGGATGGGACTGCTTGCATCTCATGGATCCATGGTCTCCCCAACAAAATATTATAAGTTAACTTCATGTCCAATACTTGGCAATTGGTGTCCTTCTTGACAGGTCCCACTTGAATGGGCAATACGATCATGCCTTTAGAGGCCTTTTCAGCTTCATCATAAGCCTTGATGGTGATTTTTTTTGTAGGGTCAATGCAAGACTTAGACAACCCTAAGGATTTAACAAGACTTAATGTGCAAATGTTAAGGCTGGCTCCTCCATCAATGAGGGCTCTTTTGACTCTATGCCTTTCTATTAAGACCTCTATATGCAATGGTAGCTTTTGAGGATGGGTTATAGACATGTCATCTTGGTCAGAAAATGAGAGGCAATGGGGTGCTACAAGATGACCTACCATGTTTTGGAACTTCTCCTCTTCTAAGTTAGTGTTATACACTGAATTTGCACCCTTATTTCAAGCTCTCATAGTCTTGATAACTCAGTATAACAAGGGAATCATCTCAAGGTTGTGGGACCTTTTGCTAACCAAGATGAGACCTCCAGATTCTAGGCTGGTTACTCTTGGATAATCACCCTAATTTTCTCTTAACATGAAAGTAAAATTTTGAGGGAAAGGGATAGAAGGAGTGCATGAAAGGAAATGACTGAAAGAAAATCTATCCTACTAGGTGATGCACTGAAACTAGGGTTTGGATCTCAATATAGAGGGATGAAATTAGTGAGAGGCTTAGGTCTGGGAGATCACAACTTACTGAATAGGCTTGCATGAGTATTTCATAAGAGGGCCAAAAAATTAAGCACAAATTATGACCTGCAAGCAGAGATTCTCTTCAGCAGAAGGACACAAGAATGAGACAGAATGACAGGGGCTGAAGGATACCCAACCCCTCACTCAGATCCAATCAAACACAGCAGTGCACAAATAAGCTGAAAGTAAAGGGGATCAGGGAAACTAAGTATCACTAAAAGCATTCATAAACTTTAATCCAATAAGAGATAATGCAAACAGGGAAGACACAAGGACATGAAAGATTGTCACAAACTACCTCTGCAATACTTGTATTATCAATGGGAATTTACAGAATGTGGAAAACCAGAGGGCAAAAAGAAATTCCACAGATAGGTTCCCAAGAAAGAGCCTTTCTTTTACAAAATGTTAATTCTGAGCTTCAAAAGCTCCAAAAAACAAATTATATACATCTCTGCACGCAGGCAAGAATCAAAATATCTCTAAATTAGGGCTACATAAATCTGCATTATAATAATCATCCTTAAAATCGATCACTTCTGATCATAAAATGTATTCTGTGAAAATATCTCAACAGATCAGATATCCTTCCTTGCGTGCCCATCTCTACACTGATCCTGCCTATAGACAAACATTCATCTTGATCCATCTACCTCCCTGCAACCTACTTTGTCATGAATGTTTCAAAAATCTAATTAGATCATAGAAAGGACCCAAAAAGGAAGCCTAAATCCTCTACAAATTCTATCCAACCGCAACCGTCTCTAGAAATCATCAATTTCAACTACCTGCACAAAAATCCCTCAGAAGAAAGCTAAAAAAGGGCCGCAATGCCTTTGAAATGAACCTAGTTGCATGATTGCATGAACTAAAAAAGGTTCATGTGATCACGCGACACCCCTTTGAAACTACCACCACTTTGCCAAAGCAATGGTCGCATCATCGCATGAGGTGAAAGGCCTTCATGCGATCATGTGACAACCTCTTGAGAAACTACCTCTACCCTGCCACATAAGACATCTGCGCCCCACAAAATCTGCCACCTACCAAACCATTGCCATGTGGCCCAACCGGAGCCGACCACACGGTTGGACCCACGACCACACCGCTTTGAAAAAAGTCAACGGTCGCATGATCGCATGAGCTGAAAGGCCTTCATGCGATCATGCAACAAACCTTTGAACACATGTCACTCTTCCATGCAAGACAAATGGGGCCCATAGGACCGCACTACAAAACTTAACCTAGGTTTACCTCAGGTTTCAAACTCCCCTTGTTGCCAAGTCGCGTTATCTTTTTCTTAACCTTGGGCTCACTTGGCGACCATGCGAAACCCTTCAACTATGAAATTGCGCTCCGCTTACCAACCTTTGGCCCACTCTACCACATGTCATCCCTCTATTCATCCCAGCCACTACACCAACAAACACCTCAGAAACCCCTACCATCGGACCCACTGCAACCTCCCGATTCCCATCTAATGGTGGGTGTAAGATCGTATGGCCAAAGAATATTCCCTATGCACACATGACCACCGTTGGATCAATGTAGACTGCCACTTTTCCCTACTGACCACTTGTCGCATGATCTCATGTGGTTAAGAGACCACATGCGATCATGTGACCAACCACATGATGCTAACTGCTGGAATCGTGAGCCACTACCACCGAAACCGCTGATGGTTTTTCGCACGGTCACATGGGCTCAGAAGAGCCCATGCGATCATGCGACCAACCGTAAAATGTTAGCCGCTGACCGTGGAATCCTGACTGCCTGATTGCTTACCGTTTGTCGCATGATCGCATGCGGCTAGGAAGGCCCATGTGATCATGTGACCAACTGCGTGATGCCAACCGATGACCGTTGGCTGTTGGGGTTGACCGCTTGTCTTGACTGCCGATCCTTTGCATCAACAATTTTCATATGATCTCATGGGATTGAAAGATCCCATGCGATTATGCAATAGCCGTTGGATCTTTCACACTAGCATGACCTTAGGCACCGGGACCTGCTTGATTAGAGTTGCGCGCTTAGGGTGGAAAACACATATGGTGTCGAAAACACATAGGTTTTTCGAGTAAAGGTAAAAAACACACCAAATTTTTAGAGCTAAGAGGTCTAAAACACATCGAACTTTCAGACCAAAAGGCAGAAACATCCCGAGCCTGCAGAGAGGAAGTTGAAAACACACTAGGTTTTTCGACACTTGAGCATTTCACTGGAAAATAGGACTGTGGCTGAAAATGAACGAGAGGGAAATTTGGGCAACAGTTAGTAGGAACATTTGTCTATACTAGAGCTTTTTCTAAAATTTCCTTATGGTTAGGGGATAATTTCAATAGCTCCAAGATGGAGATTTGCACTGGAGTTCTTTGCAACTGATCAACCAAGCTATAAGGTTTCGCTACTGTAGAAGGTTGCTTGATCACAATGTTAGACTGTAGAGTGCTAATAACTTTAGGCACAACTCCTTCTAGGGTCATTCTCAAAGTATTCCCTCTTGTAATAACATTTGATGTCTCTTTTTGGGGCTGTTCCTTGATCATTATAGCATTCACAATGTTATCATAAGGTGGCGCAAAGTTAATGTTATTGGCACTTTGTTTCTTGCCATTCGATGACTCCCCTTTGTCATGTTTGTAGAAGGGTTGTTTGAATGTTGTATGGTCCTCATTGCTTTGAGGTCCATCAATGGTGATCGTGCCACAATCGATTAAATATTGCACTATATTCTTTAGTTGCGAGCATTCATTTGCTGTGTGCCCTCGAATTCTATGGTACTCACAATGGCTATTGGCACTCCACCAACTAGGCTTATTATTTGGCTCGTAAGGTTGAATGTTGGGTAAGGTAATGATATTATTAGCCATGAGAGTCTTTAATGCCTTTTCAGGGGGTTCACCCAAGGGTGTGAAGTTCCTTTGAGGAGTTGACACCAAATATTTATCAAATTTATTATTCCTTGAATTATTTCCTTGATTGCCATTGTTTGCATTGTTGTTGTTGGAAGGTACATTTGAGGTTTGGTTGGCATTATTCACCTAATTAGGTGTCCTTGTAAGAGCAAATGGGACCAGCTTCAAGTTTCTAGAATCCACCACCCCATCATTAACGATTCCCTTATTGTTGTTCTTATACCGACTATTACTATTGAACCAATTATTCTTCTGATTATTGTTATTGATGGAGTTATTGTTGTTGGAGTTGTTCTTATTATCTTTATATAATTTTAGTTCTCCAATTTTGACCAACACTTCCTCCATTGTCACTCTATTTTCAATCAGATCCTGGAAGGTTTTGGTACATTGCATTCGTAGTTGGTAGTTCATCTCATTGCTTAAGTTGTTTATGAAGATATCCATCTTCTCTTTTTCAGGCACACTCCTAGGATATCTTGCAAAAACTATCCTCCATCTTTGTAGAAAAGTGAGGTTCAGGCTTCTCCATCCTTTTGTTTAGTGTTACATAATGTTATCATTGTGACCTCATGCTTGATGTTATATGAGTAATGGGCCACAAATTTTGAAGCTAGCTCTTCGAAGGTCTTAATGCTGGAAGGTAGTTTAGAAAACCACTCCATAGCCATGCCTCCTAAGCTTCATGGGAATAGTCTCATTAAATAGGTTGTATCATGCATGAACTCTAAGCTCAATGCACAAAACTCATGTAATTGATCCTAGGGATCTGACATTCCTTCATACTTGTCGTACTTGGGAAACATTACATTGATTGGGAATGGCACCATAACCAAGCTTTTGTCAAACGGGAACAGACACAATGCTTCTATGGAGAAAGGCTTGGGAGCCCCACTTTTCTTAATGGTGTCCAATTACATTTAAAAAATCTTGAACTGCTTGTTCATGATGTCTAAGGTACTCTCTTCAACTTTTGGTGGTTTGAGTTGATTAACATCATAGTCACGGGGAAGCTTGAGACCTTTCTGTGCTAAGTCCATAAAGTACTTTTCTCTATCCCTATCCATTGCCTTCTCCATGAGCTTTCAGAAATAGGGACATTGGATAGCCTCACTAACTTTTTCATTTGTGGCATCTCTTGTCATTGCTTCAGTGTTAGTTCTATTGTGAGTATTGTCAATCGCTTGGGCATTTTGATCTGCCCCTCCACTATTGGTGTTGCCTTGGTTATTTATGTCAATGCCCCCATTATTGGCATCACCTTGGTTATTGGGGTCAATGCCACTATTGTCCTTACCACCCAAACTACCATAGTACATCATGTTGTCCTCCTCTTCTTGTTCAGGTGATTTTTGGGGTACTCTTGGAGTGGTAGACTCATCTCCTAGATAAGGGAGTTCTTGACTCAAGTTATGTCTACTTGTAAGGTTTGCTTGATGTAGTAGGATCTAGTAAAAGTAGGCATGAACCTTGGAAAATAATAATCAGTATTGCTCGAGGTTTAATCCTTGTAAAATTTACAAAAATGGTATAGAACAAGATTTTTGACCAAACTGAAAGTTGGAGAAGTAAGAACACGGAAAAGGGTACTCAAATATATGATCAAAATTTTATTACCCCTCCTACAAGTACTCTTTGTTTGCCTTTTTAAATTTATAGGCATCACTAAACTGAGTGTAGGCATGACTGAATGTATCATACGTGTGTACTGGTATTTTGTTAGGTGACACTCTTCAGGGATGCAGGCGACACTTTCCTATTGATAGGCGATTATCTAGTTTTACCAGGTGTGTTTAAAAACTTTCTGAGCGTGACTTTACAGTGTCTACGCATTTTCACACAAGTCACAGGTGTGACCGAGCCTCTGATAGGCAGGATTATTTTGTGCATAGGTGGCACTTCTTTGACCAGGTTGTAAGATTTTGGATTTTAAATGTTTAAGATCAGCCTTTTGAAATTTCTTTGTTTTGAAAATAAAAAACAATCACAACACACACATCACTTTGTCATCATTTCCCTAAAAATACTCTAGTGTGTATATTCTCCAATGTTTTTCACAAGTATAACACAAGAAAGAATTCCAAACAACCTACCTAAAGTCAATTTTGGCTTGTAAACATGGCTCTAAAAGGTGGCCTTGCTATTTTATTCAGGATTTATTGTGGATTCCGTTCAAATAGATCTTAAATTTTCATCCCCCAAGTATGTTAAGGGGTTTCCCACATGCACCAAGGTATGATTTTGTGCAATTTGTGAGGATTACTAGAGGAAATTCAAATAATTCAAGATCTGTTTGTCACACACCCCATTAAGGATGTATGTGTTTTATTTTATAGTGGGTTGGATCCCCATGGAAAAAGCGAGCATATCCCACTTTGGGCTATCCCTCTCATCGACCTCGTTAAGGCAAACTCAGGAGGTGAGCCCACTAAGTCTCTATTTTAGCTAGCATGTATATTGAAAACAAGAAGTGAACTTAGGCTGACAAGTTTGGGAGTTTGATTCACTTTAAAAGTGAAGAGCATATCCCTATTGTCTTTCTTTGTTCCAAACACTCAAACACAAGTTTGTTCTTTCCCAATCTCTTAACAAGGAGATTCTTAAAATTGAAGTGTTTGGTTCATTTCTTGTTTTAATTAAGCTATGTTCAAAAGATAATGCCACAATTTAATCAAGTGCAAGCTTGAATAGAAGAATACCTTTCCTTTGTAGCTAGCCTAAGCTAGGGGCATTTTTGAAAGGTTTTTGTCATTGTTTTTCCACTCACCTTAGCAATAGCCTCCTCCAAATGTGCTTGTCCACCAGCTACTTAGTCAACACTAAAAAACACTATGAGGGGAAACTAACATTGAAAGTTGAAGAAGCAATACTTATGTATGAATTTCATAGAGCTTAATTTGCAAATTTTCAAAGAAAACTGGATCCAAGGACTAAAAATCCAATTTAGAGCGACAAACTTTGATTTATATGCTTCAACAATTTAAAGATAATGTTGAAATACCTGGTTATCCTCATCTTGTGTAGTCTCAAGGACAACTTTGATGTGTGCTATATTTTCTTTCTTAATCTTCCTTGCTAGTGCCTTTCCCTCTTGGTTGAATCTGTTTTCAGGATTCTATACCTTTTTGTGGTTGCTCATTTACTGTTAAATCACACAAATAGAATGTTAGATGAAGGATTTAATCAAGTAAATAGTAAATACAAACAATAGGTAGTAGGCAACATTGTCCAGCTAATAGGCGAGAATAAACTATTACCAGGCATAACTTTACGTATAGCAAGCGACACTCTGTAGTGTCACAGGCGATATTGAAAGTTACAAAGGCACACACAGTTTATTCCAAAGCATGAGCAGAACTTAAAATTGTAGAAAATGATTATTGCAAATGACACTTTAATAATCCTAAGAAGAATTAGAACTATTCAACGCGTGATTATTATTGAAAAGTGTGAAGCAAATCTTTAACTTAGGCAACAACAAAATTAATCAAAATGATACTCCCTGAGTCATAGGCGTGGCTTTAAGATCCAAAGGCTGAGTGTGTCTCTCTCGTAGGCATGAGCTTATGATAAGAAAGCAATTATACAGGAATTAATGCCGGATCAAAGCTGTGTGCTAAGCGTGAATCTCCAGATAATAGGCATCGATACAGAGATTGTAGGCGGTAGTAAAATGACTACAGGCATGAATAGATCTCCCGTAAGCATGACTTCACCAATTTCCTGCAAGATATTCATGGAAAATAGAAAATACAAGCATGCAATTGGTGATTAAAATGATAAAATGAGGCTTAGAGCCCCACGGTGGGTGCCATTTGTGTGATGATGAATATCACCTTCATGAAATTAAGATCTAATAGCAACAATTGAAACTAAATACAATGCAAATCTAATTAGAATTGAAACTATAATCTATAACATCTCATGGTTTTCTAGAAAGAAGTGGTAAATGAAGCTCTCAGCTCAAATCCTCACTAGTGACACTTCTAAAATGAGAAATTATACTTCTACAATGATCATTCCATGCTTAATCTAGCTCAAATTGACAAACTACAATGATAATTTCTCTAAATGCTCTTAATTGCTCTTAGAATGCTCTCAATTGCCTATAGTAACAATGCTTTGCAAATGAAGTTCTAAGATCATAATTGCTCTCAAAATTCTCTATATTTATAGTAATTTCCCAAGGGTAGGGGGTGGAGTGAAGTAATCATGATTTACCTTAGGTTGAGTCAAATACTTTGCTTTGTTCATAAATGGGGGGACAATGAGGGGACAATCCTTTAAATGGTCTCAAACCTTTGGACACTTTAAATGTTTGAGTGATTTGTGTCTTTTTGTCCTCAATTTTCATTGGTTGCTCAACTTTGTTGAAAGAAATTAGGAATTATTAAATTCAATTAATTAATTAAATTTAGCCATGTAAGGGTAATAGGTTCATTTTGATTTTTTTGATTTAAACAACTATACACTTAATTGATTAAAATCAATTATGTAGTGTTTTTCACCCCTTTAAGCTTTCATTTAATTATTTAACCTCATTATTTGATTTTTCCTTTTCTTTAATTGATTTTGTCCAACTTTATTTAATTATGTCCACTTTTAATTGATTTAATCCCTTGTTGATTGAATTAATGCATTTTGATGATTTTGAGCCATTTAATTATTTTTGCAATTTTAAAATCACTTGTCCAATTTTGCATGTCTACAACCGTCTTAACATATGATACATGAAAATTATTTCAATAAACAATCATTTGGCATACAACTTCTAGCATTCTCCTTATAATATCTAGATGCTTTTGATATGATGTCTCAAGCAACTATTTTCTGATTTAGGTCCAAAAATTCCACTACACATTGTACTATTTCCATAATCTAGCATATTTTGCATCTCACACTCATTCCACACCATTCAATAATTTGATCTACTATTTGTATTATCTGGATCATTACCAAACATCAATTAGTTTGTTTATGAAATGAGGGACAAGGGGTGATCCCAACTAGTCAGCCCAAAACACAATTATAGTGGAAAAAATACTATCTAGGAGATAGAGAGGACCTAAAACATCATAACAGAATATCTAGTATGATCCTAGACATCACACACACTTGGTGCTCATCCTCCAAATTTAAAAAGTCAGTAATGTGTAGCATACAATTGGTCAATCCTACTTCTTCAACATGTAATCATTCAATGTAGATCCCCACATGAAAAGGTGGGACCTTAAACCAACTCAAAACATCACACAATAAAATTAGGAACATGACACAAGAAAGATAACAAACCCTATGGCCAAATAGACAAAAATAACCCTAAGAAATAACTACAAACACAATGCAACACCAAAGTACTCAATTATTGCTATCCACATCACATAGAGATGTTCCTTGAACATCTGGCATCATTCCAAAGATCATATTTCATGTTTTCTTATTGATCAAGGCTTCCACATCCATTTTTAAACTAATTTCTTCATAATTAGAAGGATAAAAAAATATTGTTATTAAACACATCACCAAAAACATACTTGCAATACACTTCTTACCAATAATTTTAACTAAAACATTACACATACATTACTAACATTTCCTCCAAAATACAACACTATAAACATCAATGTAGAGAAATAAGGATCATTTTTTGAACCAATCATGAAAAACACCCAAAGAGTTAATACATTGTATTAGACCAAAGATATCAGTGTCAACACTAGGGACCTAAAAAGATAGGAACACAATATCCATAGAACATACGATCTATGTTGTAAACTACAATAATATACCATCAAGTGTGGAGGAATGAAAAACATTCTTCCACATAGCTACCATAACACTTATTTATGAACACACTCTTCAACATTATTCAATTATCAAACCACCTTTTCAACAGTGATTCCTCATTTGGAGAAACAAGAGAGATACTACAACATCGTATTGCATCACACAACCTATTACCCATTTTTGTTTCCAACTCAATCAAGTCGAGTTGGTTAAGTTTTATAAATAGAAAAAAGGTACATATCTGATTATGATAAGTATTTTTTACCATAAAGAGATGCTATCTAATGAGCAACAGATAAGATACAAGTGTGGACATGAGAGAAAAAATTTATACAACTTTACAATTAAATTATTTTTATTCATGAATTCAAATCTATGATATCCCACACAAGACATTGGATTGATTGGCTTAATGACATATGAAAAATAATTATACATTTGAAAATGAAAAAAGAGAGGAAATAATGGGGAATCTTTCATTGCTTGGAGGTTGGAATGATGAATCTCTATGTTGATGGATGCATCTCCAATTGCTTTTGCCTCATTTTTCTAGATATGCCTGCAAGAGATGATGGAAATTATGTTAGAACTGTTAGCAAGAGATATTTCCAAAATGACTTAGATTTTGTCATTGATGGAAACTAACATCATTCCCCACATTCACATGATTGGAATTGGTCATATTGGAATTCATATTGCAAATTTGGCTAATTAGTTTGGTAGGAGATAGAGCACTTGAAAGTTTTTGGTAAATGGTCTAGTATGTACACCCTGTTTGGTATTTTAAGGTGTGAACCAAGTGGAAGCTATATAAATGTATAATCTATCATATACCATATTCAAAAGGTTTTTTTATGTTGTGTTTGAGATATGGAGTTTTGTGTATTAATTTTTGGATAAACAATGATGAACAATAACATGATTCAATAGATCCTTATGTGGATCTATCAAATCACTTTTGATTTAAATTTTTATGCTCGAGGATGTCAAGATGAAATGTGGGAATTATTTTGATCACTAATATTTGGTCCACATTAAGATTTATGTAGAGATTTAGCCGATTAATTATACACTTTTCATTGTTGTGGAAATGTTCTTGAGGCTAACCTGAGGATGATTAAATTTTTGTAGAAAATATATAAGATCGATGTATTTGATAATTTTTGTGTGTGGTGTGTATGGTATTGATGAGAAATGAATGTGCATATAAGGATTTGAGGTTTGATTTAGAGTAGAGAAAAAATAGAGCATGATGTGCATGAAATCAAAATAGTGTGCCTAATTAGAACTGATTTGGCATTTGTTGATGATGTGTACTAGTTCAATCTCTCTATGATTTTTGTAATCATCATATAGGTAGTAAAGTTTTTTTTAATTGAGAAATGAGCTCTAGGAAGTGTGTCTGAATGCATCTGCATTCCATTTTGTAAACCTTTAGCAAGGTTACATACTTTTGCATAGTATTTCTATTTGTGGGTTCCATCCCCATTGTGGTTATTCCCCTACCAAGGTTTCCACAATAAAAACAAATATTGGTTTTATTGTGTTGTGGATGTTTTTCTATGCTTTTGTACTTTACTTTTTATTGCATGTGGTTTATGGTTTAAGAATCATCTTAACAAGGTTAAAAATTTTAGAATATTGATTCACCTCCCCCTCTCAGTGTTCCTTAATGCTAACAATTGGTATCATAACCTTGTACCTCAGAGGAAGTCTAATAGATTGATAAAGATCCTGATAGGTGATTCAATTAATTCATACAGTGTTGTATTGTCTTAAAAAGGAAGCACTTCCATGATAATAGCATTTATCCCTTCGAGTAAGTAGTCTGGGGTCATGTTAAGCACCTTGATTAGGTCTTTGCATGTATTTTTCTTTCTCCCCGCTTTCCACTTCTTTTCTACTTTGTTATAGCTAAAATTAGGGTTAGGATCTTGATGATTCTCCTTAATTTCCCTCTTCCATGGCTCTATTTTTTAGGTAGGACTTAGAAATAGGTCCTCCTAGCCTTCATCATAGTCATCATAGGATTTTATGCCTATCCCTGGCATTTTGTCCCTTTTTGGTATCATTTCTAGGTCTTCGGGCATCCCCGGGACCTCTTGTCCTAATTCTGGCTGGATCTGGGCCCATAGGGTCAAAATTGAGGTTGATCCTGACTAGGTTAGAATCAAGCTCAATCCTGACTAGGTTAGAATTGAGCTTGATCTTGACTAGGTTAGTTACAAGCTTGATTTTGCTCCCTTCTTTCAAATTTCCAAATTCCTTGATTTTTGAGTTTCAGGTTTCGGGGATATTTGTTTTCCCGCCTCTGGGTTGGCTATTTCGGGTTTCAAAATGGTAAATCCTCTAATTTCATTTAATCTAGGTATATTTTCTAAAGGTTAGGACCTAATTGGGATTTAATTCTCCAAGGTGGCCCCTCTAGAGGATTGTGCCCTAGTTCACTATAAAAGGAGGCCTTCCTCTCTCATTTTATCATCCATTTTTCACATCTCATTCTCTTCAAGAAATTTCAAGAGCAAGCTCTCAAGTGCAAGCAAGTGAATTCAAGAAAGCCTTCAAGCATTCAAGTGTTCAAGCATTCATCCCTCAAGGAGATCCATTGTTAGCCATTGAAGGATTCAATCTCTTTGGAGTCCCCTTGAAGATCCATCCTTCTACATTGATCCAAGCCTCCTCCTATGCAAAGATCAAGTCAAGATTGGTATTGAAGATCAAATGTCATTGATTGGAGACATCCTACATTCATTCTAGATCCATTAAAGCACTCCTATTTGTGTATTTGAGGATTCGAATCCTCTACAAGGACTTCAACATAAGCGAGGTGATTTGTTTCAATTACTTTGTTTATGCACACTACATTTTAATTCAATTTCAAGGTTAATTCCTAAATTAGGGTTTGACCAAGGCAAACCCCCCATACAAACAAAAACCCCCATTTTCTTGCAGGTACAGGTGTGGAACTTCGGATTTGAGATCGGATTCAGATACCCTTTTCGGTGAACTTTCCAGATCTGTGAACAAAGTCATAATCGACCTTCAAATAAAGAATCTAGCCTTTGACCTTTTATGAGGGTCAAAGTCGACCTAATCTCATCTTGGAAAAATATTTATGGGTTTTCTTCATCTCGGCATTTCTAGTTTGAAATAGGTTGCAAAATTGCCTAAAAGTACATACAGACATCAGAAATTGGCATTTCCTAGATTTTCCCTAATTTGAGGTTAGTACTTGCATTTCAATTATTTCAAATTCTAAACACTTCAATTCTACCATAGGGAAATATAGGGTTTTTCTCTCTCTTTCATATTCTCCATAGATTGATTCGATTGTGCATTAACCTTTTGGTTGATCAAATTGGATCTCTCCTTTGGGAATTTGGATTTAGGAGTGGATCTAATATTTCCCCCATACATTTACACATACATACACATTTGAATAGGTGTGATGCCATTTTACCACTATTCATTTTGGTGAACCCGACTAGCTTACTCTCTTTCTTTTTGGTGTTAGATTTCCTTTATCTTGTTAGTATTAGATTTTTCCTTTGTGTTAGATCTTGCATGCTAATTAGATTTCAAAAATACAAAAAAATCATGCTTTATGTGGTTTTAGTTTAGTTTATTTTCATTACATTGGTTTATGAGCTTTACTACCACTAGTCCTACTTATAACATTTTGGTTAGAAGAAGTTGTAGACTCATGGGTGCCTTTGATCTTGAATCTTCCTCTCCTTTCCTTAGGATCCCGGATGATAACTTGATTCTTCATGATTCCAATCCTACTATGGAGCAAAAATCTTCTCACTCATCTCATGATGAGGATGACACTTTAAGAGTTCCTCTTGAACAAGTCCAAAAAATTTCCACCGAACTTGATAAAATGGGTAATTGGCTTATTCAAGAGAACCATAATCAAGATTCCATTCAAGCTATAGAGGCTCTTAATAAAGTTCTCTATGATAGTGATCAAGGTGTTAACCTCTTGCGTGGTATTACTCACCTTGTGCATTCAAATGTTAAACCTTTAGCTCAAGAAGCTCAGGATTTAGGGTTGATTCCTCCTATCACTAGTGTTGAACCTCCTTCTAATCCTTTACCTAGTATTCCTACCTATACTCCTTCTTTGGTGACTGTGATGGTTCCCTCTGTTCCTATGAGTGTTCCTCCTATGTCCCTTCCTACATCACAACCTTCATATCATAATGTTCCTTTTACTTATTCCAATTTGCCTCCAACTGTAGTTCCCAATGTTCCTCCAGTTGTGTCTTCTATTCCTGCAGCTTCTTACACTTTACCTAGTGTGTCTAATGTTGCTACTCCTCCTATTTCCTCTAATGATTCAATAATCATTAGTTTGGCTCATACCGTGTCATCCTTACAACAACAACTTGCTTCCTTAACTCAAAACAAGTTTATTATCCCTACATGTGACATGGGAAGTCCCTTTTCCTTGGATATTATTCATACTCATGTTCCTCAGCAAGGTGAGATGCCTCATCTTGAGAATTATAATGGAAAAGAAGATCATTTTCATCATGTTAAAACATTCCAAATACTTTGTAGTGATTATGCTCATGACCATAGGATTTTAGCCAAACTGATTGCTAGAAACTTTCGTGACAAGGCCTTACAATGGTATTGTTCCTTGCCTCCTTATTCCATTGATTCCTTTCCACAACTTGCTAATGCTTTTATTCAACAATTTCAAAACAACATTGGCCTGCAAGTGTCTTTGACTGACTTGATGTATTGTAAACAAAGTGCTAAAGAAAAATTAACCAAATTTATTGGTAGATTTAAGCATTTGCATGCTCAGATTTCCTATCTTGTTCCTGATATTGATGTTCAATGTATGTTTATTTCAAATTTGCAAAAGGATATTAGAGATAAGATTTTTCTTACTGAATGTACCTCTTTTCAACAACTTTGTGCAGTGCTTCATCATTATCAATTACAAGTGAGTCAATTTGAGAGCAACACTCCAATGGCTCTTGTTCTAGTTGATAAGAGTGATGCTACTCCTAATCCAAACAAATTTAACAAATTCAACAACTATGTCAAGATAAACAAACAAGCGAATGTAGTTGTTGATCAAGTTGTTGTTGCATCTCACAATGCCACTTCTACATCCACTACTTTTCGATTAAATTGTACGTTTACTCCTCTTTCTGAATCTTTACATGCTATTATGAATAGGTTGTTAACTACTAATATGATTACTTTACCTCCTATTTGACCTCTTTTACCTGTTATGATTGCATCTAAATCTTTTCATCAAAATGCTTTTTGTCAATATCATCGTCAGAATGGTCATGATATTGAGAAATGTTATTCTTTAAAACATAAGGTTCAAGACTTAATTGATTCTGATGCCTTATCTATTGATAATATTGATGGTAGTGGGAACAAATCTATCTCTCCTCCTAATCAAAACCTTCAAATCTATACGAACCCTTTACCTACGCATGATACTAATACAATTGCTCAGCCATCTGCTATGGAAATTGTATATGATTCAAAGATGGATGATCTCAATCATGTTGTTAATCAAGTGGAGCATGTTGGTTAATTTGTATCTCCACCTCCACCTCCACCTCAAGCTCAAGCTCAAGCTCAACCTCAGATTCAACCTCAACCTCAGATTCAACCTCAAGTTCAATCTCAACCTCGACCAAAACCTAATCCTAAACTGAAAACTCAACCTAAACCTCAACAACAACCTAAGAATAAAAGACCTCAGGAACTCTTGATTACCTTTGATGACTATGAGACTATTAAAGCTCTTGATGGTCCCCTTTACATTGTTGCTAGGGTTTCTCAGATACCTACTTGTGGTTGTCTTATTGATCCTACATCCTTAGTCAATGTTATTACTGAAGAAAATATTTTTATGAAAAACTTACAACATGATTCTTATGATACATCAGATGTGTGGATTCAAACTTGTAGTGGTTTTCTTTATCCATCATTTGGTTCTATTACTTTACCAGTTGAACTTTTCAAAAAAATTGTGAGCACTACCTTTGTTGTGGTTCCTACTTCTGATCAATTTCAAGTTAAGCTAGGTTTTCCTTGGTTGACTTCCATTCATGTTGTTGCTTAACCTATCCATAAGTGTCTTAAGTTCATTCATGATGAAGAAGTGAAGATGATTAATCATAGTTTATATCAACCTTCTAGGCCTAGAGATTGTGTTGCTCTTGATTTCTTTTGGCCTTTATTACCTAATTCATGTCCTCCTTGACCTGATAATCTTTTTTGATCATATCAAGCCTATAAACATCGTAAGATTATTGAATTAAGCATACCTCCTATGGATCTTAATCGTGGTCTTTTTCCTACACCTTCTATACCTCCTTTAACTATGACTTTTAGTTCTGTTAATCAAGTTCTTTCTACCGAACCTATCAAAGATCCTGTGATTGTTTCTCCTATTGTTAATAATCCTATTAATCTTCCTAAAGAACCTGTGAAGGATCCTTTGATTGTTCCTCCTAGTTCTCAACCTATTTCAAATAAATCAAAACATAATCAATCTACTAATGAGCATCGTAAAAAGCATCATGCTCATGCTAAAGCTCATAATTCTATTCTTCAAGGATCTCTACCTTCCTTGAATAAATCTATGCATGATGTGTTAGAAGAGGTTGTTACTAATAAAGATGTTCATATGCATGATTATGATGATTCTATTTGTATCTTAGATCCTATTTTGATTAATTTGGATGAAGAAGATACTCTTGATGATACTGATGATGTTAATGATGAATATGAGACTATTGACATTAACATTGATTTACCTAATATTCTTTCATCACAATTAACTCTTGCATCTAGTGTTGAACATTGTGATTCTCAAGAGGATCCTTGTTTGGAACTGGCTATCATTCCTACTGTGTTGGATATAGTCCCTCTTGCGAGTTACCCACCTTCCCTAAATGATATACAATGAGATGGGGAGAGTAGGTGGCATGCTTGATCGGCTTGTCCTTTGTGGTAGCTTTGTTATGTGTTTTCCTGTTGTACTGTGTTTCTTCCGTAATGTGTTTGCTAAATGTTGTTAGATTATTTTATACGATCCTTGTTACTTAGTTGTCGCAAGGTGATGAAGAAATCAAAATTGTTGTTCAAATTCCTCTATATGTATCTCTATGAGGTTGTTCAATGTTATGTTGTAATTGTGCTATTGTTCATAAATGTTTCCTTGTGTAATCTGCTTGGATTTGAGATATGGTAGCACTGATTCTTTTTGGTCTCCATGTCATGGTCCGAAAAGATTCTCCTTTGTATATCTTATGTGATCTTTCCTCCTTTGTTATTGTAGTTCTACTTTATTTGGGGAATGATGTCAATTCATTTGCAATAATATCATAGATATATTATATTATGATCATATTGACCCCATGGTAGGTAGATCACTTTTGTGTTCTCTGTATGTTTCTATGATATTTCCCTTGATTTGTCTTCATCTGGGGGCATCTTGACATGGAAACATAATCAGTAGAGTTGTTTATGTTTCTGTTAAAGCCATTGCTCCTATTAAAGTGTCAGTAATGACTTTAATGTGGGGGCATACACTCCGCTCACCTATTGCACACATGCACTTTTTGATATGCGCATATTTTTTCAAGATACTTTTCTCCCTTTTTGGATTAGTAACTAATCCTTAAAGCATGGATTTATATTTTAGGATCTCTTGATCCCTCCAGTTTCAAATATACATATGTTTTGATCCCTTAAGGTAGGAGGTGTCCTTAATAATGGATCTCTTTATTGTTTTTTGGTTTTATTCTTATGGAATAGAATATTCCTAAGGATGGATCCTTGATGGGTTGACTAGTGAGTAGCCACATTCACTAGGCGGTTCAATTCCATCTTTCCAGTTGCGTCGTTTCCTTGTGTGGTTCACAATGGGACATAAGTTCTCATTGGGTGAGGTAATCACACCTTCTTTCTCTCTCTAGAGATTTCTCTCTTATTGTGATCTAGGAGTTGACGAAGACTTGAATCCCTGGGGGCTTAAGGTTTCCCTTTGTCCCTTGGATTATGATAAGATTATCTTTTCATTATGATCTCCTTTACCAAGAGTTTGCATCGAGTCCATACTCTTGCTAAAGTGGGGGCTTAATGTATCATCTTAAAATGGAAGCACTTCCATGATAAGAGTGTTTATCCCTCTGAGTAAGTGGCCTAGGGTCATGTTAAGCACCTTGATTGGGTCTTTGCATGTATTTGGATTTCTCCCCAGTTTCCACTTCTTTTCTGCTTTATTATAGGTGAAATTAGGGTTAGGATCTTGAGGATTCTCCTTAATTTCCCTCTTCCATGGCTCTATTTTCTAGGTAGGACTTAGAAATAGGTCCTCTTGGCCTTCATCATAGGATTTTATGTCTATCCTTGGCATTTTGTCCCTTTTTGGTATCATTTCTAGGTCTCTGGGCATCCCCAGGACCTCCTGTCCTGATTCTGGCTGGATCTGGGCCTATAAGGTTAGAATCGAGGTTGATTCTGACTAGGTCAAAATTGAGCTTTATCCTTACTAGGATAGTTACAAGCTCAAATTTGCCCCCCTCTTTCAAATTTCCAAATTCCTTGATTTTTGGGTATCAGGCTTTGGGGATATTTGTTTTCCCACCTTAGGGTTGGCTATTTTGGGTTTCAAAATGGTAAATCCTCTAATTTCATTTAATCTAGGTATATTTTCTAAAGGTTAGGACCTAATTGGGATTTAATTCTCCAAGGTGGCCCCTCTAGAGGATTGTGCCCTAGTTCACTATAAAAGGAGGCCTTCCTCTCTCATTTTATCATCCATTTTTCACATCTCATTCTCTTCAAACAATTTCATGAGCAAGCTCTCAAGTGCAAGCAAGTGAATTCAAGAAAGCCTTCAAGCATTCAAGTGTTCAAGAATTCATCCCTCGAGGAGATCCATTGTTAGCCATTGAAGGATTCAATCTCTTTGGAGCCCCCTTGAAGATCCATCCTTCTACATTCATCCAAGCCTCCTCCTATGCAAATATCAAGTCAAGATTGGTGTTGAAGATCAAATTCCATTGATTGGAGACATTCTACATTCATTCTAGATCCATTGAAGCACTCCTATTTGTGTATTTGAGGATTTGAATCCTCTACAAGGACTTCAACATAAGCGAGGTGATTTGTTTCAATTACTTTGTTTATGCACACTACATTTCAATTCAATTTCAAGGTTAATTCCTAAATTGGGGTTTGACCAAGGAAAACCCCCCATACAAACAAAAACCCCCATTTTATTGTAGGTACAGGTGCGAAACTTTGGATTTGAGATTGGATTCGGATACCCTTTTCGGTGAACTTTCCAAATCTATAAGCAAAGTCAGAATCAACCTTCAAATAAAGAATCTAGCCTGTGACCTTTTATGAGGGTCAAAGTCGACTTGATCTCATCTTGGAAAAAGATTTTTGGGTTTTCTTCGTCTCAACATTTCCAGTATGAAACAGGTTGCAGAATTGCCTGAAAGTACACACAGACATTATAAATTGGCATTTTCCAAATTTTCCCTAATTTGAGGTTAGTACTTGCATTTCAATTATTTCAAATTCTAAACACTTCAATTCTACCATAGAGAAATATAGGGTTTTTCTCTCTCTTTCATATTCTCCATAGATTGATTTGATTGTGCATTAACCTTTTGGTTGATCAAATTGGATCTCTCCTTTGGGAATTTGGATTTAGGAGTGGATCTAATATTTCCCCCATACATTTATACATACATACACATTTGAATAGGTGTGATGCCATTTTACCACTATTCAAGTGTTAAAAAACATCTCATGGTTTCACTTGAAGATCTTGACCAATCCAAAACTAAATTTTTGGAATTGAAAAGGAGTCTTAAGGAAGTTAAAATTTTCATTGAGACATTGAAAGTAAAGTTGAACAAATATATGGATAAGTTGAAGGAGCTTGTTGAGAAGCTTAAGTAGAAAGGAAATGATGATTATTCTCAAGCCCTAAAGGATAAGATAGATGAATGTGATCAACTTGTAATAGATAAATAAGTCCTAAAGCATGTGATGGAATCTATGGTGATGAAGCTAACCAAAGAAATTGAGTAAAGGAATAGGAATGAGGAGAACCTTGATCACTCCTTCAAGGAAAAATATGATGAATGTCATGGAATAAATTGTAAGATTGGAAAACTACAACTTGGTCTAGAAGAATCCATACATAATGAATAAGAATTTGGAAGGATCAATGATATTTTGAGGAGTGAACTTGGTGCTGTAAATGAAAATAAAGAGAACTTAATTATGGTCATCTTATCCAAGCTTGATGTGATACTTGAAAGTCAAAATATGAAAGAAAACACACGAGGTCTTGGATTTGAGAAACGAGAAAATTTTGGATCTAGTCAAAGTAATCCCTCATGAGACAATCATAATGAAAATCCTAAGAGGTTTCCAATAAGACAACCTAATGCTCAAAATTTTAATGGTAGATGATTTGTGTGCAATAATTTTTTCATAGAGATGTACAATTCATACATATAATGAATGCTACATCTTTTTCTAGTCAATGCTTTAAATGAAACAACTATGGTCATGAATCATGTGATTGTAGAAGTGTGGTAAACAATAATCCTAACAAAGAGAATGATAGATGTTTTACATGAAAAAATCTTGGATATATCACTAAGCAATCTAGATCAAGAGGAAATAAAACAAATTACAATTATGGACAATCAAATTTGGTGTGCTAAAATGCAACAATCTTGGTCACATTACTAAATTTTGTGGAAGCAAAAATATGAACATGAATAGGAAAGGTCTGGTGAACAAAAACATGCAACATAATAAGGGAAAGTATAAATTTGATGTGGAAGATGTCGGGAAGTAGATGAACAAGACATGGATACCAAAAATTGATGTCAATGCAAATAACTAGTCTGCACCTAAATTTGGTGTGGAAATCTCTTCAGGAAATTAAGCTAAGGCCTTTGGCATAGAGGGAGCTTTCATGAAAAATCCATAAAACCCCCTGATATGACTTGATACCTAGATGTGAATTCTTGATTTAGATGTTTAAAGATGTTTCAGACATTTTTTATGCAATTCCAAAGGTTTGCAAGTTTATTTGCAGATTCATAAAAGGATTTATGCATTGTAAACTGTGAAGATAGGGTATTCAATGAGTTAGGATGTGGAGCATCTATTGCATTGAAAATTTGGTGTTTGAAGGATAAATTTTTTGTAAGTTTCATATGCAAGAAGTAATCTAACTACTTAAAGTCTAGCTATAGAGGAAAATATCTTTGTAAAATCAATACCTTCCATTTGGGAATACCCTTCATACCAGTCTTGCTTTTTTCTGAATCACCTTACCATATTCATTCAACTTGTTTCTAAATAACCATTTAGTTCTGATCACATTCTTATTCGTAGGTCTGGGAATGGAAATCCATGTCTTTTTTTTCTCAATACGATCAATCTCTTCACCCAAATTTCATCATTACGTGATTCATTTACATCTTTAGGCTCAAACACAAATATCAAACATGTTTCTTTTCTAGTAATTTTTCCTCTAGTTTGAACACCTCTATTATTATCACCAATAATAGCATCTTCAAAATTATTAGTTCTTACATACTATGGAGTCTCTGGAGTAGGATTTGTAGCATATCCTTCAATATCAAAAATCCTCCTCATTTTCCACAAGTTCATCTTGTTCTTCGAGACCATTTTGATTCTGCACTTCCATAATTTGGTTATCCTCTTTAGTTATGTCATACCTACAAGTTCTCTTGGATCTCTGCACATTCTCATCCACTCTAACATTTTCATTTTCAAAAATCTTCTTCAATTTATAGTTATAACATTTATTAAAATTTCTCTTAGTAGAATATCCAATAAATATCCCTTCATCACTTCTAGGATCAAACTTTCCAATATCCTCATCTCTCTTAATATAAAACTTTCTTCCAAAAATTATAAAATACTTTACTATATAAACATGACCATACCAAAGTTCATAAGGAGTCTTATCAGTTCCTTTCTTTATCTGTACTCGGTTCAAGTTCATCAATATTCCTTTCCTCTTCCATGATCTCTTCCCATTTCTTAGCATAGTGGTTGAAGTTATCTTTAGAGGAGCTCTCTCCCTTATCATTCTTAGTCACATTATATTTGAATGTAGTTTCAACCTTTGGAAGTTCCTTACTAAGAGTAGCCATCTCATAGTCACAAATTCTACCACCCAAAAGCTTCTCTTGAAATGTCTCTTATAGTTCTCATTTCTTCAATAACTGCAACCTTCTCAATGTATCATGTGGGTAAGGATCTCAAAATTTTGTTTACAACTTCATCATCACTCAAAGTATTGCCAACACATCTGATTGCACAATCCAAATCATTTACTCTCTACATATAGGTTAATACAGTTTCATGTTCACTCATCTTCATATCTTCATACTTCCCTTTAAGACCTTGCAACTTAGCTTTCTTAACATACTTGTCACCTTCATAAATAGTGTTGTATGTAGTCCATACCTCACATGTTTTCCTCAATCCATAGATTTAAGAATACTCAATATCTGATAAGGCATTGATCAAATCTTTCCTTAATAACATGTTCTCCTTGAATTTCTTCTTTTCATTAGTAGTGGCCTAAGAGAAGTCATTAAGAATGGTGTAAGGCTTCTCTATAATATCCCAATATTCATCTCCCATGCATATTAGATAAGTAGTCATCTGATCCTTTCATATCAAGCGTTGATTCTTTCAAACTTAGGGAATTCTTTCCTTATTCTTTCTATGACTAATCTCCTTCGAGTGATTAAGCTTCTTTAAAAGGACTTAGCTCTGATACCATTTGTTAGGCCCAAAAGGAGGAAAACACAACTGAGAGGGGGGTGAATCAGTTGTGTACTAACAATTAAAACTTTAAACCATTTAATGATCTAAAAGATAAATTGTAATGAAACATGGTCCATAGAACACCAAATTTGTTTTCAAGGAAACCCAGTTAATGGAAAACCCCGATGGGAGTCAAACCCACTAGATAGATGTACTATGTTAAAAGTATTACCCAATTAAGAGAAAATGAATACAAAAGGAGAATGTGCATGCATTCATAGGACTAGTGCCTAGATCTCACCACTCACAATGAAATGATCTGGCCCTTAGTCAGGTTCACTAATCAATCTCGGATTACAATTCACAAGGGTGGACAAACTATCTAGTGCAAGTGAAATGACTTACAACATCTGTTATGCCAATACAGTTCCAATGAAGTAAAATTTTTGCCTCAATTGCATAATAAAAACATCATTTTCCTCTTCACTATCTCACTCATTCAATCTCTCTATATGTAATCACAAAATGATTGTCCATTTATACATATTATAATGAATAAACAAAAACAAGGTCAACTAAGACCTATAAGAACATATTATACAAACATTATACTCAAACTACAATGTGATCCAAATCAATTTGGGAAAGACTTAGATAGGACCCAAAGTATCATCCTCGAACACATAAAAACTTCACCAAATCTAGACCATGAATTGCAACACGTTACTTCACCAAGTTGGCTAGAACCTAAATGAAGAAATGAAAACATGCTTTAAAATCACCAAATGCGATCACCACGATCAATGTGAACCATCAACATGGTCATAACACAATCTAATAATACCAACAAGAATCAAGGATAGCTTCCCAAACCTTCGCATCAACTTGTTCTCAAAATCCAAACTCATATTTGTACTAAATACTAGAAAAACCGAATACAAAACTCTGTCACACCAAAAAGACATCTTGTTGAACTCTAAATCATGAACAACACCAGTTAAGTAAACAAAAATTATCAATCTCAACATTACCACTAGCTTCACATCGACTGAATGTTAGTAAATGAATTGGTCTCTTAACTATTCACCGATATCTTCTTCCTTTTCTAAAACAGACAAGACTTGATGGTATTGTTCATTACTTGTTCTTACTTTCCAAGCGAGTGCATTTAAATCAGATATGATATCTTCTTGTGTATCCTCAAAGTTTAAGCCTGGTTGGATAACAAGAGGAAGTTCTTGTTGATTAGGTATAATGTCTGCAGGTAAGACCATGATTATATGATGTTATACATGAGTCTACTCTATTAGCGCTCCCCAGTAGAGTCACCAAAAATTGTTAGTAAATGAATTGGTCTCTTTCTATTCTTAATTTTATCTTTCTCTATCACCCATTATGAAACCTCAAATCTTTACTAACAAATGAATTAAACTCAGATGTTTAATTCTCTGAATTATGGTACAGCTCCCAAAAATATCTTCAATAAATATATTTTACCAAACAATGCATTACTGCAGATATTTAAATTTTAACTAGAAAGTTACTAAGGCTAACAAAAATCTTTCATTAATATGAATTGATCACTTATGATAAATAACAGAATACTTTTTCAAAGCTCACTGACTTCAACTAGTAAAAACCATAACCTATAAATTTACTTCTAATTCTAATTCAACATCAAATAAAAACACTTATTTCAAGAAAATTCCATCCACTGAATAATGCTCCAACAGAAGCCCACCCATAAACATAAACCAACAGATTTATATCAAATAAGTTTCTTCATTCACTGGTAGAAAGATACTTAAACAAGTTTTTTCAGAAAATTAAACCTAAAGCTATGCTATACTATTACTACCTATCAAAAATTAACTAATGCCTTTCGATAGTTTTTCCTGGCCTTATATAGCCATCAGATACGACTTATCAAAAATTAAAAATGTCTTTGAAACTCCCAGAGTTTCGGATAAAAGCTAACCATTTTGCATAAAAACTGGAAAGAAATTGAAAACTAACATCCTAAGAAAATGATTTCGAAAGAAATTTGCCATCTTCGGTTGAGTTGGATGATCAGCATTCAGTTCGGTGAGGCCTTGGATGCACGTGCTTGTTTCCACTCCTCATGTGCCACAGATGCACCAATGATTGTGGCATGGTATGGTAGGTTGATGAGGGTGATGCGCTGTCTAAACACTTTCTTGTCTTTGCAAATCTATCCCAAACTTGCCTTGTGAGCCTTTAGGTGATCAACGCAAACAATGAGCATAGCCTCAGTATTAGCCACAGCAGTTAAATCTTCTATTGTCAACTCTTTACTATCTTTGATCATAGCTATTCCCATCTCCCATTCCTGAGTTATCTTGTCTGCCTTCTTTACATCCTGAGTCTCCTCATCAATCAGTACGATGTTTAAACATTTTAGGTCTTTTTGCATGGTGTCAATGAGACCTTTCAAATTAGTAAGGAGATGGGTTGCTCCATCGCAACTATCTTTGATGATTGAATTCCTCCATTCAATGCTCTTCACAACAATTTATAGGACTTCTTCATTCAACCCTAGAACCGGTTTCTCTGCAAGAAACTTTACCACACCATAATGACCAATCTCTATCAGTTGATCAACAATGCCACCCCATTTTTTCCTCTCTCTTCTCCATTCTGATAGTTCAGCCAACAATTTTGATATGACCTTTGTGACATCCCCATGGGTCTCAATCAACTGAGTATCATAATCTCCTCCTCGCTATATCATGCTTATGATCCATTTGTTGAAGACTTCAACAATCATCTTATTTCTCTGAATTTGGTCCAATGTCTTACGGACCTCAGGTGAGCAGGGGTCAAAGGTGTGAGGAGCTTGAGTCAATGGGAGTGGGATAGGTTCTTGGATGGCTTGAATGAACTTTACAAGTCTCTGTATTGTTGCCTTTTATTCTTTTTTATCATTTTCATCCTTGAAAGTTCTATGTAGAATCTTTCTTGTGGAGGTCTCTAAGTGTTTAGCATTAGCAGCCCTACTGGCAATCCCAAGATCTATCTTTTCTATGATATAATCATCAACTGTGGCCTCTGAAACCTTCTTGTCAATTTTGGGCAAAGCCCTCTCCACTACCCATCTCCCAGTCTTTTCATCTACTTCAATCATGGATTCCATTTTGATTCTTTTGGGCTTCATAGTAGACCCCAAAAATTTGCTCACCATATCTTCTACAGGAAGGGTGATGGGTAAGACATTCCTTTTCTTATTTGAAATAGAGGCCCCTAACCAACTGAGAGCTGGGGAGGGTATCTGCAGAGAATCATTTGTTACATTCACCGAAAGCTCTTCCAAAATAGATTGAGTAGTCTTTGGGGTCATTATTTCCTCTCCAGCATTATCCAAATCAACTTTCTCAGTCATGTGGGAATCCATACCTTCAAGATCTATCACTTCACTCTCCTTGACAACCTTGTCAGCTTCCTTGTCAGCTTTTCTTCTTGACCCCTTTGTGCATGTAAGCTAACTGATGGGACACCTCAGCAATTACCAGGCTATCAAAAGCATAACGGGGTAGCTTAAATGGATCTCCTTCAAAACCGCCTACTCTCAGGTATGTAAACCTCCTGAACTGGATGAAGATACTCCCGTAAGTATTCACAAAGGTCTTAGCCTCCTCAGACATTCTTTGCTCAGTGTTTCCCTGGAGTTCATGTGTCAACCTCTTGAAAAACACTCCATTTACTTTAAGAAAATTAGCCACATAATATTCCTTTTGAAGATGAGGATAATAGTCATAAACTTTCATATCAGGAACAGGTTGTTCATGAAATAAACCTTTACATTCTCAGGTACAGGCTAGAATATAGAACAGATATGAGAACATATGAAAGCTGCTACCGGTAGGGAAGTTAGCCAGTTGGTGGTTGAGCTCGTCTGCTATTGTTTCAGCCCAGTCTATGTACTGTTCTCCTTTCAGGGTCACTTGAATGTAAAAATACATCCAGTCATGCCAGTAATATGCATGTTGGTTTCCCTTAATCCTGTTCAACATGATAACCAGGTTTGCCACCTCAGGTTTGAAATGATCTATAGTCAACAGCTTTGGAAGTCAATACCCTCCTTTCTGAGCCTTAAGGAGCCAATATTGAGCTATTTCATTTTTGTACAACTACCTCTTAGTAGAAAAAATTGATTGAGAAGAAGGTATGTTCCAACCCTCATACGGGTCTTTCTCCTGGATTCCTAAGGCTTTTTGTACTACTTCCCTAGTTATAAAAACCAATGGGTTCCCATCAATTTTTCTAATGCACCTTTCTTCAAAACTATATCTCCTGGAACACTCTATAATCAATTCATGGCAAGGGGCTACTATGGGAAATGTAGCTACATCGGCTAAGCCACTCTGGATAGCTTTATCTAGCATGGAGCCTGGTATAGGTTCCTTAATGCAGGCTATGATGTCTTCTAAAGCTCCAGTTTTGTTATGGGTGTCCTCACAATTGGGTAGGGAACATATCAGTGGGGAAGTATTTCCAAAATTAGGCACTGAGTTCTTCATCTTAGGTTTACAAATTTAGAAATTTAACAGGAGAAAAATAGCAATTTGATAAAGAAATGTGCCTTAAAGTAATGCTGCAACAAAGGAAGAAGCCATCAAAAGGGGCTCACTTGGTTTTCTGCGAATGCCAGAGCTCTAAAACGAGAGGAGAATACCTTCTTTAATGGCTGCTGCATGAAATCTTCTTAACATTATGAGAAAATATGGCTAGGCTTTCAATTTTTATCAAAAATCCATTTGCAAATCTCTGAGAGATTCGGCGCGAGCCGTATTAATGGTGCATTACATTTGAATTAATGATTATGTGATGTCTCACGGCATATTAAACATTAATTGTTGTACTTTCCCTTGACTGAAATGACATTTAAATGTCACTTCAATTAATCACGCACTTTCACCACACATGGATATCATAATGTAGTTCCAGTTGTCATATGTGTCATGTCACCTTTACTTTTTCAAATCACGAGCCAACATTGCACTTCGAACTTGGAATTATGAGGGTTCACAATTCAAGTTCAACATACATGATGCAGGACTATCCCTCGATATGATTTTATTAAAATAAAAGCAACAGCTAAACAACAAGGAGAAAAAGAAAAAGTTTGCAAAGCGGGAGTGACCATTGAACTCGAAAACTTGAACCAAGACAAGTTCAATATTCACGGTTCAAGAGATAAGCGCGCGTTGCAAAGTGAAAAATGCTACTAGACTTGCCAATGAAAATGAAACCATACCAATGGATGTTATTGAACATTGAACTTTGAACTACTTGAGTTCACAGTTCAAGTTCAACTGACGAGGTGTTTTCGTAAAGGCAAAACTGAAAATAGATGACACCTTATAAAATTCTTGAGTGATTTTTGGGAAAAGGGAGCTTGCAAATTTTTTTGCAAAATCTGTAGGTAACACTGAATCAATCACACCGATCCTCACTAAAGCAGTAACTTAACTTCTGACATAGGAATGCCGAAATACTATCACCTGATCTAAATTAATCATATCTCACTCAAACTGTTATGTGAACCTCTATAAGTTGACCAGCATCAACTACATGCATATTTGAAACATCATCAATAATCACAACAAAATATCTCCAACATATCAATTGATTAATTGAAATCATCTTCTCTAAACAAACTAAACACATTGTCTACAAAAAAAAAAGTATGTTGACATCAATGATAAAAAAACTTATGTTAGCACACATAAACAAGGTCTAATCAACAATCTATGACATACTCAACAATCTCCCAATAGATCTTGCACATACCCATGTATCAATCCTACTTCCTATGCATCCTTTGCATAGTCTATTGCAATTTCCTCTTTCTAATCGACTGCTATCTCAAATAAGGAACTTATATGAGGTCTCTGTAAGAGTGCATCTTCCACCACATTTTTCTTACCTTTGATATATTCAATGTCAAATTCATAGGTCTATAACTTGGTGATCTACCTTTGTTGTCTACCATTAATATCAAGCTAGTTCATGAATTATTTTATGCTATTATGATCTATTTTAATTACAAATATGCCTCCCATCAAATATAATCTTAATTTAGCTAACACATGCATGATGGCTAACATTTCCCTATCATAAATGGAGTATCTTTTCTCTACCCCCCTCAATTTTTGGCTCTCATAAGCTATTTGATACTTCTCTTGTATCAATACTGCACCAATCCCTTCCCTCGAAGCATCAAATTGCAACTCAAATAGTTTGGTAAAGTTTGGAAGAGATAACACTAAGAAAGAAGACATCACTTGTTTAAAATTCTCAAAATGCCTCTAGACTAATCTTGACCACTCAAAGGATCCCCTCTTTGTAAGATATGTGAGCAAGGCTGCCAACCATGAAAACCCCTTCACAAACCTCCTATAGAAACCACATAATCTGAGGAACCCCTTTAACTGAGTGAGGTTACTAGGATATGGCCATTTAATGATGGCTTTAATATTCTTTGAGTCTATTCTCACCCCATTTGCACTAATAATGTGGCCAAGGTATAGAATTTATCTCATTCTAAATTCACACTTTGATTCTTTGGCAAATAAATATTCACTCTCCAAGATAATTAGAAGCTCCTCCAAGTGCTACAAGTTCTCCTCCCAGGTTTTTCTAAATATCAAAATGTCATCAAATTATATTAACACAAACTTCCTCAACTATTTCCTGAACACTTGATTCATACAACTCTAAAATGTGGCAGAGGCATTAGTAAACCCAAATGGCATTACCAAGAACTCGAAGTGGTGTAATGACATTTGAATATTGTCTTCTTAATATCCTCAACTCTAATCCCGATTTAGGGGTATCCTAACCTCAAGTCTATCTTGGAGATATAACTGGTTCTATGTAGCTCATCTATATGCTAATCTATCTAGGGTATAGGGTACTTGTTATTAATAGTATTTTTGTTTAGATCTTTGTAGTCTATGCACATCGACATTATCCCATATTTCTTCTTCACTACTACAACTTTCAATGCAAGGGAACTCAAGAACTACTAGGTCTAATATGACTCATATCCAACAAATCCTTAATTTCCTTCTCTATCTAATCCTTGTATTTATTTGAATGTCTATATGGAATAGTAATCACTAGTTTTTATCCTTCTTCTAGTTTTATCAAATGCTCAATACATATCTCCAAGATAACTCCATGGGGAATATTGTCAAATACCTTAGTGTGATGGGATAGATCACCTTTGGTATATCTATATGTTCTCTTAATTTGCTACTCCAAAACAACAAGCATAATGAGACACTATGCTTCCCACTCAACCACGTTGTTCTTGAACAATTGCTCCACTCTCCTTAGTGAAACCATTCTAATTCTACCATCCAACAATCCCCTAAGAACCACTTTCATTTCCAAATTAAAATTAAACTCGACTGAGGATTTCATCCATGTCATACCAAGAATAACATCATAATCACCCATGTTCACCACATAGAAATCATCCACCATCTTATATTCACCCATCTACATATGTAGATTAGAGATATTGTGAGTGATGAGAAACTTATGTTGGTTGGTTACTATCACTCTAAAATTGTTATGTTCTTTTGTCTATAACCCTCTCTTCTTCACAAAAATATCATCAATAAAGTTGTGAGTTTCTATTGTGTCTATGAAAGATGTTACTCACCATCCCTATATTATACCCCTTACTTTGAAATTTATTGCCATCTTAATGTCGGTGAATCATGCTATGATTCTCTCATCCCTAGACTCCTCTTTCAATGTATTTTATTTATTATTTCTGTCTAAATTAGATTGCTATTTTAATTTCTTAGATGTCAATTCTTCAGTTGAAAAATACACAATTTGCTTAACCTCCTTTGTAACTATGCACTTATGCAAAGGATACCCTAGTTCTCTACAATGGAAATATAATTTCCTCCTTTTGAGGTTATTTAATTGCTTGTTTCCAACCTGTGAGGATCACTCCAGGGCTGTTATAATTCCTTTTGAAATGAATTTTTATGCTTGTCTTTATTTGAAGAAAAACTAATGGATTGAAATTTACTTTTTGATGAGGAAGATTCTATATCCCTTTCTTTCTTAATCACTTCCTGCAATGTGGTAGGATTGAGGCCCTTGACCCATCTTTTCAATGGATCAACTAATTCATCTATGACCATAACTGTGAGATATCAGTCACTAGAACTGAAAGCCTCTGAAATTCTATTATATGTTTCAACTGATCCATATTGTGTAACTTGAGCTAGCTCCTTAAAACATAATTCATGATCCTTTTTATCAAATCTTTATATCAGATATCTCTCTGAACTCTACATAGGAGGTAATGTGATCATGTCCCATGGTGATCATCTTGTGATGCCACCACTCATGTGCTATCTTGTCCAAATGAATCACTACATACTTAATAGCTTTGTCATATGGCATGATATTACGATGAAAATAAGTGTCTACCTTTTGTACCGATGCTCTAGTTGTGGTATTCCTAGATCCATCATAGTAAGATAATGTGAGCTTGACAACTTTATTTATAAGTCATGATGTTGTTTCCTTCCACCAGTGTGAGGAAAATACCTGAGTCTAACATTCATATATTCCTTTTAAGTGATGGGTTCCTGGAAATAAACTCCTCTATTCTCCCAATCTAATTAGAACTAATTTTGTAACTCTATAATTTGGGGCTCATTCTCTGGTTGTACTAGAATCCTAGGTGGAAAGGTGGGTATAAGTGATCTTGAGCTCACTATTATCATTGTTCGAGCTGCATGTCCTCCTCCATTTCCACCATTCTTCTCATTATGTCCACCATTGTTTCCTCCATTATTTCCATGTCACCATTGTTTGTGTTAACATTAATGTCCATTTGTCTGTCCATCATTTACACCATTAAGTGCATTTATTGATTTTGTTTCTAGGCTCTTTGTTCAACCAATTCTTTCCCTTTTACTAAAGCATCCAATAAGTGGAAGAATCTATTCCCATCTAGATCTCCTCTCTCACCCATGTTACCTGTGTCATGTTCAACTGCATTACCTATAATCTATTCATCTATATCCCTATGTTCTTCTGGCTATGTATTTAACAATTATGCCATATTTATCTGTGTGTTATAATGGCGAGTCAATGGTTGCACACCCCAATCAGACATGTCATTGTCCACTCCACTCACTTTGTACCCTCTAGGATAGTAGGATACACTACTCTGATGCCACTATAAGATACCCACTTGCTAGCCACTATATTTTTTCCTTTTCCACTCACTGTAATTTTGTCAAACAGTTTTCTTACAAGCTCATAACTGAGTTTTCTAATTTCTTCTCAGTTTGTAGTAGTTAAAATAGATATGAAATTACCACAACTTAGAATTGTCTATAATCTACTTACTAAACTAACAATAGAAAAATATTGAAATCAATCTCATATACTTTACTATTCTGAAACAAATAATTTTAGAAATGCATTAACAACGAGTGGAATACATAATTAAAAAAAAATACATTGACAACATCTAGTACTTTTATGATTTCATTCTATTGGTGATATTATAATGTAATTGCATACCATGAATCGTTACATCAACATTGATCGTACTAAGTACACGAGCAACAATGCAATTTCTAAAATTCCCTAGATGCCAATTCCTAGATGATTTTGAAGATTATGGATGACACTATCTTAGCTTGTACAGAATAATTTGAATGCTTTCAGATCTGAACTACACTCTTCTATTTGACTTTTAGACTTACACTGCACTCCCAAATAATGCCCAACACTGTATGACACCTCCTAATTAGTTTCAGATTCGTACGACCCTATTCTAGATGGTTGTAGACTTGGACATCTCTTTGCAAGTGTCTCCCTAACTAGTATGACCCTGTCCTAGGTTTGCATGGATTTCTCAATCTTGGATGTCACTTTGGATTTCTCAATCTTATGTTTTCAAATAAAGCTCATCCTTTATAACAAGAAACAAATGAAGAAAGTCAAATTGAAAATGTACAAGAAGACCAAAAGGATATCTAGAACTTAGATCACTACAACAAAAAAATAAGAGAGCATTATTATGATGTACTCTACGTTGATTCTTATATCCTTAACAATGATATGCAAGATCATTATTACCTATGTTTAATATAAAACTCTTTTCAGATTATTTGGAAAAAGAATCCTTGCGAATATTACGCAAATGGTGATCGGCCATAGGATATTCTTGAGAATATTACGTACTTGATTTGATTTTTTGTGTGGGAAATCGGCAAAGTAAAACATCGTAAGTTTATGAACACTGAGAAAGTCGGATTTTACGCTGTATTGGACTTAAAACATTGCTTGTTTTCTTCTTTAATTTGACAGCAGCATTGGTTCTTTTAAAGCGGGCGAATTTCACAACGGTAAATCGATATAATTATAAAAGATGCCTCGGAATATCTTTTTTTTCATAGTTAAAATCGAGAATTCAGGGTGCCGGCCGTTTACGCCAGGCGGTTTTGGCTCACCACACTTGTCTCTAAGTGTTCAACGTTTTATTGTTTAAATTAAGAAAAAATAAACATTATAAATAGCATGGATTTCGATCATTGATTTCGTTGCACATCAAGCAATTTTGTTACGCCTCAATGATGAGCTCTTTAATGGCTATCTGATTGTGAAACCCAATTGTTATACTTCACACGAAAGCAATTTTTAAGAGTTGATTGTGAAATTCAATTGTTATATTTTAAATGTAAGACATTTTTTGTGTTCTTATGTGGAATCCTGGTTGTTTTTATATGGGATAGTAGCTTTAAAGTTCAGTTCAATCATAACAAATTTTACTTGGGTATTATGCAGATTTATTGATCTGAGTGGCAGAGAATTTGCAGAATTTGGAGAAGTTGATAGAGGGAGTCTTGAGATTGAGAAAATCAGCAGGAATGGAGATGGGTCAGAGAGAAAGATTGTCGAAGCTTCATCCATGCATGGATGTGAGTACTAGAATATGTATAGTTGGAGGAGGACCCAGTGGCCTTTCAGCTGCTTATGCTCTTGCAAAATTGGGGTACGAGAATGTTACAATCCTGGAGAAACATCACACTGTTGGTGGCATGTGTGAATCTGTTGAAATCCAAGGTAATTCATTTTCTGTGTGCTTTTAGATTGATTAGAATATGAATCTCTGGCATACTGAGAAATATTCATGATCTCTAGGATGGTTCAGTTAGTGTACATATATAATATGGCAATGTGTATTATGTTTTATGAACAACATACTTAGTTTTGTGTGTGTTAGAGAGATGGAAATAAGATTGAATGTCAATGCAAATGAAACTGCTAACGGAAATGAATGATATGAATGGCATATACAATTATGATAGAAGGGAAGGGAATAGTGTTTTAGCTTTGAGATCTCTCAGACTGGGTGAAATAGTACGTTTTTTATTTCTTTTCTTTTTGTTGTATTGTTTTTTGGTTTGGTAGCTGTAATGATAAATTTAATGCCACGCTAGTTTTTTAAATATTTAGTTTTATAGGATTTGGTTGTACAGCGAGATTTATTATATCTGTATAGCATGGGATTTATCATATCTATGTATACTAGGGATTTTAAAATAAATTATAATACTTCTTAGAGTAGTTTTTATAAAGGATGATATATTAGATTTATTATATCTAGGTTGAGATTTAGTACTTTTAAATCAAAGGTTTTCATAAGAGACATTTGTCATAAGTTTCATGTTTAGGATAGTAAATAAAACTAGTTGCAAGTCAAATGTACATTTGGATAATGTTGAAGAAGCATCATATTGTGGGTGTCATGTGAGAATCTATAGAAATCTAAGGTAAGTTTTTTTTGGTTTTTTGTATTGATAGATAATATTGAGTACATTAAATGGAAATGGTAGGGCATAAATCACAAATTCTATATGTTGACTTGATTAAGTGGTTTATTGAGTTATTTTGATGTTCATTGGCTTGTTTAGATGATTAAACTCAATTTACACTTGTTTCTCCAATACAATCTACCTATTAATTTAATTAAGATGGGTCATATGTTATTAGGTCAACCCACCTAAACAAAAACAAGATTTCTAAATAAAGAGTCACATCACAAAACATTCTATCCATTATGTATACTTAAATTATTGTTAAACATCTAAACAGTTATATTAATAGAATATAAAACTAGAGAAGAGAAACATATTTTTATCTTATTTTATATACTATTTAAATTTAATTAGGTTCTTAAACTTCCACAGCTCATAATTCATTGAATAATGCTTCTGAAAGTCTGTAATAGCTTTTTAACATCATCTTTCTCTTGTTGTAAAAAACTTCTATCACACTTTATTCACAAATTAATTTTAGATTCAATTTATCTATATTCTATTTTAGTTGAATGGTTCTTAATGAGCCCACCAAGGATCAAATCTTGCTGAGTGCAAGACTCCGACATCATAAGGGATGAGGCAGGGATTGTGCCCCGAGCCATTTTGACTTCGTGCCTCTGCTGGACAGCCTCGCAGATCTGAACCCTCCATCCAAAAAAAATGTAATTTGGTTGACGATCCTTTTCAATAATAGACACAAAATCACAAGATCCAATCTTCCCCTGATCCACATAGATTAACATCACCCAATTTCTACTGTCAAATAATAATAATCTGTAAACTATAATTTAAATGAAACTAAAATTAAACTGTATGTTATGTTGCAGGGAGAGTATATGACTTGGGTGGGCAGGTGGTGGCAGCAAACAGTGCACCCACAATCACAAGCCTAGCAGAGGAGTTGGGTGATGTGGAATTCCAAGACATGAAATCTCACAAGCTCGCTCTAATTGACTGCAATGGCGGCCAATTCCAGGATTTGGACGTCCAAGCTGATTACATGTCAATTATTCCTCTCACAATGAAACTTCAGGCAAGCACACAAATTGTACCCTTATTCAATCCAAAGGATCTCAACTCCTCATTTTCATAGAATTTGCACTGTAAACCAAGAAAAAAATGCTGTCCCTGATGTAATTAACGTTGGAGTTGAATTGCAAATACGTTTGAGTGCAGGCAAAAGCAAAAGAATCCAGCAACATTGGAGTCCATGCAGTGAGCCACATAATGTCAGACCCAGCACAGGAATTTGCAACACAAAATGGATTGAAGGGCATTCCTAAAGCTGTTGCATATGGGTATACAGCCTCTGGGTATGGATTTGTTGAAGACATGCCTTATGCTTACTTGCATGAATTTGCCCGGACGTCCATGTTGGGAAAAATCAGACGAGTGAAGGGCGGTTACGCGAGCATGTGGCAGAAATTGAGCGTGAAATTGCCGGCTGAGGTACAGTGTGGTATTGAGGTGGTGAGCATCGAAAGGGATTCGAACTCGATACGTGTCAGAACAAAGGATTGTGAAACACAAGAAGAAAAGATGATGGAGTTTGATAAGATTATTATCTCTGGTGCAGCTCCATTTGCTGCGGCTACCAAGCTTTACAGGTCAAATTCCACAGGTAATCTTCACGTTTATGTTTAATAAGTCTATGTTCATTATTATTCTAATTATTTTTTTATATTTTTTTTGTTATGAAAAATTGAAGTTCTTAGTTTTCCATAATCTTTAGCTTTAATTTTTAAAATTCATAATTTATAAGAAATTTATAAACATTTGACATTTTTTTTATAGTTTTGTGTATATTTTTAATGTATATATCAATAAATAATATATTCTTATGTCAAATAATATATATTCTCGATATCGTTTAGTACTTCTATTTTTACTTTTCCTCGCATCCAATCTTTGTCTTGAGATTTATAAGTTGATACCAAGGGGCATTCTCAATGACTCAAAATTAACTCTTAGCTTTAAAATTTTAAAATTTAAATTCTTAGGTTTACTAAAAATCATACCATAAATTGAAAAAAGGGGTTGACCTATGTAAATCTTCTTTAAATATGTTTTTAAATATCTCAATCATTTTAAGAATTTAAATAGTATAGATTAGAGTGAAGCACTTTCTAGAAGTTTATATACTAGTAGGTCAACGCACAATAATTTATAGATAATTTCCATGATAAAGATTAGTTTTGTATACTTAGGTCAAACTCAAAAGATTGAGATTGATCATATTTATAAATGACACAATCACAATCACTAATAAAAATAAATAAAATTATCATTCCATAATAATTGTAATTTAATATTACTTTAACATGAATTTTTCATTATTCTCAATTTATTCTAAGGACAGTCTCAGAAAATTAACTCTAACATTAAATTTTAAAATTTGAATTTTTAGATTCTCTCAAAATCATACCTATTACCATAAATCCAAAAAGAGGGTTGACATATTTGAACATATCCCTTATAGAATCTTCCTTAAATGTGTTTCCAATATCCCTATCATTTCAAGAAATATTCCTCTCATTTCAAGAATTTAATTAACATAGAATAGGCTCAAGCACTTTTCCTATCAATTTAATAATTTAATTAACATAGAATAAGCTCAAGCACTTTCTGGAAGTTTATATTTATAGATAGGTCCATATAAAGATTTGTACATGCTTGAGGTCAAACCCAAAAGATTGAGATTGACATATTTATAAATCTTAAATATGATTTGACACAATCACATTCACTAATGAAAATAAATAAATTCTCATTCCTTTATAATTGTAATTTAATATAACTTTTACATTAGTTTTTCATTATTCTCAATTTATTCCAAGTGGCATTCTCACGAAATCAACTCTAACATTAAATTTTAAAATTTGAATTTTATTATTCCCTCAAGCAATTTTCCTATCATTTCAAGAATTTAATTAACATAGAATATAAGCTCAGCACTTTCTAGAAGTTTATATTTTAGTAGGTCAATGGACAATAATTTATAGATAGGTTCATGATAAAGATTTGTATGCTTAAGGTCAAACCCAAAAGATTGAGATTGAGATTGACATATTTATAAATCTTAAATATGATTTGACACAATCACATTCACTAGAGAATAATATTAAATTCTCATTCCTTAATAACTGAAAATTTATGTAATTTTAACATTGATTATTTTTCAATCTATTTACATTTTTCTTTTAGAATATTTTAATTTATCAATCTAAACCATTTATTTAAAAAGTAAATTAATTATATTTTTGTTAATTTAATTAGCCTAAAGTTAATAAAAAAGATTTTAGTTACTAATATGAAAGGTCATAATAGGATATATATAAGCATATTATTTAAGGTTGTCAACATAAAGTGGTGGTGTTTGAGTTTAATATAGTCATTATTTATATTTAATTATTTTAAAATAATTTAATTTATAAATCTCAACTATTTGATTAAAAACGTAAATTAATTATATAATTATTAATTTAATTATTTTAAATTTAATAATAGATTATTTAGCTTTATAAGTTCTTTTCTCTTACTTGATGGTATATGATGTAATGTACCTCATTATTATTTCTTTATTTTTAAATTTACTAAAAAAATCTAGTTATTGATTTAGTTTGATTTGTTTTCTTCTTATATTTTGATTTAGGTACTTTATTTGTTAACTATAAATTGATGGTTCTCATACTAAGAAGTAGGAACTAATGACTAGGGAGTTTATATTCCATCAAAGTCACTCAAGTCATGATCTCAACTTCAACCCATTAAGTAAGACTTGATTTTTGGTAGACTCGTTCAAAATCATTCACTTTGTCAACAAACCAAAAATCTTTTGATAATAATCTTATTTAAATTTAATATTAATTCTATCCCTAAAATTAATCTACAATATTCATTTACATTTAATAATTTAACAATAGTATAATTTATTAATCTCAACTAGTAAATAAAAAATCTAAATTAATTCTATGATATTAATTTTATTAACCTAAATTAAAAAATATATAAAAATTATTCTCTAATATGGAAATTTATGATATGATTTATAGACAATTTTAGATACAACTAGATAAGTTATTTAGCTTTATTATAAGTACATTTTATTTTTTCTTGATGGTATATAATATAGTGGAATGTATAATTACATGTTGCACAAAGTCATTACTTTATTTTAAAAATTAGTCAAGAAATCTAAATAATGATTTAGTTTTGTTGAATGTATATAGATTAATTTACTATAATAATTATAATTATAGGAGAAGAAAAATTAGAATTAAATGATAAGTTCGAAAATTAAATGTGATAAATAGATATATATTTATCCAAAGAATAATATGAAAGATAATTTGGATGTGTTCTATATGGTTATTGTTATTTATTTGTCAATCATATAATTATAGGTTGGTTTGATCATGTCTATGACATGATTTTGTCATTTAGTTCACTTTATTTTATAAACTTTACCAAATGTTAAAACCAACAATATTTATAAATTCTTTAGAAAGATCATTAGATTGCAAGGGTCATGTTTTCCTAGGTCTAACACTTTGATAGGACTAGCCCTTAAGAATTGAAGTATTCTAGAATGATTATGTGTATTATGGTTCCTTTTAATGTACCAATTGAATTGTTCCTAACATGTTCTTCTCCTTTAATATGTAATAATTGGTAATGCATTTGGATAGTATATAAATGCAATTTAATTTCATTAAAATACAAGGATGTAGCAATAAATCATGTAAATGTATGTTTGTTCAACTTATAACAACTAGTAGAACATGTCAGAGTAGACTAGTTTCAAATTTAAATCATAAAATTTCAAGGATCAAATTCATAGACATAAGATTTGTCGTACATCTATAATATTGACCAAGAAAAAAGGATTGGTAAAATCTTTGTGTAAAATGAATTATGCATGTACAAAGGGTTTAATAAAAATATAAATGGGAAAATGTATAAAAATAGATAAGATACAATCATATATGTAGGTATTTTTATAATTGTGAGTGAGTGAAAGATTGAAAAATGAGTCCACTACATAAGATTATCGTATTGACAATAAACACATACCGAAGTTGTGGGTTTAGATATGTACTATCATATTTTAATATAATAAAATAGAAATTAATAATAAAATATCCAACTTAGATATTATAACAAATGAATATGAATTATACATATACATACATCTACCAATTTATACTAAGATCACAATATTTTGTACATTTCTCTTGTTCACTCTCTTCTTTAGTATAAATGTAAAAATATACCTTTTTCGTTTATATCTAGATTAAATAAAATCTCTCATATCTTTTATATCTCTTCTATATTCACTTATTCTCTATATCCCACTTCCATCTTATATTATCTATGTGCAATATATATCCTATGATGTAGGGATATTTCCCTAGGCCCATTTTAATATGGACCCACCTTTCTTCTCATATTAAGAAGGCTCCAAATTGTATCACACTATTATTCATGGTACTTAGTGATACTGGTACACATTAACCTTTTGACAATTTTATATCTATTTTCCATGCCTTATAGAGAATCTTAGTTTCTTAATTACTCTAGTGTCTCAATCCAGGTCTTAAATATATAAAATCATTTGTTCTATATTTTGATCATAATACTCCATGTTCTGGTTGTAACAAACTTGTTTACCTGAAAACAAACTATCTCATCTTCATACTATATAAGACAGCAAGTACACATATTATTAGTGTTCAACTTTTCCCCGCCCTCCATTCATATGGTTTTTAATAACTAGGATTTTGCTCTACAATCTAAGATACACTTTTCAATAACTATGAAGTACTGAATAATGACATGGATTGAATTTGTAGGTGCAAGTATCAGGCCAAATCTGTTTGACCTCAATAAGGTAGAAGAAGATTTATTCTCCAAGGTAAGAACGATTGAGTATTATACAACAGTTGCAAAAATCAAAGGCTTGGATCACCTCCCTGTAGGGTTCTACTACTGCAAAACATATGTAGAGGATCCCAATACCATTGGTCATCCAGTGGCCATTCAAAAGTTCTACTCAGATACAGATATCTTCTTGTTCTGGTCCTATGGCAACTCTGCTGATATCGACAACACAGCTGTACAAAGCTTTATATGTGAGGATGTCAAGAATATGGGAGCCCAAGTGGAGTCTATCATTCTACAGAGACATTGGACCTACTTTCCCCACATCACTACTCAAGGTATAAAAACCAATTTAATTAGCCTTTTTTGTTAGAACTCTATTTGTTTTAGCTTTATTAACTGTTACATAATAAATGTTAAAAACTAAATAAATCTCGCTTTTCAGCTTTCATATGGATTGCACTCCTATTTTCTTCAATTTTTGTTTCAAATGGGATAGCAAGCTAAATGGGCTTAACCTTTGGAAAATCCATGATTAAGCGCACACCTCAGGAAGGCTCAACGCTTCACCTAGATGCAATGTGGGCTAAGTGTACATTCATTTCCATGAGAGATGGGATTCTCGTGAAACCCTACTCATGAAACACGGATCAATGAATTCAACTGTAAACTACACAGTTGAATCCTGATAACAATATCATAAGAATTCTAATGTTAAATCTCATGTTATTTTCAGTTGCATAATAATGTAAGCTTTTAGCTTGGCTGGAAGAGTTAAGTACCTATGCTAAGATGGGATTTTTACATGTAATTATGCAGACATGAAGAGTGGATTCTATGACATATTGGAAAAGGAGTTGCAAGGTCAAGACAATACTTACTATGTCGGTGGACTGATGGCCTTTGAGCTTACAGAGCTAAATTCAACTTATGCCATCAATTTAGTCTGCAAGCATTTTGCCTCAGATGCCCATAATCCACCATTGCCCTATGTCAAGGTCATAATTATATTTTATTTTTCTTTAAATGATTTTATGAACCATTTTTACTGTAATCTATATCTTAACACAAGATGAATATATGTATGTCTGCAGAGACTGTTTCCACTGAATATGGTCGATAAAAACAGTCAGAGTAAAATAAGAGAACTGGATGAAATCCCTGGTGTGGAATTTCCAGACTTGACTACTACTGATGAATATTTGCATTTTTGGGCATCCCATAAAATAATAGGAACTAGGACTTTATACTCATGGATAAATGATGAAGGAAAAGTTATAGACAAGCGCACATACCAGGATGTTGACGCCAGGGCATCTCTTATAGCCCAAAACTTGCTTACATCTAACAAGCCTGTAATTAAACCAGGCGACAGGGTTTTGTTGCTTCATCCTCCTGGACTTGATTTTGTGGATGCCTTCTTTGGATGTTTGCGAGCTCGGGTAAGTAATTTGTGTAATAGTTTATGCTTTTGGACTCTTAATGGATCATTATAGAAAACTTCTACAAAGTAAAATTTTCTTAGCATACCTATAGGCATAGTTCATAATTTGTCTCATAAAGGTTCTTGATTGCAATTATACAGGGTTTAAATGAATGTCTTACTCTTCCCAAGTTCCACGTGGAATTGAATGATTGATTCAAAATTCCTAACTTGATTGTGCACATATATGTCATACACCATCAAAGATCAATTTGGTTTCAGGATGGCCTTCCACATGTTTTCCCATCAGCGTTTTAACTTGTTTTTTTAACCAATTCTATGCAAGTAATTTATAGTACTTTTTCAGTTTATGCTTTATACCTAGTGCCTGCTATTTACCAGTTGTTGCCAAGGTTTATGGTCTCTTTGCACTAGGATCATGCTGGCCAAACATCAGGATGAATAATTATGGATTGTGTTTTCAAAATTCTTTTTAATATGATATTTTTTCCTTAAAAGTGATTGAAATTTTCTATCCACTGAAGTAATGGTATTTTTCACCTTGATTGATAATGATTTCTTAAGTTTTTGCTGTCCTTTATGCAGGTATTGGCAGTTCCGCTTCTCTCACCAGACCCACGTCAACGAGGTGGGCAAGCACTGGCCAAGGTAGAGAATGTAGCAAAATCCTGCAATGCAGTGGCCATTCTCTCCACCTCTTCATACCAGACAGCTGTTCGTGCAGCTAGCCTTCGCAACATGATACTGCCAAGCACCTATAAAAGCAAGGGTGCCACTCGCTGGCCTGAACTGCCATGGCTCAATACTGACACATGGACCAACAAGAATTATACCACAATGAAACCTCCTAGTTCCTGGTCATGGTCCAAGATTTATCCAACGGAAGAACAAGAAGAAGCTCTTTTGGACAATGACAACAGAGTCAATTCAAAACCACGACCTGAAGAAATCTGTTTTCTTCAATTCACGTCAGGTTCAACAGGTGATGCAAAAGGAGTGATGATCACTAATGCAGGACTTTTGCACAATGTGAAGCTCATGCACAGTCATTACAAAAGCACATCACGTACTGTGCTTGTAAGTTGGCTGCCACAGTACCACGACATGGGCCTCATTGGTGGCCTCCTCACAGCAATGCTCAGTGGTGGCAGTGCAGTTCTCTTCTCTCCTTTAAACTTCATAAGAAACCCCTTGCTATGGCTTCAAACCATGGCTAAACATAAGGCTACCCATAGTGCAGGGCCCAATTTTGCCTTTGAGCTCCTTGTCCGCAGGCTAGAGAGCAGTAAGAAAAAACAGTCTATATTGTTGCAGGAATATGATTTTTCGTCCATGCAGTTTTTGATGGTAAGTGCAGAGCCGGTGAGGCAGAACACAATGAAGCAATTTGTGAAATTGTTGGGGCCATGTGGGCTTGGGGAGGAGGTGCTGGCACCCGGCTATGGCCTTGCAGAAAATAGTGTTTTTGTTTGTGTAGCATGGGGAGCTGGGAAACCCATTTACTTGGACTGGCAAGGGAGAGTCTGTTGTGGTTATGTCGAGCGAGATGACCCAGATGTTGACATAAGGATTGTGGATGCTGAAACAGGCGAAGAGGTAGAGGGGGAGGGGGTCGAAGGTGAGATCTGGATAAGCAGCCCTAGTGCAGGGATTGGCTACTGGCGCCAAGAGGCGAAGGGAGAAGAGACCTTCAAGAATAAGCTTGGTTCAGGTGACAGAACACAACACACTGCTTATTTTCCCTCATCTGCTATAAGCTAGTATTTGTGTTTGCATATTCAAGATAGTTTTTATGTTCAGTTTTTCATTCAGTAATAAGCTTGTGTTAAATTTTCCAAAAGTCTTCTTGATAATCTCCTTGAGGCTTTTGTCAGTTAAGTTATGAGTGAGCTACCTGGCTTATCATCTTCAAAACTAAACTTGTCTTAATGTTCCCCCTCCTTATCAGTAGTTCGTGAAGGATGTTTGCTCATCTATGTCCCAAGGATTGTTCATTGATGTTTTGCCATTATGCTAATGAATTCCTTTATTTAAAAAATTTGGAAAACAGCATAATTTTTTCTACCGGCTATCCAAATTTCATTAATTCTCTGGTGGAGAAGATTTCTCATAACAGGATAAAAATCATTGATGCTAAAATAGGCATTCTTAACTCTATTCTTAAATGCTCCATAGTCTTAGATGGTTATGTAGAAGCTCTATCATCTTGTCTCCCTTTTGCATTATAAAACAGTACTTTATTTTAGGATGCTTCAACGAGTTCGGTGACTCAACTTCATCTAGCCATTTCAAAACCCTCATGGAATCTCCATAGCTGCATGATCTTTGGTTTCTTGTGGAAATTGTTTGAGCCTTCTCAAATCTTGGTCAAATCTTCATAGCCATTGAGATTTCGTTCCTCTGCAAATGATGCAACCATTTACATGACAATTGGTTTCCTCTACCAGTTGTTCTAGGATTCACCAAACTCTTCATGGATCCCATAGCCACATTGTTCTAGTTTCTTGTGCCAATAGTTCTAGCCTTTTCTAAACGTTCACTGGTTCATGACCATCTCCGACACATGCAAACTCTCTTACCTTCTTTCAAACAACTCTTCATGGTGTAAATATTTATGAGTTCCATCAAGCTATCATTCTACACCATTAGGCCATTTAAGTAAAGTTATTCTTTGCCAGTCTATCCTAAACTAGATGTATTTTTAGTCTGAAAACTACTTTGGTGTTGTGTGGACATTAATATAGTTCCTTATCCCTTTTTTCAGGAACAAGATACTATACTAGGACAGGAGATTTGGGGCGTGTAGTGGCAAGGAAATTATTTGTGACAGGGCGTATAAAAGATTTGATAATTGTGAATGGTGTTAATGTGTATTCTTCAGATGTAGAGAAAACTGTAGAGACCTGCTCAGAATTTATTCGACCCGGGTGCTGTGCAGTGATTGGAGTTCCTGAAGAGATCTTAGCTTCGAAGGGTATTCCCCTGTCAGAGTCCTCCGACCAGGTGGGGCTTGTTGTAATTGCGGAAGTCAGGGATGGAAAATTCAATAATTCGGAGGTTGCTGAGCAGATTCGATTGGCAGTGGCAGCTGAGCATGGGGTGGAAATTGCCACTGTAAATCTGATCAAACCAAGGACCATCTGCAAGACAACTTCTGGAAAAATTCGGCGGTTTGAATGTCTGAAAAACTTTATAGATGGAACCTTAGACTTGGCTGGAACACCTCCCAAAATGGGTATCATTCAGACACTTCAAGGGAAGGCCAGTCATAAGCCTTTGTTGTCACCAGTCATGAAAAGGTCACAGAATTCCAGTGGCTCCAATGCAGCAGAGTATTATCCAGTTGCAGTTGAAAATCCAGCAGATCTGATCCCCACAAGAGAAGATATTCGACAGTTCTTAGTGAGGCTGGTGAACGAGAAAACTGGATTGGAAGGATCTCAGATATCAGATGATAACAATTTTGTAAACTATGGGCTAAGTTCAATTGTTGTGGTAGAAACCGCACAGAGGCTGTCATCATTTTTAGGTGTACAGGTTTCTGCAATCGACATTTACACAGCAGGGAGTATCTCTGAACTCACAGAATTATCCTTCAATCTCATTAAAAGTCCCGGTTATAATACCCAAAGAGTTAAAGAATCCAATCCTCAGGGCTTGGTAGAGTTTTTGAAAGAGATTGTCTCGGAGAGGACTGGAGTGGCTGTACAGGAGATTTCTATTACAGAGAATCTGGTTGCTTACGGGATTGATTCAGTGGGAGTGGTTTGGGCAGCTCAGAAGCTTTCAGCATATCTAGGCGTCCATGTTTCTGCTGTTGATATTTTCACAGCCAACAATATTTCTCAACTCGCAGCATTTTCTGAGGGACTTCTTCAGCGAGAAGGAAAAACAACTAGAAGCATTTCAAAAGCAGAGAAAAAAGCTAATTCACATAGCCAATGTGTAATGCCTTCCACTTTGAAAAGACTACTAATTGGTTTTCTTCAGTTAATTGGCATTGTGTATGCAGCAGCATTGTTGATTGTTCCAGCGTACATTGCATGTTCAATTCCACTTCGTGTTGCTTTGCCTGCTGCCAAACTACTAAAACTGAATCCCATTTTAGTTCTTCTTCTTGCCAGTCCAGCTGCATGGATAATCTACATACTTATGACGGCTATTTCTCTGTCCATATTTGGGATTCAATTGTTACAAGTGAATTATACATTGAAGCCCAGGCTGTCTGTGTGGTCTGTGGATTTTGTGAAGTGGTGGACTCTGTATCGTGCCAGGGATTTTGCATCCACCATGCTTGCCATCCACCTTCATGGTACCGTTTTTATTACTTGGTGGTACAGACTTCTGGGTGCAGATATTGGGAAAAATGTTGTTTTAGACAGTGTAGACATCACGGACCCCTGTTTGGTTTCTATAGCAGACGAATCAGTAGTCTCAGAAGGGGCAACTTTACAGGGCCATCAAGTAAAGAACGGTATGCTGGTTCTAGCTTCTATAAGGATTGGAAGCCGTTCCTCCGTTGGCCCCTTTGCCTTCCTTCAAATGGGTACAGTTTTGGCATCAGAATCTATTGTTCCTGCTCTTCACAGGACAGAATTGGGGCAATACTTCCGGAATACAACATCACAAGAAAACCTAAAGGTGTGATCAAATTTCAAACTATCATTGGGGAATTACTGAAATTGTGCTTTGTTCTAGCAGCTTTTCAATGTCTGAGTTTCCTACAATCACGATTTTTTCATTCATGTTTTCTTGCAAATTTGAAAAGATTTTAAGGCCCACTTTGGCTGTTAGAAGTTATTACCGAAGCTCCCACTGTCTTTAATTTGTTCTTCTTATCCTCTTTCTGTATTCTGACAACCGTTAGACCCGAGACTTATGACTCATCTTATTCTACATTTTTTAGACTGAATTTTCCTCCTTTCCTAATCTTTGTCCTTCCATTTCATTCTTCCATCGCCTCCCATGTTATTTTCGAATAATTCTTACAGTAGAATGCTTTATATGTCTTTTTATCCTCAACTCGTTAGAAAAATGAATGGATTCGGAATTGTCAAAATCTCGCCATCATTTGATCATAAATATTGCTCGCGTGCTTAAGAAATCTTACTCCTCGTTTCAGTAGTGATATTGATGAGATGAACATCCTTGATTGAATGCAGGAAGATGAGATGAAGTGCCTCTTGGCAACAACTACAACCCACATATGTCACCTACTCGGCTTATACACAGTGGCCATGGTTAGCACTCTTTCTGCAGCAATAGTATACCCATTTTTTACATGGCTTGCAAAGTCAATGCAAGTGCCGTATGTCCACACGTTTTCGGACAGGGGATTCCTCCTATTTTCCCTAGCTGGGGCATTCCATTGGCCACCTGCCATTCTCACAGCTTTGTTCGTACTCAACGAGCCTAAAGATGTTCTAAAAACTTCGTCCCAAATCCTTTTCGAAGTAAAAATCTTACAGCTTGCATTCTGTGTTGGGTGCACCTACATAGCCTACGGTCTAGTGCTGTCCTTGATAAGCTGCATTCTCAAATGGTGTATTGTGGGAAAAGTAAAACCTACCGGGCGAATTCCTATGGCAGCAATGTCCAATTTGGGTCTTCGAATCTGGTTCACACACAGGCTTCTGACTCTATGCCATCAAAGATTCACGAAGCTCCTGTCAGGAACCCAAGCTTTCTGCATGTATCTAAAATGCATGGGTGCAAAAATCGGCAGCACAGCATCCATTAGGGCAATCAACGCCATAGTCGATCCAGACCTGCTACAAATCGGACCCAACACCCACTTGGGTGACTTCTCGAACCTAATAACAGCAACCAAGAAAACCCCAAAGAGCTTCACATTGGGGAAAATCCAAATTGGGTCAAATTGTGTGACAGGCACTCAGAGCCTAATTTTGCCAGGCTCCACATTGCAGGACCGTGTGACATTAGGAGCATTGTCCCTGGCACCCGCAGACTGCCTGTTGCAAGCAGGGCGAGTGTATGTGGGAACAGAAAAACTGGTGATGGTGAATGCCCAAGGTGATACAGAAAGGGCTGACTCAAACCCTAGAAAACCAGTGGCCTCGGCTTGGAGTCGGCTTGGGTTCATCTGGTTACTGCTGGCCCAACCGTTGCTACAGGCGGGGCTACCCTATGCCTTGCTCGCTCTCGCCTTTGTAGCAACTCTTGAATTGGTCTCATATTGGGCCCAAAAAATGACATACCTCCATGAAATCTTTCCTCAGTTCTTCAATTACGTTGGCATCTTCATCTTCTTGCCCGCCATTTATGCTTTCACGGGGCTGATCATGGTACTGTGGACGGTAGCAAGTAAATGGGTTATGGTGGGAAAAATGCGGGAGGGTAATAGAGTTGAGTTATGGGGCCGAGAAGCATCGTTGGACACCATTTGGCAAGCAGTGAGGACCGTGGCAGGTGACCACTTTGTGCAATTGTGCAGGGGCTCCATTGCTTTTGCAGCGTATATGAGGAGCTTAGGTGCCAGTGTTGCATGGGTTGAGGGTGCCTATGTGGATAGCATGGAAGCACTGGTGAATCCAGAGATGGTAATTGTAGAGAGGAATGGAGCGGTGGGGAGGAACACCATGCTGTTTGGGCATGTGTACGAAGGAGGAAGTGTGGAATATGGTGGGATCAGAATTGGTGCAGGGAGTTGTGTGGGCAGTCGAGGGGTGGTCATGCCAGGGGTTTGTGTGGAGTCAGGTGGCAACTTACCACCCCTTTCTCTTGCCATGAAAGGGGAAAGAATTCATACAGCATGATTAAACTGTTGGTTTACTATTGTAGACTATAACATATAATTAATAAATATTTGTTTGAGTGATGTTTTGACATTCTTGTAGTATTTGAACTTGGTCCGTTTGGTGCATGGCATATCGAATGCCGTGACTGAGAAGATGTATTTTCCATGTTTGGGTGCAACAAACTAGAATTGGAATATGCACTGAATAAGAATTTGTTTTATTGTTTAATTTATTTAATTGTTATATTATTTAATTTAATTTGTTTTTTTACATTTTCTAGGCATTTTTGAATATTTATTTTATTTTTCTATCAACGTTAATTTTATAATATTTTGAAATAAAATTATGTTTATAAGTTTTTTAAAATTTTAACATTTTGTATAATTTTTTTGTGATTTTTTCAAACGTAATTATGTTTTTCAAATTTTGTAGGCGTTTTTGAATATTTATTTTATTTTTCTATCAAAATTAATTTTATAATATTTTGAAATAAAATTTTGTTTATAAGTTTTTTTAAAAATTAACATTTTGTATAACTTTTTTAAATTTTTTCAAATATAATTATGTTTTTCACATGACATTTTTGAATATTTATTTTATTTTTCTATCAAGGTTAATTTTATAATCTTTTGAAATAAAAATATGTTTATAAGTTTTTAAAAAATTTAACATTATGTATAACTTTTTAAAAAAATAAAAAATTCCTATACAAATTTATAAAATAACAAACTCCAAAATATACAAATCATCATTATAAACAACCCATTCATTTTATTATTTATTTTTTTCAAAATGTTGCCAACCCGGCTCAATAGGAACACCGGTAGGAAAGAGCCGGGTGGAGAAAACCTCTGATCTAGCCCCAAAACATAAGATTACAATTTGGATGAGGCATTCCTCATTAGCAGATATGAAATTTCAACTTGAATGAGACATTCCTTATTACATAATGCAGATATGAAATTACAACTTGAATGAGGCATTCCTCATTTACATAATGCAGATACAGTGTTATAATCTGATGAGTTTACATAATGCAGATACAGTGTTATAATCTGATGAGTCTTTGACACTCTCTCATGCCCGTGTTTTTGTCTGTGGACACTGTATACATAGAGCATACGACTACTTTGTGCTTTTGTTAGTACACCAATGAAGTACATTCAGCAAACCTGGGTTAGAATTCTACAAAGCAATAACCAAGAAAACACTAATGTTAAATCATGTGACTGATAGCAGATTGGGGCTCACCTGAGCCATAAACATGAAGAATTATTATAAAAAAAGATGGAAACCATATATATGTGCACTTGACGCAAAGATAATTTACGCCATATCCATATTAAAATACTAGTTACAATATGAAAATACTAAACTGACTAATTCATGAGCTCATCTCCGCATATGGTCGAAACAAAGATATGCAATTACAATATAGAGAAGGCATTGTAAAAATATAATTTTCACATTTTCCCTAGTCTGACACGTTTTACACTCAAATCCTTCATTGCGGATAAGTGGAGATGGGCGCATAGGTGTAGATGAGTTGTCATCGACCCAACTAAAATATCTGCAGCCATTATTTCCCTGTGATGCCCAATCTACATTAGTTCTTATAATATAATGAATAATATTTACATTACAAACATTAAATATATACACATTAGCAACCTTTTTTCTATTTGGGCAGCACCAAAATTATTGTCCAGAGTTGTTTGGTGTCCGTGAAGTCTTCATAACGCACCATCCACCACCACATTGATAGTTTGGCACATTGACAAGATCCATTGAGCTTATATCAATAATGCACCGCACCATCTTTACTACATTTATTACATAAATATTATAACATATAATGCAATACAAATAATAACATTATATCAGAAGAATACAAATAATTATATCGGAATAATACAAATAATGCAACTTTCTACATTTACAAAGTCTATTAGACTCATACTTGAGAGTTCATGAGCCACAACAATCCCAAAATTTAACATAATTCATTCAGAAAAACAAAAAGTGGCAAGGTTGATTCAACCATAATTAGTTATGATATATTGTAGTGTTTTTGTGTTATATTTAATGTTTTCATGTTATATTTAATATTGTCATGTTATCAACATTGTGTTATGACATATTTAGTGCTGTCAAAAGAAGTGGGAAACATGGATGTTGAGGTTGAAGTGATCCATCCAACTTCTTGCAAGAAGGTATTCTGGACAAAAGATTACTTTCTTGATTGATTGGTTTGACCCACAAATTACAGACTTGGGAGTTTGAGGGATTGTTCATTGTTTAAGGTTGGTGAGAGGGATTGTTAATTCTTAAACTAGTGAATCAGCCTTGCACTCAAACATAGCAGAAATTATGTTCAACCATACATAATTTTTGTTATGTTTGAGTGCAAGGCTGATTCACTAGTTTAAGAATGAACAATCTTAAACTAGTGAATCAACCTTGCACTCAAACATGGCAGAAATTATGTTCAACCATACACTAGTGAATATGGTTGAACATAATTTCTGCCATGTTTGAGTGCAAGGCCGATTCACTAGTTTAAGATTGTTCATTCTTAAACTAGTGAATTGGTTGAACATAATTTATGAACAATCTTAAACTAGTGAATCAACCTTGCACTCAAAAATAGCAGAAATTATGTTCAACCATAATTGGTTGAACATAATTTCTGTTATTTTTGAATGCAAGGCTGATTCACTAGTTTAAGAATGAACAATAGAGAAAATAGTCTATCCTTTATGCTATTCTGTTTTACAGTCCTTTGATATATTTGTCCATTATATTGACATGATTACTTTCTTGATTGATTGGTTGAACATAATTTCTGCTATTTTTTAGTGCAAGGTTGATTCACTAGTAAGCCTTAAACAATGAACAATCCCTCAAACTCCCAAGCCTGTAATTTGTGGGTCAAACCAATCAATCAACCCAGCTCATATTACCATAGTCATTACATTTAACCTAGCACATGAATAGAAAATGCAATAAATAATACATTGGACCAGAAGAACCATAACTGCATTTTGAGATAGAGGTTTACAATGCCAATAAATTTCCCATATACTCATCAAGGACATACATGACATAACTGGGAATAGATAGAAGATAACAAGGGTACTACAAGATTCTAAATTTAACAGTTATGGTTATGAACATTATAGCAAACTGCACTTGAGCACCTTCTTTGCCATTACCTATGGTATAGACTTTGCTCGACTGGTAGCAACAAGCAAGCAAAATGTGGATGCCCACACAAGATTAATGAAGAAAAACTACAATGTTGTTTCCCAGTACTGGTTTGTGATATAATAACATAGTACATAATCAAATACATCTATCAAGGCAAACCACTTGCAACCTGGGCTGAATATAATAACAGAGTACATTATCAAATACATCTATCAAGGCAAACCATTTGCAACTTGGGCTGAATATAATAACAGAGTACATAATCAGATACATCTATCAAGGAAAACCATTTGCAATCTAGGCTGAGTATAATAACACAATACATAATCAGATACATCTATCAAGGCCAAAACTCAACCTTAGAATGCTAATTAAAAACAACAGATTAAATTAATAATTCTAATTAAATCCATGACAAGATCAAATTTTAAAAACAACAGATTAAATCCATAATTCTGATTGTTTTAATATGAAACATTAGTTTTGATTTGAAACATGGATCAAATAAACATGGATCAACTAAAGTCCTCCAAACTTCCGTATAATATATCTGACTCTCTCCCCTTTAGTCATTGTTAAGAACCCTACAACTACTGCACTATCATGCAAAAAAGTATCATATGCATCAAGCATAGTACCCTCGCTAAGGTCAGGGATTGCTTTAAGTGCTTTATACATATCCATTGCATCAATTTTCATTCTAGATGATATTCTATCCACTTTCAGAGGCTCTGTAAGGCCTGCAAACAGATCTTTGTTCACTTCACAAATCAAATCCAAGGAACCTACAATGCTTCCCCTCTTTCTCTTTGTCCTCCTTGATGATGTTGAAGGGTTGTCTCTGCTGCTTGCACTAGATTGGTTTGATGGTGGTGTATCGATACCATCACTAGCCAAATCAGCAACAGTCTCAAAAGATGCAGTATCGATACCATGATAAGTGAAATCTTCCTCATCATTGAAATCTTCCTCTGTCTCTTGAGCTGTTGCAGCTATAGTGCCCTCAGCTATGTCATTCCCAACAATACAGGATAATTCATTGTAGTATTGAAACGGCTGCCTCTTATACATTTTAACATTTTTAAATTCCTTTCTCTACATGATGGCATAACAATTGAATTCATTAGTTGTCTTTCATTACTTAAAAAGATATATTCAACTTAAAAGGAGATTTTAAGACCATGTTACCTTCAACAACTTGTCCCAAACACTATCATCGACATCCATAGTTTGGGTACTCTCATTCCATGCTAAGCCGCTTGTATTCCTCAAGTCTTTCATTACTCTGTACCCTTGCTTCCAAGTTTTCAGCTTGTTCTTGAAGTTATCCTTCGATAGCTTCATTTCCAACTCATTATTGAACCTCCTTTCAATGGCAGTCCAAGTCTCTTTCTTGAAACCCCCTTCAGCTTTTTTTCCAAGCTGCACTTGCTCCTGTAGCAAGTCTAGCAAGTTGCGTTCCATTTCTTTTGTCCAGAATACCTTCTTGCAAGAAGAAGTTGGATGTATCACTTAAACCTCAGCATACATGTTCGTTAATACATCCGTAGACATACCTAAGGCACACGCAACATGAGTTGCCCACTTCTTTTGACAACACTAAATATGTCATAATGCAATGTTGATAACAACATTAAACATAACATGAAAATATTAAATATAACATGACAACATTAAATATAACATTGAGTATAACATGACAACTCTACAATATGTCATAACACAATGTTGATGATCAGATCTAAATCTAAGTTAGGGATGACATGTCAATTGCAATGTAAACAGATGCAAACAGGCATATACGTAGATGTAAACATTAAATATAACATTAAACATAACATGACAATATTAAATATAACATGATAACATTGAATATAACATGACAACACTAAATATGCCATAACGACTTTTAATATATAATATCAATTCGTGAAATTTATGAAATCTAACATTAAAGTTTAAACACTAGCGTAGTAGTTATTCAAGTGACTAAGAGCACGATCTATAGTCTTCCCACATCCTTCTTGCTGTTTCATCTCAAAATTTCCCCCAATCATCTCTTTCACGCTGGCTCAACCCATATGTCTCAAGCACTGGTACATCTATCCGATCATGACCATCTTCCTCTTCAAATTCTACCTTGAATGGAAGGCTATCCTCTATCGTAATGAAGTTGTGAAGTATGCAACATGCCAAGACAATCCTTTTTGTGTCTTGATTTGATAAGATGTCACATGCTTCAAGATAGGAAAACACTACTTCAAAATCCCAAATGTACACTCTATTACATTCCTAAGCGAGGAGTGTCGATGATTAAACAACTCTTCTGGGATGTTTATTGGGTTTTCTCTTGAAAAATCCTTTAGGTGGTAGCATGTACAACGATAAGGCGCGAGAAATCTAGGTACGTTTGGATATCCAGCATCGACCAAATAATATTTACCTAAACAAAACAAAATGTCATTGTTATAACATTGTCTTATTTTTCGTAGGCTTCAGTAATATAATCATATTTTACAAACCTGGGGGAACTACCAGTGGATCCGCTCTAGATAGAGCCAAAGCTAGAACATGACTATCTGCAGCAGACCCTTCCCAACCAGCAAGGATGTATTGAAACTTATAATCAAATGAACACACTCCCATAACATTCTGTGACAAGTTGCCTTTTCTATTGTGATATTTAGCTTGCACATTGACATCCACAGTGACTGGTATATGGGATCCATCAATTGCTCCCACATAGTCCTGTAGTCAGAAAAATCATAATCTAATGAACACGTGATAATAGGATTACAACTTAATCAAACAAAATTGAACCACTAGGAGATATACCTTGAAGTATGGATTAAAATGGGTCTTCCCACTGATTTTCTGAGAGTGTTTGGACCAGGGGGTATAAAATAATCTAGATGGAGTGCTAAGATAGCCTTCAAGACCTTGTGGAAGTATCAACTTATCGTCTCTCCAGAGTGCCCAAATTTATGGGCAATCTTACGATTCCTCAAATTGTGGCCAAGAGTATGGAGGAACATGACTAATTGTTCTTCTAACATGAGGATTTATGTATCTCTGATGCTTCCTTTTTACCTTAAAATATTGGCTAGTTTAAAGAAGGATCGTCTACTCATATGTATTTGGTCAAAGCAATCTATCTCATTGGAGTTGATAATACGCTTATAAAAAGGAATTACATCTCTTTTGCACTTACGCATATTTTGAGTACCTTCTTTTACATAAACTACTATGGTTGCGACAAGGGTGGCAAGAACAACTACAAAAATAGGCAGGATTCTTCTCCTCCTCACAAACTATCCTTCAAGTTCAATATCATCAATGAGATCCATCAATTACCTAAACATACCAACAAAACAATCACTAAACAACATAAGAAAACACCCAACTATAATGCATAATGCAAATGCAGATGGTGTTTAAAAGAGGTCCATTCCATGCAAGTTATAGTTATTAGAAATAGTAAAAGGATTGTAGTTTGGTATTGTATGATATGATATGATTTCCAGGATTCATCTGCTTAGTTTTGATATGATATGATTTGATTTTTAGGATTCAACTGCTTAGTTAGTATTTACAATGTGTTAGTATTGACAAAATACATATCTAACATAATTTGATGGTAGAGTGAATATATTTACATAACTTTTTTGTTATATTTATTTTAGATTAAGTGAATATATTTAGTAGCTATTGATTGTTTTCAGCCTTAGCCTTTTGTTTGTTTTGTTTTGTTTGTTTATTTTTTTATTTTTTATTTTTTTGGGAGTGTTTGCTCTATAAATTGTAGAATATATAATGAAAAATAAATAGGTGTCTAATATTTTTTTAGGAGGAATACATAAAATGTTTTAGTTTGAAACATTGAGAAAGTATCATTGTAGACACTTAAATTTGATTAACCAACTTTAATTAAAATTAGTTATTAATTAAATAATTACATATTATTTAATTAGTTTATATTAGTCTTCTAGCTAAATTAATTTAATTAATTAAGTTATAGTCCAATTATGGCAATCCATAACTATTTAAATTAATTAATCCTCTTTCTTCTATTAATTTAAATAAAAACGCATGTCTCTTTAAATTAATTCACTTTATTTTAATTATCTCATTTGAAATTAAATAACATATTTAATTATATTTGAACACATGTCTCATAACTTTAACCCTCACCTAACCTCACTCCAATAACCTAACTCGTTCTTGTAAACTCAACTAAGTCCACTTGCACACATTAATCCTCATTTAATTAAGTAAATATATTCATTTGCTTAATTAACCTCTCAACTCATTATCTTGCCTCCCATCACATCCTCCTAAATAGCCCACTTACCCACTAATTAAGCCTAATCTCCCCCTTTATCATTTGCACAAGCATTATCCAAAAGATTAGCCTCTCAAGTCAACCCATGTCCTTTGTCAATATTAAATGCTCCTACACCCTCTTACACACTTGTTCCCTTCAAAGGAATTTTTAGTTCCTTTTTCACATTCTCCAACTCTCTTCACAATCCCCAAAATGGTCACATTACTCAATCCTTGTCTCTTGGGGTGTGGGACAAGATCTTTATGTAAAATCTATTCCAACCCCCAATATCCTTTCAATGCCTCTCATGATGACACTTGTCACCATGTTATAGATTTGAGAAACCACAATCCACGTGCTCACCTTTGAGTGCATCTCAACCCTTCATAACCATTCAATCTCAACCATCTATTTCATCCCCTCAAACTCTATAAATTGAGCCCTCTTTCCTTAAAAAATTATCCACTTTTCATGCTATGTTTTTTATTAATGCAAAAACAAGTTTTGAAGGGACATGAAACCCTTTACAAGAGGAAAAGAATGGATATACCATGAAAGCTCAACAAAACTAGAAGGAATGGATCCAAGACCTCGATATGACTTTTAACAATAAGCTCCCATAACCTGAAATATAAGATATAAGCTGCATAGAAAAGCCAACATGCATCCCAAAATCAAGAATGAGACCAGAGAAACTTCAACCCAAACACCCATAGCAAGCAACCATCAGGATTTGCATTTAGCTCCACCCTTACAAGAGCGCAAAGTCATATCAAAAGAGGGTGTGGATGTCTTAGATTTATTTCATTTCATAGTAATCCAACCCTCTTCCACCTTAGCAACAACATCTTGTCAAGCCAACAAACTCAGAGATAGAACATCACCATTCTGAGATAGATGGCTAGCAGGGAAAGCACCTTCAACCTGAGAAACCGAGCCAACAGGGAAATCATTCCTCAGAACTGGTGAAGCACATTCACTCAAGATGATAGAACCAATAGCAAGAGACTCCTTCCCAAGTACATTGGGAGAAGAAACCACATGACACAGAGAGAAAACCTCAGTTACCCCCCAGGAAAACCAATCAGAGGAGAAGCAACAAGACTCGGAGATTCTGTTGCAATCACTAGTGAGAAACTCCTTTAAGTTTCAAATTTCTTCACCACCATATAATGCTTAGTAGTAACACCATTCTACTTAAAAACACTCATCTTGTGTTTCTCTAACTCACATTGGGCAGTCACATGACTAGTTTTAAAGCATCTTCTACATCTAAAGGGAAGCCCTTCATAGTCTAGCGATTGAACCTAGCTACCCTTCAAAGACCTAAATAAGATTTCAGAAGGAAAATCCTTAGATACATCCAAATCCACCATGATACGAGAAAATGTAGAATGTAGTGCCCACCCATAGTTTACCTTTCCAAAGTTATTGTTGAACTCTTTTAGTCCAGTTTTCATGCATGTATTGGTTTATTCAGTGATACTTGATTCTATAGTCGTATGCCACTACCTTATGTTTTGATTTATATATCATGGGTCATTGCTTAGTTGAGACATTTTATACATTCAATTGATGGTTAGATTACTTGCATAATGATGATACTTTATATGCTCTTAGTTAGCAATTATAGGTATTTCATGATGATGTCATACTAAGTGCTTTTAGTTGATGATTATAGTATCTTCATGATGATAAAATTCATATTTTAGGATATGATCTTATTTATATTCATACTTTACTAGTGGTACTTACCCCATACTTGCATATGTATGGTTAGCATGTATGTTTTACATTTCTATTTGACATGTCTGATGTACGAGGGAGGGAGTCGTAATTACCTGCATGTCGAGATCCACATGATGTACCACTCTCGACCATTTCTTTATATATATATATATATATATATATATATATATATATATATATATATATATATATATATATATATATATATATATATATATATATATATATATATATATATATATATATATATATATATATATATATATATATATATATATATATATATATATATATATGCTCATCCTTTATGCAAGTATGTAGGTATCAGGCATCGACTTCCCTGAATTGCCAAGATGAGTGATCCCCATCGAAACATCTCAATGGTAAGAAGGGGTGAGATAGTAGTAGACCCAAATCCCAACTTGAGCCATTTATTGCCCTAAAATAGTGGACAAGATTCTTTTGATTACCTCTCTAAATTTGTCAAGGTTACGTAAGTTTGTGAGCCCTTTCCTTGAGTATGTATTTTGGTGTTTTGAGTTATTTAGTTTGATTCATGTTGCTGTGATGTAAGTTTGATATGATTTTGGTGATTTAATGGTTGAGTAGAGTACGAGATTTATTATGTGAATTAAATAATGAACCCTTATTGAGTTATAGAAATATTGAACATGAGAGTGTATTTAATTAATGAAAATTAATTAAATACCTTTGTCAAATAAAAAGATTTAATAAAAGGCCTAAATATAGAAAAGGGAATTCAATTGGTTATAAAATTTAAATGATTAAAATAAAGGTGATAATTATTAAAGTTGATATTTAATTATCAATTTAGTAACTATCGATTATACTAGGATATTAATTCTAAATTTAAAAGGTAAAAGAGTTTAATTAAATATTAAGATCGAATTTAATTTAATTAACCAAATTAACATGCATTAATAATAAATTGATTATTGAATGGTTATTTATGCTAAAGTTATTAATTATTATTAAAATATAATCATGCATATTATATGCACATCAACTAAAAAGAATTGATTGGTCAGTTCTAAACTTAGAGGTCAAGTTAAGAGGCTTAACATAAAGATTAATTATAAAATAATAATTATTCTCAACTTGCATGTTGAGCTAGTTGAGGTAGGGTTTTTGTTTGAAAACCTAATTGGGTTTTTTTATTAAAAGTCTTTTTGGGAGTCATTTTTGGGGGAGAGGGAGAGTTTACAGGTTTTTGGAAGGTTGCAAATTTTGGGGATGGAATTTGGAAATGAAATAATTTGTTAAAGCTAGATTGGATGGGTTTTGGTTGAAGAATTTGCTTGGGTCTTCACAATTGGATCTCAGGTAGGAATTTGGAAACCCCTTTGCGAATTTTCTTTTTCTCTAAGAAATTTTGTCTACATCATGTCAACCATATTTTAATGGAGGTTTTGTGTGTTTGAGTGATTTTGATTGGGTTGGGTGAATTGGGTTTTCAATTTGTGTATTTTGTTAAGAATTATAAATCTAGTAAAATTGGATAGAAAATCCTCATGTTTGATTTTAGAATATAATTTGTTGATTTATTAGATTGTTAATTTACAAATTTGTCAATTACAAGGACAAATGATTCAATTAGTCTCAAGATCATCTTATGGAACATATATTGTTTATAAGACTACTCGGTTGTTACTGAAGTACTCGATGACCTCTGACTTTCTCAGCAGTAATGATTGTTGGGTAAATGTACAATATACAAGTCTACACATAGCTCGGCCTATACATGATGACTCAGTCACAGTGATGACCAACCAACATTAATGCAGTGAAAGGCCAAGAGAATCCCCAAAGGAGATGTCCAAGCCCCCAGCTAAATAAGCACACAATGGAATCACAACAGGAAACCAGATCTGAAAGAAAACAAAAATCTTTATTCATCAACAACTAATTACATGCAATGTGTTGGGATGTAAGGCTTTCCCAGTTATGGCCAAATACAAAGCAAGAAACAATTTTGCAAGATCCCTCAAGATCCAACTCCAAGATCTAACCCTAGCTAGCTAGATCTAGAACAATAGGCTATAGCAATCTGTTAAGAACCCCAATAAGATCTAAATGTGTGCGCACAGGCCACCAAGTAATTTTGTGTTCCTAAGCTCGCAATTTACTAACTTTGCTAATCTAGAGTGATCATCCACCAAAATGATGATGCTCATAAATCTACCCTAGACCCCCTTAAATACTAATTCTTCAACCACAAGTTGGATGGAAGAAAAAATTAACTCCTAAGCCCAAGTCGAATCCCAAACAAATAATTATTAAATGCAATACAAGTCAGCTCTCAAATATCCTTAAAAATAATTAATTCTCCATGTTGGCCTCTAGATCCACCTAGGAGAATACAACATAAGCTACCCATATTAAATACATCAAGTCAACCCACCAAATCTCCATGAACTCCAGTCGAAAAAACCAAACTGCTGAGTGCCAGCAAAATAATTGAGCAAGCTAGGTACAACCAAGCACATGTCGGCCAAGCACCACCAGCATTGGCAAGCACTAGTTTTATCGAGCACAAAAAGTAACTGAGTGCCTTCATCAATTGAGTTCCCTTTTGAGACTGAGCTCCTCAGCCAACATAACAACCGAGCCAAACCCTTCCAAGAACTCTCTAAAGAAACTACCGAGCACCCTTCCAAGAATTCCAAAGTAGTCACCAAGCCAACCCAAGATGCTCCTGAATTAGACTCCCTAGGCAAATAGAAAAGTGTGTCCCACAATTTGATGCCAAAAGAAAGCTTTGCACCCAACTTCATCTTCACCAAAGGCTTACACTCTAGCTTTACACAAGACTTTCCAATCCACAAAGCTAGAAAAATAAACAAGTCCATCAGCCAAGTCCTCCTTAACCAATCTGCAACCAACCAATTAGCATGTTCAACATCCACAACAAACTGAACCTTCCACTCATCACCAAGTATCAAGTCAGCATCCCATCTTTACAACTCATCACAAGACTTATTACTGTCAACTAGCAACTCAAGTCCACAACCAAAAAATAACGTCTTCACCACAACACCAAACAAAAGAAATTTGGTAACACCATCATCACAAAGGTGTTTAGCAATAGATAAATATTCACCAACAACAACCTGATCATGCCCAACCAGATGCTCTTCAATCTTCATGTTAGACACAACTGACTGAACATGAAAACCAATCTTCTCACCACCCTTAACAAGGTCAACAATAGTGTCAGAAAACATAGGTATCTTAGCAACATCCACAAGTTGCTTTGCAGGTTTCATGTTAGAATCCACCAACTAACCTTTAAAACCACTCTCACATATCTCTTCAACCTCCACACTGTCACAAGTAACCTTGTCAAGATGTCTTCTCTCTCAGACCAGTCTTCTAACTAACCAGACAACTTTCTTCTTAATCTGCATGTTCTAACTCCAATAAGCTCTACAAAGCTCAACAACACTTCCCTTCACAAGGTTATCAACCTAGTTCTCTATATGGTTCAATAAATCCACTTCCCACTGAGAAAACCTTTCAAAAATATTTTCTTCCACCACATCATGAAGAGAAGCAATCACCCCAGGGTCCAATCCCCTCAAAGACATCTTCCAAGATCTTTGAAAACCAAAACCACCACCAGATCAACTAAGATCTAAGAACTTTCCCATCCCAAGGTCCTGGTGCAAATTGCCTCAACTTTGGAAATCTATCCACATGCTCAGAAACTTCAATCTTTGATACCACCTGACGCAGAGAAGGCCAAGAGAATCCCCAAAGGATATGTCCAAGCCCCTAGATAAACAACCACAAAATGGAATCACAATAGGAAACTAGATCTGAAAGAAAACATATATCTTTATTCATCAACAACTGATTACATGCAATGTGTTGGGTTGTAAGGCCTTCCTGGTTACAACCAAATACAAAGCAAGAAATAGTTCTGTAAGATCCCTCAAGATCCAACTCCAAGCTCTAACCCTAGCTAGCTAGATCTGAAACAACGGGCTACAACAATCTAGTAGGAACCCCAACTAGATCTAAACTTGTGCACACAAGACACCAAGAAATCTTCTTGTTCCTAAGCTCATAAGCTACTAACCCTGCTAATCTAGAGCATCATCATTTTTGGTGGATGATCACTCTAGATTAGTAGAGTTAGTAGGTTGCGAGCTTAGGAATAAGAAGATTTCTTGGTGGCTTGTGTGCACAAGTTTAGATCTTGTTTCCTACCAAATTTTTGTAGCCTATTTTTGTAGATCTGGATAGCTAGGGTTAGAGCTTGGAGTTGGATCTTGAGGGATCTTGCAAAACTATTTCTTGCTTTGTATTTGGTTATAATCGAGAAGGCCTTACAACCTGACACATTGCGTGTAATCAGTTGTTGATGAATAAAGATATCTATTTTCTTTCATATTTGGTTTCCTGTTGTGATTACATTGTGTGGTTGTTTAGCTAGGGGCTTGGACATCTCCTTTGGGGATTCTCTTGGCCTTCTCTGTGTCAAACATTGCCTAGAAAATGACAAAGTGTAAGACACTAATAGACAACAAAACTTAGGGATGAACAATTTGATGTGAGAAGTTGCATCTCACATGGTTTCTAAATAAATCTCCTTATTGATCAGGGTATGGGCCTGGATGATATTACACCCCTCTACATCACCAATACCCCCTCCTATGGCTAACTATGTAGCCTCATCCCTCCCTCTCTTTGTTGCCTCCCTCTCTTGTTGGTTGTTCAAAGTCCTATCCTCACTCCACAATTGTGCCTACTCCAATGCATCTTAGGAAATGAAAATCTCATCCAACTTCCCCCACAACCCCTTCATCTCCAATATCATCCCATTCCTCTCCTATATCAAAAAACTTTCTCCTCTTTTAGGTCATCCCTCTACCTCTAGAGACTTTCTCTCTCCCACTCTAGATCATATCACTCTTGTACTAATATGACCAACTCCCTTTACAACCTATCTCTCCCAACATATAATACATCCCTCTACTGTCAAAGCTCATCTCTTTCTATCACAGCCATAAGATCCATCTCTTGAGTCATCACATCTTTGTTCCCTTGCAGTGTCTCTCACTATTGTAGCAGATCATTCCTCTATGTTGTCCTCTCTCAAAACATTTGATTTGACCTATCAAAGGACTCTTGTATGGATTCCATCCTGGATGCTATGGTCCCCCTCATCTGTGTATAAGAATCTACCCATCTTGTAGGAGTCCATGAGGTATCCCTGTACAGATGGTAGTATCTATGCACCTATAGTATATGCACCTATAGTCATTTCACCTATAATTTAATCCTTCTATCCTATACCCCTGTCTTAGGTGGTCCATGTCTCCCTCCATCCCCTACTCCCTATCCTCCATCATCCACATATATGGCCTCTTCCTCCTATTTTGGCCTCACATCTTCTGCGAGCACTCTCCTCCTCCCTTATCTTTAGGTTCCTCTCCCTGCCCCTCCCCCTCTCCTTTTCTCCCTCTCCCATCTCTCTACCTTGTTTCCACTCCTCCTCCTCCCCCTCCAGCCCCAAGCACAACCCTCTCCCTCTGTACCACTATTGTAGCTACCCTCCTCTACAAGATTTTATATGCCCCCACTTGTCATCCTTGCAATGTTACATCTCTTTGTGTAACACTCAATAGTATTAGTCTAGACCTCCCCACTACTCTAGGCCTCCTAAACTAGACCTAGTAAACATCTATCACCTTGGGATTAGATGGTCTTCCCTAGAGATCCCAATGTGCTAGTAAAAATTCTCTCCACTTTTCCAGTATTGTAGTCCTATCTAATGTTGGCCCAAAATCTCCTTTACTCTCCCTCATATCCCTTTGAAATATGTTCTCTAGCCCTAGAACATCTTGAACAAAGAAAAATTGTCTCATCACTTTATCTGGAATTTACCTCTCTATAATATTCTCCCAATGCCCTATAATATAGATCAACATAATTATGGATGGTATATGATGAGTGTACTTATAAATAGTATATGGTGAAGTAGTAGAGGCCATATTTTGGCAATTTTGCATTTTCTCATCTAGTTTATTCATCAACACTTTTGGGGTGTGCCCCAAGGAGATCTACATTGTTAGTGATCTTTCCACTTTTCCTACTCCCTTTTCCTTTCTCCTCTCATATCCATTTAGGGACTCCATGTGTTTTGTATATTTTTTGGAAGGAGAAGTTTGAGGTAATGGTGGATCCATGCAATAATATCTATGAGGAGGACCATTATTTCTAGGTCGTCCAGCTCATTTAAGTTGACTAGGGATAGGGGGAATTGATCCACCTACTCTTCAAGGTATTCCAAGTCTAGGATCTTGCATCGTTAGAGTGGAACTTCAAAATATCCTTTTGGAGGCCAAAAGACCTCATCTGGGATGTTTTTATTTTGAAAAATTTATGCCTCTTCCTATCAAAACTATCCCATATCCCCACCCAGAATTTATCCATAGATAACTCATGCTTAGGGGAAAATCTTGAGAATATATTCTTTATTACCTTTTGTAGGTCATAGGGATTCTATGTAAAATTATACTCTTCTAGGTTCAAGCTTTTCAATTCAAAAATTAGATCCTTGGTAGTGATTGACGTTGTACTTTTATAATTTCCTAGTGAGAAGGGAAAGCCCACACTGCACTGGTTTTTGGATATCATAAGAGATTGAGGCTCCAACACTTGTTGATAAAATTTGAACAAAATTACTCGGTCACTATAGTGTTGGGGAAGGAGGAATGACTTCCTTGTGAAATAGCTCAATCTTATGTATGTACATGTTTTGAACTAGACAATCCAATTCCCCAACCTCTCCACAATTTTCATTGTATCTTAGGAGAGTCAAAAAATGACATATTTAGTTAACTTATTAATTATCCACTCAAAAATAAAGGTGTCATTGGTGCACTATAAGTTGTTTATTACATTTTCAATCCATAGCTATGGGTAGAATTCCCATGGGCTTGAATAGTATCATATTTTTATTTTGTGTCCAATCAAATAATTATTTCTCCTTAACAATGGTGGCAATACAATAGTACATCTAGGGGTGATAGTTATTGGAGTATTCCTTCCTAAAGACAAAAATCAATAGAGTAATTATGCCATGTATGGTTGGATGGAACTCGGTCTATAGGATGATGTATTCCATTTTGTTTCCATCCTTCTTTCCCTATATTAGTCAATTATCATTGAGGTATCACTTGTTTTTAACCTATGCATCCATGTACTATGCCACAACCTATTCCTCCTTGATCACGAGGGTGTTGTCCCTATCTAGTAATAAGAGGATCAAGTGGATAGTATCCAAGGTGAATACCATAATGATTTGCCCTTCTAAATTTGTGCACATCCTAGTAGATTTGAAGTAATGGATTGTTAATGTGAGGATTAGATTTGGGATTGAATGGATTGTGAGAAGGTTGTGTCCTAGATCAAGGCAAAATCTTGAATCTCCTTGTAGAAGCAAGACCATGGGGTGGGTTCTCCACAATAGCCTTGATGACTCCAAGATCAAAATTTATAATATCAAAATTAGTTATGTACTAGATGGTTCTGTCCAACATGGAGGTCCAAAGCTATTTTTGATTTATGTATTTCATCATGATAGGTGTCCTTTCTAATGTTAGCCTTGCTTTGGATTTTTTTGCAACAAGAGTGATGGGTGTGTGTGCTACTATTTGAGTTCAATATATATTGTGTAAGAGAACAAATAAAGGATTAGTATCATCATTATACATGCATGTGTTATCCTTTTCTTTCATGACTTTGAGGACTTGGATTTGGGACTATGGGTCTGGACTTACCAAATTATGAATACATGAAGAAGAGATAAAAAATAAAGGATTCTTGAACCCTCGAGTCTAATGATATCTCTTATTGACTTAATCTTTGAGTCTCAAGATAGAGGGGTTAGAAATGTAGGTTCAATAATCTGTTATCTCTATTGAGAATTAAAGGTTGTCATTAGTATCAAAGGTTATCTACAATATTAGTTGGTTACATATATGAAGCTAATCGGTAACTATAAGCAAAATAGGATAGTTGGTTATAGTGTATACACTAGCCATCGGTCAGTTTACCAAGCATTAGTAGACACCAATACTGAGTGACAATAAACACTGAGCGTCAAAATAAACATCGAGTAGTTTATACAGTGTTTACCGAGGATCACAAGAAACAACATAGTAATCAAGAATGGCACATTCTTCTATGCAAATGATTACAACAGATTAGAAAATGTATCACCAAGATCGAGAACAATTTATTGTTAAGATACGATGAAGATTCTATGTAATAGCTTGATCTAGGTCATCTTTGTACACTGTAGATCTTAGGGTTTTGTCTAAGATTTGTATTCCTAATTTTGTATAAGCGGCATAATGTTGTATGCTATATATTTTGTATTTTACATCATTTTGATAAGGGCGATCTGATGTATGAGCAAAGAAGCACTTGAAGTTCTAGCCAACCTTCAAGATTATCAGTTAACATACATAGCATGTCAATATTCAGAAGTTTATCAGATTAAGAAGAATCAGAGCAGGCTAACTGAGTAGTTCAAAGCAGAGATTCATCATAGTAAAGGTGATATTTTTGTCAGTACTTTATTGATATGTATCAGATAATCAAGTTGTCATTAGCAGATATTTACCTATTTATTTCTAACAATTGTAATAGAGTTCTGGTTAAATCTCTTAACAGAGTAGACTTGACAGTCTTTTGTAAATCTCTTAACCGAGTGCACACTCAGGGAGTGTGGCTAAAATCCTATAACTAGGTAGATCTAGCAGATCTAATATGTTACTTCTAATAGGGTAAGATCACCAGAAGTGATCAAAACTTGTAGTCCTAACAGACAAACCTTTTCTATCTGCATTAGTGAATAATTTGTGGGTGTCATCCCCACCGCAATTTTTACCTTCTAACAAGGGTTTATGCATTACCAAAATACTTGTGTTATGTGATTGATTATATTGTTGATTTCATGTTATTTAATTTTACAAGTTGAATGGATGAATGATACATGTATTAGATACTGTTAGAGTAAAGAATTAATTTAATTACATTGATTAAATTAACTTTATGACCTCTTAAGATTTCCCTTTATGCACTTGCATTAGTCATTTAATAATTAAATCTAATTATTAAATGCCTATTTACCTATTAGGGTTTCCCATTAATTTTTTGACCTCCTTCTATAAGGATTGATCCATTGTATATTTGCATTATTCTTTTTGGCTGATAATAATAAACTTTCATATTGTCAAAGCAAAACCCTTGTTTGTTTCCTATAGATTTCTTCCTTGTGATAGGTTTTTGCATGCAGGTTTCTTGGGCTTAATAGATTTGTTTTTCATCAAATCTTACATGGTATCAGAGCTAGATCTATTGTAGCTTGTTCATGTTTGAAGAAAAAAAGGAGCAAGGGTTTGAAAGAAGAGTTTTTAGATTTTTTGGCTAATTTGAGAGGTTTTGGTTATAGTTTTCAGATCTGGTATTGTTTACCTGACCTGCGCCTTATTCTTATGTTCACCGTGCATGAGCCAAAGTCTGCATTGGCAGATCTGAAAAGGCAGAACTTCAAACCCTTGTAGGCACCATACTTTGAATTGCAAGCTTTTTTACTTGCAATTGCTATCCGGATTTATGGATATTTTCATCAAAAAATTTCAAAGGTACACATGATACTCATTTGAAGATTTTTTTTCTCTCATTGTAAGCAATATATTCCAGCTTCTAGGGTTTGGTTTATTAAATTACGGGGGGTGTTTTATTTCTCATTTTCTATAATTTACTTTAGTAAACTTGAAATTATATAAAAAAAAACCCCTTCTAAAAAAAAATGGCCAAGACCTCTTCTTGTTTAGAACTTCTGACCCCTCATAACTATCACACATGGAAATCCCTGATGACATAGCTTCTTCGGTCAAAAGGGTTATGGTCTTGTTTAGACATAGTGCAATGAGTTTTATAGAGGCCTTTCAAGGTCATGCAACATAGGAACAAGATGGATGAGGCAATGGGGTTGATTGCTTTACATGTATCAGATAGTCTATAGTTTCATCTTGATGGGTGCAATACCCCTCTAGCTATGTGGACCAAGCTTAACACCTTGTTTGGTATAGTGAATGAGTTTAGAGCACTTCAAATTGAGGTAGAGCTTACTGCTCTTATACCAGATCATTTTCCATCCATTGAGGACTTCTTGATGAAGTTCAAGTAGTAGAGGTCTTTATTATAGGGATGTGGAAAGGCTAAGACTAACACGGAGTGTATCTACCTGATTCTGTTAAAGCTTCAAGGAAAATTTTAGATTTTCTCCTCCACCTTCCACTCTACCATGGATGCATTGGGTTAGAGATTCTAGATGCCCACTTTTGAGGTTTTCTATGATTGATTGACTAGAGAGCAAGCCAAGCTAATATAGGTGGATTCTTTATCTAGGACTAAGAACCAAGCTTTGGTTGCTCAGACTTCTAAGGGGACACATAAGCAGAAGCAAAAGCCCAAAATAGATTCAGTTGGCAATGAGCATTCCTCCAAGCCACCTCAGAAAATAGAGTCTAAGAAATCCACCCCTAAGGGTAAATCTTCTAAGTCTGGTGAGTCTTCCTCCAAGACTAAGAAGTTCATAGGTGAACCTTGTAGTTTTTGTGGTAAGGAAGGGCATCCAATTTGTAGGTGTTGGAAATGTCTTGAGGCTCTAGAGGGAGCCTTGTAGTAGCATAGTATTGCTTCTCCACAACCTTCACCTACTCCCACAAGGAAAGGCCATGCTCTTTCTGCATAAGCATTATCTTCCACTGCTACTTGGATCAATTATTCAGGTGCTTCACACCATATGACACACACACCTAGTTTGGTTACCTCACTTGCTTAGAGTGCTACTATACAAATTGCAGTTGGTGACTCAGCACAAATTTTAGTTACAGGTTTTAGTATTGTTTCATTGGATGGTGGCTCTCTACATGATGTTCTTTTGGTTCCTGCCATTACTATGAACCTCATGTGTGTCTATTAGATTTTCCATTTTGGTTTTGGTAAGATAGTTGAGTTCTCACCGCATGATGTAGTTATTAGAGACCTCCATGACCTTGATTTGGTTGTTTCTACTGGGAGTGTTGATTTAGAGTCTCACTTATACAGTTTTGATGGCTTTGAGAGCTCTGATAATATCAATGTTTCTCTTGTTGCTCATGCAGACATAGTGAGCAAGCTTTGGCATGAGCATTTTGGCCATGTCAACTATAGATATCTACAATAGATGAGTACACAGGAGTTAGTGATTGGGCTTCCTTTGTCGAGGTTGTGCACTTGGAAAACATCATAGAGATCCCTTTCTGACAGGTAGATCCTCACATGCTAAGGCACCATTGGAGTTGATACATAGTGATCTCATGTCATTTCCCACTCCTTTTTCTGGTGCTCATTATGTGCTCACCTTTATTGATGACTTGTCCAGATACACATGGGTGTACTTCTTGAAGTACAAGTCTGATGTCTTTTTTTCATTTCGAGTCTTTAAGACATTTGCGGAGAATCAATCTGGTCTTTCTATCAGGTGGATACACACTGACAATGGGGGGGAATGTGTGAATCAGTCTTTTCATGATTTTTGTACTGAGCAGGGTATATTGCATCAGTTGACAGTTCCCCATACCCCTCAGTAGAATGGTGTTGCTGAGAGAAAGAAAAGAACATTGCGGGAGATGGCCAATTGTATGATACAGTCTCAAGATATGCAACCTTCCTTTTGGGAAAAGGTAGTCAATTGTGCCAACTACATTTAGAATCAGATGCCTCATAAGGAATTATGACATTTGACTCCTGAGGAGGCTTGGTCCCATGTCAAGCCTGATTTTTCTACATTTTGAGTGTTTGGTAGTGAGGCTTGGGCATTTATTCCAGATGCTCAAAGGAAATCCATGGAGAGGAAGAGCTGACCACTGATATTTGTTGGTTGCTGTGAGGATATGAAGGCATATAGGTTGTTTGATCCTGATTCCAAAGAGGTCTTATTTCGGCGAGATGTCCAGTTTGATGAATGCCATCCTCAGATGGAGCCTCCATCACCAGCTTCTCCCTCATTGCCTAGTACTTCCTCTTCTCCTCTTCAAGATTCTATATCCTTTGAAGATGATTTAGATGATAATCCACCTTCCCCTCCTCCACTAGATATTCCACGAGTGCCCAAGTGGGCTCAGGATACAGTCAGTGTTGCTGGTTCTTTGGTAGGAGATCCTTCAAATACCCGTCGTACTCGTGCTTAGCAATCTGGTTCTGGTCTTTTGAGTCATGCTATTTTAGATGATCCTTAGAAGTTTTCAGAGGTGACATGACATCCTAAGTGGGATAGGGCTATGGATGAGGAGTACTCTTATTTGATGAAGAATCACACTTGGGATCTTTGTACTCCTCCGAAAGGAATAAATATAGTTCAGTGCAAGTGGGTGTACCATACTAAGTATGCTGCAGATGGTTCTATCGATTGGTATTGTTAGCATGTGCAAAATTTTTATGGCTTCATTTTTTTTCCCTTGGCATCTGTATCATTTTTTCATGTCTCTAGCTAAAACCCTAAGCAGAATATTCAAAAAACTAGCTGTTACCCTTTGTTAAACCCTGGCCCTGTTCTAATTTGATGTTACCTTTTCTGGGTCACTTAAAGGTCCTATAGTGCACGTGCTTTATATTTTTGGTCGGCCCCCACTTTATTTTCCTAAGTCTCTAACCCCCAGCGGCCTTTAATATTTCCTAAGGTCCTTAGTGCCTAATTTATCCTAAAAGCCTAAGTCCTGCGCTTTAATTTTTCTTATGTTTTAGCTTAATATTTTCTCGGGCCCGCTCTTTTGACAACATCTCAATCTGACGGTTGGCATAAGTTCTCATTGACTTTGTTAGAGGCTTGAGATCTTACGCCAGTTGTTGATTCTCCTTTATGACATTGCCTTTCTCTGCAGATGGATCCACTGCCAGGTGTGCATGATTGGCAGTCTCTCATTGGTCCACCTATTTATGATTTGGCAGTTGTCAGTGGGTCCTAGGTTGTCGGTGTGTCAGGGGGTCTTGACATCTGCAGTGAATCAACAGCAGGCATAAATTCTTATGAGATGTGTCAGACATATGAGATTTTGAGACAACCATTGATTCTTTTGTATGACGTAACCTTTTCTTTTGGCAGATCCATCTGCCAGATATGTTGATTTGTTGTACTGTGATTGGTCCATGTTGTGTGAGCTGGACGTGTTGTCAAGTGAGCCCGGTATCTCAATCAGAGGATTCCTAATCGATGGTTGGTGTGTAAGCGCATAGAATCTTTCAAGCCTTTCAGATCTTGCATCAGCCGTCTGATCTTCCAGGAGACTTAATGTTCTTAGTGGGGCCATTTTCCAGGTGGTGCAGGATTGTTCAAATTTTATTGGTCGACATGGATGATGCAGCACGGTGGGGTCACGCTCTGTGGTATTGGCTAAGATTCCAGATCAATGACTGGCGTGAATGCACATAGAATCTTTTAAGACCTTTAGATCTTACACCATTCATCCAATCCTCTAGGTGTTCATGTTAGAGATAAAGGTAGGTCCAAAGTTACACGTAGGCACAGTTGGTAGTTTTTCACTGGTCCACGATTTAATGTTTTGGCAGTTGTCAGTGGGTCCTGGGTTGCTGACGTGTTAGAGGGTCCTGACATCTGCAGTGAATCAATAGTTGGTGTAAGTTCTTATGAGATGTGTTAGAGGTTTAAGATCTTGCACCGACCATTGATTTCATTTCTTGTCAGAGGGTTGTCAGGGCAGGGAGGAGATTCTAGATCAACGGCAGGCATATAGTCTTATGGGATCTTTTGACTACATGAGATTTTAAGATGGCCGTCGATTTTCTAGGTGGGCCAGGGTAGAGTTTTGGCAATTTTGACAAATCTGTTTAGCGGCCGACAAATTTCCAAAGGGTTTCACTCATTTGCAAAGAGAATTGGCGGTGTTCCAAAATAATTGGCAATTCTGCAAAGGAGGGTCGCGTAATCGCTAGATATATTGGCGGAGATAAAAAGTGTTCTACAAACTGGCGAAAACCTTTTGTCGCTAGTTCACCAAATGTAATTGGGATAAGTTTATTTTCCTACAGTCGTTGAGTCATGGGGTTAAGCGATGGGTTAAGGTTTTCACTTTGCGAATAGGATTGGCCTTGTCGCGTGGTTGCTAGGGGTAACCCAGGGTATTTGGTTGAGTTAAAAACATAAGGCCCGCAAAATGGAGAGATCTAACGGTTGTGCTATAAAGTTGGCCCAGATTTAAATTATGACCACCGATTTGTTGCTGGCACTTGGAAGTAGCCATTTATTTCAAATTTGAATTCTTTGAGGGTTTCCAGCGACAGGAAGTACCAGAATTTATGGTTTTAACAACTGATTTTGATTTTTTTGGTGGTGTTTTCTATTTCAATGTGGTCCAGGGTGTTCCATGATCATCTGCAAGGGTTTGTACCATGTTCTTTGTGCTCAAGGTGTGTTTGCAGGTGGCCGATTTGACTGGTTTTCATGGAAATTCCTTGTTGTTTTGTACTATTCTCATGGATTTTGATGATTGCAAATCTGTTTGAGATTCATTTTCTCTGAGTTGCCTGTGTTTCCTTCCCTTGCAATAATTTTTGTTGTAATTGGGGTTGGTGTAGTTGTTGAAACCCTAACCCTAGCTATTCGAAGCTTGTTGCATCCTAGTCTGTTTAGGATTCCAAGGTAGCTAGTGGTATATATGGTTGAAGTTTTGATTTTGTAAGGGTTCCTTCTTCTGCAAATTTTTGAGGAGAACTGGTTCCATGAAGGGTCCTTTTCCTATATATTTTCTCTACTTCGCTACATATAGAGTGTTCTTTCTTCCTTTTTGGTGCAGATAATACAATACATATTGTAATTGATTTGTCTTATGTATGAGGTTCAATACATTTGTACTGGTATCAGATTTGTCTCCATTTGAGTTTTAGACTTATTAATTGAAGCATCAAGGGTGTTGCAATCTTTCTACTTGCATTTCCTATGTGTCTGCAATAGAGTTGTTTTCGCAAAAGCAACTAGGTCTAGGACTGGTTTTCATGTGTGTATGAACTCGAGTATAAAGGGTATCTCATGTTTGTCTTCCAGTGGATGCTGGTTAATGTATTGCTTGTTTATAGGTCTCTTCTAAGGGGAGGGTTAAAATCTTTTGAATGGGTGATAACACATTTTGGGTACACAAGTGGATTGTTGAAGTATGACTTGATTGATGGTGTATGTTTGGTGTAAGGCATCAACATATTAGAATGTATTGTATTCTTATTTCATAGCTGTCTATTGCCATAGGGTATTTGACTCTGTGGCCCATTCGATAAGGCACTGGTCTATGAGAGACTTAGTGTACCTCAGGGGTCCTTTCAAACCCATCACTAAATCATTTACATTCAGTTCTACCCTTTCCCTTTCATGTTGTTAGGATAGGTCTCTGGGTTTCATACTCACTCTATGCAAGTAGGGCTACTGCACGAGATCTTGGTTTCATTGAGGTACAGGATACCTACAAGGGTTTGAAGACTATTCCACGATAATGTATCTGCAGGCCTATTGTTTATCATGAGGTGTCTTGAGTGTGCAGATAAGGCAATACCCGCCTGAGTGATGTGGAGCTCAAAGAAGGAGGATGTTCTTTATCCTCATCAATTGGACTATTTTCTTGTCAAACTTGAGTGCCTACCTTGAGAATCAAGCCCATCTATTATTTGAAGTTTGGTCCTGCAAGGAAAAGATCCCAACAAATTGGTGACTCTGCTGGGGAGAACAACAGTTGAAGATATTTGTTAGAATCTCTAGTTGTGAAAACATTGTAAAGTCAAAATCTTATTGACCAGATTGATTTGCCCATCTGAGTCACCAACAAATTGGCAACTTTGCTGGGGAAGAAGTAAAAGACAACAAGCCTCCTTGCTTGGCTAGATCATCCCATAGTCTGGTTATATGATCAAAGAGTCAAATAGAAAAAATACATTTGTAAAATCTTGTCACTAAGTGTTGAGTGGTGGCTATTATGTCTCTGTTTGATCAGTGCAGTTCTTGATAGACAGTGTGATATCCTGGTGTAGTTTTGGTTGATTGGAAGAGGTACAAAGAAAAATAATATTTTCCTCTTTAAGGAGGTGGTGACTCTACACAGCAAAGTGTTATCTGATGGAGCTTCAGGGTGAGCTCTAGATCTGCCCTGCCTTCTAGTCAACAAAGTATTGTGCTACAAAACTCTCAAGTACTTTTCAAGGTCTAGATGTTTCATTATTAAGTGATCAAGCACTAAGAATATGATAAGGTGTGAGTAGAGGTTTGCATACTTCAAGTTTTCAGTTGCATCTCTACAAAATTATATGGAAGTATTGCATTAGGTTTGATGGGTAAGCTTGATGAGGAGCTTGCTTTCCTTGAGCAAGGCATCCTTAGGGATTGCATGTCATTGATGAGATTGAAAGTAGGATGCAGAAAGGATCTATCCATATCTCTTTTCTATGATAGATTTTGGGATGTATATAATGAGCTTCCTGATGATTTTGAGTTTTCAGAACTTGAGTTCATTGGTTTATTCTTGGATCATTGTTTTCATGAGTCAACCAGTTGGTCAGATGCATTGTGGGAAGAGTATTATATATGTGTCAGAGATTGGATACTTAGTGATGACAACCTTGGACTTGAGGATGCACTTGGGATTATGTCCTTCAAAGCTAAGAACTGGCAGTTATTGGGGGATAGGAGGTTGAGGGCATTGGCTTCTCTTCATGTTGATCATGAGGAGACTAGTGGTTCTGATGTTGTTTCTCATTATGCAGAAAATGTTGACTATGAGGCTAGTTTTGAGGTCAGTGCATGTGAGAGTGCTGAAGATGGATCTGAGAGTGATAATGTTTCCAATTTGTCTATATATTTTTCTTCTTTTCAATATTAGAGTTCTTATTTCTTGTCCCGGTTTGATGATGTTTTGTGCGAGTGGCAAGAAAGTGAATATGATGTAGATGATGATTCCTGCATTGGTTTATCCACATAAGATGATCTAAGGCTAGAGGTCTCTATTTTTGTCTTGGACAAGGAAGATGTTTGCAATAGGGGTGAAGCTGAGGAAGATGAAAGTATGGCCCAAAGTCCATTAAGCAGTGAGGAGATTTCAACAGTTCTAGCTGAAGAATTTCAAAGGTATGCACCTATTGTGGATTTTGATTTGCAGCTCCCCTATGATTTATCCTTTGATACTGATAATGAGGTTAGTGCTCAGAGTGACCCTAAGGACCCATGTATATTACAGCTCCCCTCAAGTAGTGACTCTGCAGAAGAAGAGGTTGAGGACTATGACAGTGTGTTTCCCTGCCATAGAGATTGTAGTGATGAACAAGTTTCTTCTTCAAGTACCTTTCCTTCTTTTGCCAAATATGATACTGATGGTGACATTATTGAGGACCTTGTCTTCAATAATTGGGATAGAACATTTTTTGATACACATGACTATGCAGATCAATTGTCTTACTATCACAAAATAAATGAAGAAGACCTTCACTTGGTTCATGATCCAGTTCATCATGATATCATACAGGAACCAAGTTGCTTAGTGGCTGAAGCAATTCATGAAGGAAAATCAGAGGGTCCAAGTCCTTCTCAGCCAGGTATTTTTGTAGTAATGCAGGGTGAACAATGTGTTTTATCTTCTGATGCACTACTAGATAAAAATTTTATTTTTTCCAGTCATCATGAAGAAGTAAGAGATGTTCCTTACTTCTTGGAATATGAATATGAGTATGGTAGTCATGACTGGAAATACATGGGTAGTGATTAGTGCAATTTTGTTCTTCAGCCCATGAATTATCACATATGTTGGCAGAAGGATGGCTATGAAATTTGTAGGTGTCTGGCCACATATGTAGATGAAAATCAGATTTTTGACTCAGGAGGGTCATTGATTTTCTTTTGGTGGCCTGGGGCCACTATGTAAATTTGAAATTTTTTGTAAATATTTGTAGATATTTCCCTTTCCTATGGTGTGTTTCTTTCCTTGGTTCGGTTGCTAGTTTTTGTGGTCCCTATTTTTGTTTTGGGATGGTCTGCTTTAACCAGTGATTCTAAATCCTTGTTGTGCCTGCAGGAGGCACATATCCCTAGACACAGCCACTATTAGCATGTGAAAATTTTTTATGGCTTCATTGTCTTTCCCCTGGCCTCTGTATCATTTTTTCATGTCTCTGGCTAAAACCCTAAGAAAAATATTCAAAAAACTAGCCGTTACCCTTTGTTAAACCCTAGCCCTATTCTAATTTGATGTTACCTTTTCCGGGTCACTTAAAGGTCCTATAGTGCACGTGCTTTATATTTTTGGTCAGCCCCTACTTTATTTTCCTAAGTCTCTAACCCTCGACGACCTTTAATATTTCCTAAGGTCCTCAATGCCTAATTTTTCCTAAAAGCCTAAGTCCTACGCTTTAATTTTTCTTATGTTCTGGCTTAATATTTTCTGGGGCCCGGTCTTCTGACAACATCTCAATCTGATGGTTGGCGTAAGTTCTCAATGACTTTGTCAGTGGCTTGAGATCTTATGCCAGTCATTGATTCTCCTTTATGATGTTGCCTTTCTCTGCAGATGGGTCCATTGCTAGGTGTACATGATTGGCAGTCTCTCATTGGTCCACCTATTTATGATTTGGTAGTTGTTAGTGGGTCTTGGGTTGTTGGCATGTCAGAGGGTCTTGACATCTGCAGTGAATCAATGGTGGGCATAAATTCTTATGAGATGTGTCAAATGTATGAGATTTTGAGACAACTATTGATTCTTTTGTATGACATAACCTTTTCTTTTGGCGGGTCCATCTGCCAGATATGTTGATTTGTTGTACTATGATTGGTCCATGTTGTGTGAGCTGGACGTGTTGTCAGGCGGGCTCGGTATCTCAATCATAGGATTCCTAATCAACGGTTGGCGTGTAAGTGCATAGAATCTTTCAAGCCTTTCAGATCTTGCACTAGCTGTTCGATCTTCCAGGCATCTTAATGTTCTCAATGGGGCCATTTGCTAGGTGGTGCAGGATTGTTCAAATTTTATTGGTCGACATGGATGATGTGGCACGGTGGGGTCACGCTCTATGGTATTGGCTAAGATTCCAGATCGATGATTGGCATGAATGTGCATAGAATCTTTTAAGACCTTTAGATCTTACACCATTTGTCTGATCCTCTAGGTGTTTGTGTCAGAGATAAAGGTAGGTCCAAAGTTACACATAGGCACAGTTGGCAATTTTTCACTGGTCCACGATTTAATGTTTTGGCAGTTGTCAGTGGGTCTTGGGTTGCCGGTGTGTCAGAGGGTCCTGACATCTACAGTGAATCAATGGTTGGCGTAAGCTCTTATGAGATGTGTTAGAGGTTTAAGATCTTGCGCTGACTGTTGATTTCATTTCCTATCAGAGGGTTGTCAGGGTAGGGAGGGGATTCTAGATCAACAACAAGCGTATAGTCTGATGGGATCTTCTGACTGCATGAGATTTTAAGACGGCCATCAATTTTCTAGGTGGGCTAGGGCAGGGACTTGATGATTCTGACAAATGTGTTTAGCGGCCAACAAATTTCCAAAGGGTTTCGCTCATTCGCAAAGAGAATTGGCGGTGTTCCAAAATAATTGGTGATTCGGCGAAGGAGGGTCGCGTAATCGCTAGATATATTGGCGGAGGTAAAAAGTGTTCTATGAACTGGCGAAAAAATTTTGTCACCAGTTCGCCAAATGTAACTGGGATAAATTTATTTTCCTATAGTTGCTAAGTCGTGGGGTTAAGCGATGGGTTAAGGTTTTCACTTCGCGAATAGGATTGGCCTTGTCACATGGTCGCTAGGGGTAACCCGGGGTATTTGGTTGAGTTAAAAACATAAGGCCCGTGAAATGGAGAGATCTAACAGTTGTGATATAAATTTGGCCCAGATTTAAATTATGACCACCGATTTGCTGCTGGCACTTGGAAGTAGCCATTTATTTCAAATTTGAATTCTCTGAGGGTTTCCAGCGACAGGAAGTACTAGAATTTATGGTTTTAATAGATGATTTTGATTTGTTTGGTGGTGTTTGCTATTGCAGTGTGGTCCAGGGTGTTCCATGATCATCTGTAGGGGTTTGTACCATGTTCTTTGTGCTCGAGGTGTGTTTGTAGGTGGCTGATTTGACTAGTTTTCATGGTAATTCCTTGTTGTTTTGTACTGTTCTTGCAGATTTTGATGATTGCAAATCTATTTGAGATTCATTTTCTCCGGGTTGCCTATGTTTCCTGCCACTGTAATAATTTTTGTTGTAATTGGGGTTGGTGTAGTTGTTGAAACCCTAACCCTAGCTGTCCAAAGCTTGTTGCATCCTAGCCAATTTAGGATTCCAAGGCAGCTAGTGGTATATATGGTTGAAGTTTTGATTTTGTAAGGGTTCCTTCTTCTACAAAGTTTTGAGGAGAACTGGTTCCATGAAGGGTCCTTTTCCTGTAGATTTTCTCTACTTCTCTGCATATAGAGTTTTCTTTCTTCCTTTTTGGTTCAGAGAATACAATACGTATTGTAATTGATTTGTCTTATGTATGAGGTTCAATACATTTGTACTGGTATCAGATTTGTCTCCATTTGAGTTTTAGACTTATTGATTGAAGCATCAGGGGTGTTGCAATCTTTCTACTTGCATTTCCTATGTGTTTGCAATAGAGTTGTTTTCGCAGAAGCAACTAGGTCAAGGATTGGTTTTCATGTGTGTATGAACTAGGGTATCAAGGGTATCTCATGTTTGTCTTCTAGTGGATTCTGGTTAATGTATTGCTTGTTTATAGGTCTCTTCTAAGGGGAGGGTTAAAATCTTTTGAATGGCTGATAACACATTTTGAGTACACAAGTGGATTGTTGAAGTATGACCTGATTGATGGTGTATGTTTGGTGTAAGGCATCATCATATTAGAATGTATTGTCTTCTTGTTTCATAGCTATCTATTGCAATAGGGTATTTGACTCTATTGCCCATTGGACAAGGCACTGGTCTATGAGAGACTTAGTGTATCTCAGGGGTACTTTCAAACCCATCATTAAATCATTTACATTCAGTTCTACCCTTTCCCTTTCATGTTGTTAGGATAGGTCTCTAGTTTTCATACTCACTCTATGCAAGTAGGGCTACTACATGAGATCTTGGTTTCATTGAGGTACAAGATACCTACAAGGGTTTGAAGACTATTCCACAATAATGTATCTACAAGCCTATTGTTTATCATGAGGTGTCTTGAGTGTGCAGATAAGGCAATACCCACCTAAGTGATGTGGAGCTCAAAGAAGAAGGAGGATGTTCTTTATCCTCATCAATTGGACTTTTTTCTTGTCAAACTTGAGTGCCTATCCTAAGAATCAAGCCCATCTATTATTTCAAGTTTGGTCCTGCAAGGAAAAGATCCCAACAGGTATAAGGCACGTCTTGTTGCGAAGGACTTTTCATAGGTGGAGGGTATTGATTACTTTGAGACCTTTTCTCCTATCACCAAGATGAATTGTATTCACCTGGTACTTTTTCTTGCAGCTTCATAGGGTTGGACAGTGTATCAGATGGATGTGAAGAGTGCATTCTTGCATGGGGATCTACATGAGGAGATCTATATGGAACATCCTCAAGGTTTTATGTACTAATTTTCTATTGTGTGTAGACTTCAGAGGTCATTATATGGTCTCAAACAAGCCCCTCAGGCTTGGTATGAGAATATGGACTCTTTCTTGCTAGCCTCACACTTCACCCATTGTCATTCTGATCCTACAGTGTACATTCAACATTATGGGGGTGATCTTGTGATACTTGTGTTGTATTTTGATGATCTCATCATCATAAGTAGCTCATCTTCTATGATTCAGAGTGTTTAGAGAGTGTTGATGGAGCAGTTTGAGATGATAGATCTTGGACTTCTGCACTAATTTTTGGGCCTATAGGTTATTTAGTCTTTAGATGGGATTTCCATACACTAGCAAAAGTATGCTCTTGATATGCTTCAGAGATTCAACATGCTTGATTGCAAGCCTACTCCCACACCTTTTTTGTCAGGTGTTATTTTTTCTACCACTTGCCCTACTCCTTTAGTGGACTCTGCCTTATATAGGAGACTTGTGGGTATTTTTTTGTACTCGACACACACTCGTCCTAACATTTCCTTTGTGGTTGGCATTGTCTCTCAATTCTCCCATGATCCTCATGAGAGTCATTGGCAAGCTACCAAACATATTTTGAGGTACATTCGGGGCACTACTTCATATGGCATTCACTATACATCAGGTGATCCTCACATTGTTGGTTTCACAAGCACTGATTAGGGTGGTGATATAGATGGTCAGAAGTCTACTTTTGGCTTTGTTTTTTTTCTTGGTTCTGGTCCTATCACATGGTCTTGCAAGAAGCATACTGATATTGCATTATCATCTACAGAGGCAGAGTATCGAGTAGTTGTGCTAGCTAGTCAGGAGGTCTTATTGCTTTGACAATTGATGATAGAGTTTGGGTTTCCTCCTGATAGTCCTACTCTTGTTTGGTGTGACAATCAGAGTTCCATTCATATTTCATGCAACCCAGTTGAGCATCAGCAGACCAAGCACATTGAGATCCATATGCATTTTATCAGGCAACTAATTCAGGATGGTTCTCTCAGCTTGGAGTATGTTCCCACTTTGGAGCAGGTTGCTGACATCTTCACTAAGCCTTTTGCATCCCAATGGTATCTTCAGTTGTGTTCTATGCTTGGGGTGAAGGAAGTTGTCCTTAGGGGGTCTCATTGAGGCCTACCTTCCTTTCTTTTTTTTCTTCTTTCCGCATCTTTCTATCTCTTTTTGGATGAGGGTTTTTCCCATGCGGTTTTCCCTATTTCTCTATTTCATAGAGATTTGGTTGTGATTGGGTACCTCATCAGGCCATGTTGCCAGGACCCAAATTTGCATTCAACATTGTAGTTCCTTTGCTTCTTTCTTGCATTGTTTGTAGTTGCATTGTTGCTCATCTTATTGGGGGGTGTTAGGGTAAAGAATTAATTTAATTACATTGATTAAATTAACTTTACTACCTCTTAAGATTTCCCTTTATGCACTTGCATTAGTCATTTAATAATTAAATCTAATTATTAAATGCCTATTTACCTATTAGGGTTTCCCATTAGGTTTTCGATCTCCTTCTATAAGGATTGCTCCATTGTATATTTACATTATTCTTTTTGGTCGATAATAATAAAATTTCATATTGTCAGAGCAAAACCCTTGTCTGTTTCCTACAAATTTCTTCCTTGTGACAAGTTTTTGCATGCTGGTTTCTTGGGCTTAATAGATTTTTTTTTCATCAAATCTTACAGATACAAGTTATTTTGGAAGGTTATCATTGTTTGCCATTATAGATCTAACATATTAATGTGTTAAAGTTTTTGTGGGCACTGACTCACCCCTCCCCTCTCAGTAACCTATCTCTCCTAATTCCAACAATTGGTATCAGAGCACATTTCTCTTATTGGACAGTTTAACCACTAAAGGGTAAAGATCTAAGACATGGAGAGGTATAAGCTAGAAAAGACTATTAAGAATCAAAAGATTCAGATATAGATGTTTGTTGAATAGTATAAGAAAGCCAATGAAGGACTGAAGAAATTACTGGTTGAAAGGAAGAACCTAGCTATTTTGCAAAATGAGATTGGTTACCATGAAAAAACAATTGATGACATATTTGATCATATTGGATCTAGTTCTGGAAGCATTTTTGATGGATCTGAAAGTATAATCTCTGATTTGTCTGAAAAGAATCAACATTTAACTAATCAAGTGAAAGCACTACAAATCGGTCAAGAATCTCAGATGGTGAGAATGGTAGAGACAATGAACAATGCTAGAAAAGATGAGCAAGAAAGGAATCTAGCTATTGATGACTGAAGACAAATGTCTGAACAACTTCAAGCAAAAGAAAGTGAAATATAGAGACTCATCGATCACCATTTTCAAGTATCTAATTAGATGATGATTGTGAATCAAGAAGTAAACTGAGTAAATGGAGAATTGTCAAGGAATCTTGAAGAAGTTGCAAGACTCGGAGAGGAGAATGAAAAGCTCAGAAATGAAGTGAAAACTCAAAAGCAACACAATGAAATGAAGAAATTGGCTGAGGAAAGTTCTAAGAAGATTGATGAATTTTTGATTAATCAAAGAAGATTTGGGAGTAAAGCTGGTCTAGGCTATACCGGTGAAGGAGAATCATCACATCAAGCTGAAGAAGTCAACAAAAATCAAAATCAAAGACCTAAAGTGTTAAAATGTTACCAATGTGGCAAACTGAGACATACATCTAATGTGTGTAGAAGCAAAGCATAAGGTAAACCTCCTGTCACTCCTAAATTCAATGGATATTATTATTATTATGGTAAGTATGGTCACCAAGCTTATGAGTGTAGAGCTAAATAGAATGATATTGATAACAATACTACTATGGAGAAAATATGCTATAGTTGTAATAAACATGGACACACTGCATGAGAGTGTAAGGCTAAGATGAAACAAGTATGGACTCCTAAGTAGAAAACACAACGCAAGCCATATCAACTGAAGAAACAAGGTAACTCCTATGTTTGGGATTATAACACATGGGCTAACTATGTTGCATGTGGTAGATATGGACACATTACAGTGAATTATAACAAGAAAAGATAGGCTGGACAATCAAGAAGCTGGACAAGAACTGGAATGACATGTATGCACTGTCATAAGGTCATTCATTTAAACAAGGACTGCAAAGATCGAGCACCAGAGGAAAATCATGTATTTGAGAGTGGAAACACTATTGTAGACATCATGAAGATAAGAAACACTATGTGGAGAAAAACATCTAATGAGAATGCTGAATCAAGTAATGCTATCGGTGAAACCTCATCCAATGGATTGGGTGACATCGGTACCTCCACTTAAGGTGATATAGGTATGTATGGGACTGATATTTCAAAATAATCACATTTTACATACAGTTCCCTATATATGTTGTGCACATACCAAATCTGCATGAATGAAGATGCATTATGGTTTATATGTCTTGAGCTAACAAAGTTATACAGTCGGTAAAAGTAAGACTGAGCATTGGTTACTCATCGGTAATCACTATTCAAGGTTAACCGAACATCAGTATGAACCGAGCAAGGAAATCTTGTGTTAACCGAGAAGATAAAAGTTTACAGTTGTCATCAAGCTGACAGTTGTCATAAACTGAAAAGTAGGTCAGGCATTTAATGTATAAAGTTTTAAGCAGGAATATCAAAAATTCTATAAATACACAAATGCAAGAGTTCATTTTTCACATTTCAGATATCAGAGAGCTAAGATTTCATAGAGAAAGTTTGAGCAAGAATCCTTCAACAAATTCAAGTCATTGCAGATTGAACCAAGCACACTCTTTGATACATTCTGAGTAAGTTGAAACCCTACCGAGCACATTTCTCATATTTATCAGAAAACCTAGTTTTTAGAAATGGCATCTACTGTGACTTCATCTAAGGTTGTGGATGAAGAAGTCAATTTAATTATGTCAGCAAGTTATAAGGAACCTCCTTATAAGTTACACCCTGAAGTTGCATCGAAAATGGATATAGCGGGTGCTTTTTCAAGCATCCCACCTAGGGTTTTGTTGATGGAAGATATAAGATCGTACATACATTGTAAAATTGGGGAAATTGGAGATTTCAATATGTATGTTGTGTTTCAGGCACTTTGTAATGAGAAAATGGAACTAAAACTAGATCACAAATTGGTTGAGACACTTGGTCTCACTTGTGCCCTAGATTTTCTGAAGAATTTCAAGAATGAATGGATTAGGGTTGTGTTAATCAGATATCATGAAGGTACATTTTTGCTAGAGAAACTGATCAAAGTAACTAAGAGGATGATTAGTAGGGTTACTAGTTACCTGACTGCTGATAAGGTCAACACATTTTGAAGCATTGCATGAACCAAAGTTGAGAAGAACACTAGTGCAACATGGGATGGAAGAGCATTAAAGATTTCAACAATTGTGGATCCCAAAGTAAAGTTTGCAGCACATGTTATTGGTTATAAAATCTTTTAGTCGAGCAGGTCAAATAGTGTACCATGTAGTGCAGTAGACATGGCTTACAAATTGATAAAGAAGGGTCATCAGATAGACCTAGTTGAGCTACTACTGAGACAAGTTGAGGATAACATGAAGACAATAAAGGCACAAAAGTCCAATACCTACACTGCTAGCATTACCAAAAGACCCCAATGCTACAAGGTTTGGAACCTTTGAAGAAGCTAAGTCTAGAATCAAGATAGGTTTGGTCATTAATAAAATGACAAGGAAGGCTAAGAAGATGAAAAAGTTTCTATCTGAGAAATTTGAGAAGGATGCAGACTCATCTAAGGAGTCACCGGTTGAACAGGAAATTGAAGGTCAATTAATGTTGGTTGACAAGGCGTATGACAGTGAGGAAACTGAATCTAATGAAGAACAAGAAGCTACACCAGTTCCTCCTACTAAAGCTCCAAAGAAGAGGTAGTTACTAGTACAGATAGGTGCATGCACAAGATCATCAACTGTGACTTCACCACCATAGAGGGACATAGAGAAGGTTATAAAATGAAAGGCTGCTACACCAACAAAGACATATGCAAAGAAAGGTTGGAAGGTTGTAGATGATCCACCAAAGAGAAAAAGAAGAAAATTGATAAGAGGCAAGGACGATTTAGAGGATGAAGAGGAAGAAAATAATCAAGGACAATTCAAGATTGTTAGTAACAAGAATTGTTCAATTGATGATGCCATTGAGGACATATTGGAGAATGGAGACATCTCGGACCCAAAACTTAAAAGATTTGACAAAATGTCAAATGAAGATCAAAATAAAATAGAGGAAGCTGTCATCTAGATGATGATACATTTCAAAAGAGTTCCACTAGAGTTTAGTACACAACTCCCAGTTGCACTTGAAGAAAGAATAAACCAGAAATGGACTTATGAATTGGAAACTGAGAAGAAGATGAGAGAACAAATCCTAGCTTTGGTAGCATGAAATTTATCTTATATGGAGGAGATAAAAGAACTTATGGAATCATTGGTGAAAATATTTCCAATCAAAAACTAAGCTATGCAAGTACTGGATGAGAACCTTGCAGATCTTGACAAAGTAGGTCAAGTCATTTGGACATCCATTCTTGCTGTGAAGAAACAAAAGGAGAAAATTGCTTTTCAAAATTTGTCTAAAAAGAGAAAGAATTCTAAAGGAAGAGGAATTTTTATTGAAGATGATAATGCACAAAAGAAGTAGGAAGAAGATATATCAGTTACCAAGGTAATTGATACTACAGTTGTGCAAGAGATTCATGATAGTTCACAGGATGCACCAGATCTTGCAGAGATCCAGATCCTAGATATAAATGACTATGATGTACTCATTGAGGACATCACCAATGGTGATCTTAATGATAGGGATAATGATGAGGATGTGAATACTACACCAGCACATGCACAAGATGAGGCACCATTTACCAAATGTGCATTCACATCTTTACCGGGTGAGCTTCCAATTTTAGTTGAAGCTATTGAAATTCTATCAAAGAAATAACCCGAAGGCTCTATCCCTAAGAAACCATGAGACACAACTAGGGAACCAAGCAATGAACCTCCTGCCGAGACAAACAAGCCTGAAGAAATAGAGGCCAATAAATCAGAAACATAGAATAAGGAAGAGCCAAAAGATACAAAGGAAACCCCACCAGACACAACTTCAAGAGGCTCTGACTCATTCTACTAACACACAAGTTACTAATGAGCAAAAAAATGATGATAATGTGTCTACCAGATAGAATACACCAAGGGCAATAGATGAAAAGGCTATTGTTGTTATAGCAAAAGAGCCCGAGAAGAAAAAGAAAAAGAAGGGTAAAGGAAAAGGGTCGGTCACTCTAAATGAAGTGATTATTATACCTGAGTGTGACCCAAGGAACCTTAGCCTTGAGGAATTGAGCAAATATGGGGAATTATGCACAAGAAAAGTAGCACGAGAGAAGTTAAAGAAAGAGACTAAATGCAAAAAGATATTAATAGATGTTAGGGATATCTTACAACAGGTAGTACCTGAAGTGAACATTAATGAAGATAATCCTATCATAGACCAACTTGCTTTACTTACTAAGAAGATAAATGCCCTAGACATTGATGTTGACAAGTGAATTGAAGAAAGGGAAGAGTCCAAGATTCAAAAATAACTTGCAGAAAGAATTAGCCAAGAAGTGGTAATTAACAAGGTCAAACTAGCAGAGGTAATAACCAAGATCAAATCAATAACTTAATTAACTTGTCAATTCTTACTAAAGCTATGCACTGTCGGATCATTCACTACTGAGATCAGTGAAAAGATAAAATCACTTGAAAATGAAATCACAGTCAGTGCACATGCAACTACAACTGAGCCACAAGCTTTTGCTAAGCATATACTTAGAGTTCAAAAACTCAGGCAGTTGATAGAAGATCTTAAGAAACAAGAAGAGCGGATCACTGATCAGGTTACTGAGTTGCAGATAGAACTCATTCCATACCTAAAAAAATTTTAGAAACATATTGTCAAAGCGGAGAAACTTGTTGCAACACTAGAGATTTCGGTATTGGAGAACATCTTTGACATGCATGCACAAGTCGGTCTTGAGCACATTGGTCTCACCAACTTGAAAGAGGAATGGGAAAACCTCTTGGAGTCACTCAAGAAAACCCATCAGCACATTTTTGACAAGTTGTAAGTATACCATTTTTGTATTTGGCATTAATATCAAAAAGGGGGAAATTCAATGTATATGCCAAATATGAGTATTTTTTTTGCCTAAGTATACTACACATTACCGAAGCATGTACCGAGGGGGAGTACTTAGAAATTTTTGATATGTTTATGTATATGGTGGAGATATAAGTGTTTTGAGACATAAGGTCTATATACATTCAAGTTTTGATACTAATGCCAAAGGGGGAGATTGTTATCTCTATTGAGTGTTAAAGGTTGTCATTAGTATCGAAGGTTATCTACAATATCGGTCAATTACATATATGAAGCTAATCGATAACTATAAGAAAAATAGGACAATCGGTTATAGTGTATACACCGAGCATCAACATACACTAATACCAAGCAATAGTAAACACCGAGCGTCAGAATAAACACTGAGTAGTTTATACAGTATTTACTAAGGATCACAAGAAATGGCATAGTAATCAGGAATGACACATTCTTCTATGCAAATGGTTACAACAGATCATAAAATGTATCACCAAGATCGAGAACAATTTATTGTTAAGATATGATGAAGATTCTATGTAATAGCTTGATCTAGGTCATCTTTGTACACTATAGATCTTAGGGTTTTGTCTAAGATTTGTAAACCTAATTTTGTATAAGTGGCATAATGTTGTATGCTATATATTTTGTATGTTACATCATTTTGATAAGGGTAAACTGATGTATGAATAGAAAAGCACATTAAGTTCTAGACAACCTTCAAGATTATTAGTTAACATACAAAGCAGATCAGTATTCAAAAGTTTATCAAATTAAGCAGAATCAGAGCAGGCTAACCGAGCAGTTCAGAGCAGAGATTCATCACAGTAAAGGTGATATTTTTGTTAGTACTTTATTGATTTGTATTAGACAATCAAGTTGTCATTAGCAGATAGTTACCTATTTCTTTCTAACAATTGTAATAGAGTTTTGGTTAAATCTCTTAATAGAGTAGACTTGACAATCTTTTGTAAATCTATTAACCGACTACACACTCAAGTAGTGTTGCTAAAATCCTATAACTAGGTAGATCTAGAAAATATAATATGTTACTCCTAATAGGTTAAGATCACCAGAAGTGATCAAAACTTGTAGCCCTAACAGGAAAACCTTTTCTATCTGTAGTGGTGAAGAATTTGTGGGTGTCATCCCCACCACAGTTTTTACTTTCTAACAAGGGTTTTTGCGTTACCAAAATACTTGTGTTATGTGACTGATTATATTATTGATTTCATGTTATTTAATTTTACAAGTTGAATGGATGAATGATACATGTATTAGATACAAGTTATTTTGGAAGGTTATCACTATTTTCCATTGTAGATCTGAAAGGTTAATGTGTTAAATTTTTTGTGGGCACTGATTCACCCCTCCCCTCTCAGTACCCTATCTCTCCTAATTCCAATAGAATCTGGGAAATGTTTACCCCAGAAAAGAAAGGTCAATGCGAGATGGGAATCCTAGATCTGAAAGTCTAAAATCCCTCTGGCTTGATTTTCCTTATCCTAAATGTTGGTTTATACGTTGCAGGCCATTATAACTAAAAGATAGGGAAAAGGGGTATAGGGATTTGGGTTTGGGAATACATAAATAATTGGTGGCCAACTCTAGGCTAAATGAAACTTGATTCTCAAGCCTGAGGTCCCAAAGGTCTTGCAACCAATGACATATTTAATGCTTTGGAATTTAGAATGGGTTTCGAGAATAGACCTCCTGGAAGAGTGCATCTTTTTGAGGTAAGGGTGGCACTGAAATCATCTAAGGATAAACAAACCTACTTGAAAGAGCATAGTTTTTGAGGTAAGATGTGGCATTAAAATCACTTGAGGCCAAAAGGAATTATGCATTAAATGCTATTAGCACAGTGAGGGAAAGTGGTACCCTCATTAACTTAGTACAACCTAGGATAGATAAATAGGGCATTACAAATCCCTAATTGATAATTTTTTAATCAAAATCTAGGGCCTTGGATTTTAGGGTAAAAGAGGAAATCTAACCAAAAAAAATGATGAACTCTATGGAAGCTAGGGCATGGATTTCATAAGGAAATCCATGATTCTAAACTAAAAAATAAAACCCTAAACCACAAAAGCAAGAACAACATGAAAAACATGAAAACAACAAGAAAGAACTTCAAGAAAATAGAAAAGAATTCATACCTTCTTAAACTTGAGAGGAAGAACATACACAAATTTATCAAACAACAAAAAATGTAAGACTATCTTTAAAATTCACAAATAAACTCTTTTTTAGGGAATCTATATCGCAAGAAAGCTCAGTCTCTTGTTTGAAAATTTGGTGAGTAGAAATGAGCTTCACTTTGGGCATTTTTAGCCTATTGAGTTTGGTGCATCGAATGAATTTGTAATTCACTATTGACATGGGGAACTTGTGTGCACCAGAGACTAAAATTCTTGGATATCATAACATTCTAAAGAGTTCAAATAATTCATTAAGTATTACGAAAACTTAGGGTTTTGGTGAGCCAGCCAAGGGACCAAAAACAAAAAAGGGAGGTTTTTGGGGTCTAGGACTCTAGAAAAAAGAAAAACAAGAAAGAAAAGACAAGAAAGAAAAGACAAGAAAGGGGGGCCCAACATTTACCAAGAAAAAGTGTTGGGATGGGTATGGAGTGCATAATAGTTCATATTTCTATTAGTCCAATTAATTAAACCTAGTCTAGTTGGCTTTGAGAGTGGACCTAGTCTCCTCAACTAGTAATTGTGAGTGATTGTTTGGTTTGGTCTCATGAAGCTCAATGGATGATTAACTGAGCTCTCGTAAGGTGTCTTAGGGATTGTGAGCATCTGATTCTATGGTTATGTGTCGGGTTGTCATGGAACCCTTGGAAATGTTGTAGACTTTTTCTTGTGCATGATTGTGTACTAGTTGTCATGTTCTTGTTTGTGTTTTTTGTTATGTAATTCACATGACTTGATATTGCTTCAAAGAAAAACCCATACATGTTTTACCCTTTGTTCCAAGGGTTCCTTGGCATGGCATTACATAATTTAACTTCTCTCATAGATATGTTAGTTAAATGAATAACAAAAATAAAGGGGTTGACCATTCATATGAATTCATTAACTAAATTCATGAATGAGTAAAATGGATTTGATTGAAGATTTATATTGTAAGTAGATTTGAATAAATTGATAAGACAAGGTAGTCAACTAAGTGAGATGGATTTTAATAGTTTAATAATTACATAAACGAACTATCAGTCTACATGAGATAAAAATTGATATTAAATTAAATACATTAAGATAATATATGAAATGAATAAATGTATGGATACATAAAAATAAATAAATAAAAATAATGGATAAATAAGTGAATAATAATTCATTAAATTAATGATCAATGGTAGCTTGGTTTAAAAAGTATTAGGGATTATTTGATTAATTTATTAGGCATTAGGAGTCCTAGGTAATGGGTGGACAATAAGGTGATAATCTATGTTGATTATTTGTAACAAGGCTATTATAGAAAAAATATTTTATTTAGGTGTCTACACTAACTACCACTTATATTAGACCTCATATTTTTATCATGGTATTTATCCAAATATAAATGTATTTGATTAAAAGGAATATTAATAAAAATTTAAATATATGAATAATAAGATATGAGAGAAGTTGGCAATACATTAAGATGTTGAGAGGAAATTTCAAGGCTTGAAAAGGCACCTATACAAGACAAATCCAAGCAACTTGATGTTGAGCACGGGAATTTCTCTTCTTAAATGTGAACTATAAATTCTCTACCTAGAAACTTATTTATATGTTATAAGGCTTCTCTACTTACACTTGAAGGGAGAAGTGGCTACTCCACATTTTTTATTGTTCTCCTTCTCTTTTCAACTTGATCTTGAAGGCCCTGTTTGTTTGCGGGAATTGGAATTTGAAACAAAACCTGATTATCTCAAAATCAAGTTTTGAAATTTCGGTTTTGTGTATTCGGAAGATAGTTTGGACCCTTTGGTTCACCTGGAAGATGGCTGAGACAATCCATATTTTGCGTTTGGTTGCCATTTTCGAAATTGGAATTGGAAGTGACAAATTCTAATTTATGTGTTTGGTTTGCAATTTCAAATTGGAATTGGAATTACATTATCCAGTTTCTATGTTTGGTTCTACATTTTCAATTGGAATTATATTTTGAGAAAAAAATTTAAGTTTTTATAATTATTATATAATGTTTTAATTTAATATTTTATTTTTGTTGTCCATTTTTTATTTATAATTTTTTTTAAATTAATTTATATTTTTATATAGAATATCATAAACAAAATTTAATATTTTTTTACAATATTGTGAAGAGTAAACTTAACTTTTTTTAATAATTTTATACAATATCATAAACAATATTATAACAAGAAAGTAATTATAGCATTGCTCGATATCACATCAAAATATAAATAAGTCATCTAGTCCACATATATAGCTATTTCTTTATAATGACCCAACAAATGGCTGAACTAAATAGTATGATTGTTGCACAAAGTAAACATCATAAAAACATGACATCGACTTTATACGTAGCCTCCGCTTTTGCAAAAGATTTTTTGAGTGCTTTGCAAGACTTGCACTCGTCATCCACAACAGGTATATGTGGAGAACGTGCAGATGACGTAGACAGTGACAAGGTGTCATTGGCCCACCGAAAGTACTCACATCCACTGCCATCCTACAATACAAATCTAAGTTAGTCTCACTATAATGACTAATATTTATTCTTTGTAAATATTTAAATATTGTGCAATTAACAACCTTTTTCTTATTTTTTCAACTCCAAAATTTACGATCTGGATTATCCTGCGTGTGTGACATCTTTAACACGCAGCGTGATCCATCAGCACACTCACACATAGGGACATTTACCATAGCCATCAACACTGTATCAAGCAAATTTTTGTTCATTCATATATAACAAAATGACTATATTGTATGAGTACAAATTGAAAAAGTTTCATTTATGTTGATATTAAAAATTTATAGAAAAAATATAATGACACAGCTATAGCATCAGATAGAAGTTTTGGGGAAGAACAATATCCATGAACTAAATGGTGGTGTGAAAACACACCATTAAATAAGAAAATGCAAGGAAATCCACACTCTACACCCTTATGCCCCACATTCGATGAGCAACCATCTCATATCTTGCTCATTATTCCCATTACTTTCCATATTGTTAGATGGTCAATCCTGCATCTACAATTTAAACATGCTAGAAAAACTAAAACTTGTTTATTTTTAAATGGACTACACCAAGGAGTACCATCAGAAATATTGACCGTTTACAAACATGAACAGTAAACAATCATCAGATAGCTCATTTTTTATCATCATACGTGGATATTTTTGGCATCAATGTTTCAAATAGCTTTTGGATTTGATTGTGTAGATAGCTATGGATCACACTCTGTGATCCATCATCAGGATGAAAGAGACCAAAATGATTGCAACAGACCAAAATGATGGTCTTTTCTTTCAATCATTTTTCTCTCTTCCATCTTGATGAAGGATCACAGAGTGTGATCGTAAATGTTGATGCCAAAAATATCTTCAAAATCGAATCTAGAAGCTATTTCAAACATATTTAATGTTAGCATATGTGTAGTCTCACTTTATTTTCATATGTGTAGTCTCAAAAATATCCATTTATGTTTTTGTACCTATCACGTGGTTTTAAAAAATGAATGAAAAATGAAAAGAAATTAAAAATGAAATAGAGCATTGAAAAAAGTAGAATTATTTAACTTAATTTCATAATGCAACAATAATAAAAAGATGGTTAGGGTATATACATACAGAATCATGAACAATACAGTCATCTACCAAAACACATTTATAAAATCATGTCTGAAGAACTAGAAATGGATAGTTATGAGACTACACCTTAACAATGCATTAAATGAAGCATTCATCATGTGGTACTCCTTCCTGTATTCCACTTAAATATGCTAAAAGAAACAACACTAAAAAATGCAAGCTAATATGTCTATAAAAGCACATTAATGAAAACAATGGTCAAGGGAGGGCAGGCTTGTTTGTCCTTTAATTCAACAAGATCTTGCAATACCAAAACATTAAACCAATATGCACCAATATGCCATTGATGGACCTCTGAAAGCACTCAAAATTCAAAAGAAAAGAGAGAAACAAGGTTTCCTACCTTGAAGTGGAGAGAAAAACCAAAATGGAGAGGAAGACAAGCACACTCTGTGAAAGCCAACATAATCACTAGCAACACAAAATAATCTTGGCATGGCTCCAACGAATTAACACAATAAGTATACCAGTGGGTACTTACTAGTGGCTACTGTATACCAGTGTATACCAAAACAAAGAGGGAAAAATGAAAGAAATAACTTGATTGGGTTTACACATGATCCCAAGAGAAGTTCTAAAACATCTTTGCATGGCCATTGAGAGAGCAAGTTTTTACAATTGATTATACATTTTTTATGTAAATTTTACTTCACGAATCACAAAAAAATGCATGGTAAGAGGAAAGATGGGTTCAACTTGTGTTCCAACATAAATATCATTGACTTCCATTTCTCATAAGAGTGCTGACAAACTATATTTTGTAATGGAGATATACCAGTGTATAGTGTAACCAGTGTATATTATTATACAACCACTGGCATACAGTCCAATCAGTGGATAAACTTAACAACATCTTGAACATGCATTGCATGTTCAAGATGCATTTCATGTTCAAGATGTTAAGTTTATCCACTGATTGGACTGTATGTCAGTGGCTGTTAATTGTTATACACTAAGTTTGCACCTTTGTCTCAAGCTCTCGTAGTCTTGATAACCTAGTATAACATGGGAATCATCTCCAGGTTGTGGAACCTATGCTAACTGAGATGAGACCTCCAGGTTCTAGGCTAGTTCCTCTTGGATAATCACCCTAATTTGCTTCTTAATAGGAAAAGTAAATCTTTTGAGGGAAAGGGATAGAAGGAATGCTTGAAAGGGAAATGACTGAAAGCAAATTATCCTACTAGGTGATACACCGAAAATATGGTATGAATTACAATATAAAAGATGAAATCAATGAATAGACTTAGGCCTAGGTGATCACAACTCACTGAATAGGTTTTCATAAGTACTTCATAGAAGGGTCTGTAGATAAAAAGAGTTATTTGGGGAAAGAGAGATTCTTTCACAAACAATAACACCCCCTAGAATTAGACAACAATCTATGACCTACAAACAAACATTCACCTCTGTAACTAGCTATAGTAATGAGACAAGATATTTAAGGGGCTGAAGTATACCCACAAAAGCACTCACATCAAATCATCCACAATGATACACAAAATTGTAGAAAGAAAGAGGGATCAAGAATCCTAAGATATCACTGAGAAACATGTAAATACTAAATTCATTAAGAAATAACTCACAAAAGAAGGCATAGGGACATGAAGAATGTCACAAAAATACCTTCAATATCTGAATTATCAATGGGAGGTTACAAAATGTAGAAAACCAGAGGACGGAAAAAATGTCTTAGATAGCCTTCTAAGAAAAGATATTTTTTCTCTTTACAAAATGTGAACTCTAAGCTGTAAAGATCTCTAAAAACAATATATACAACTATTGCACACCGACATGAGTAAAAAATCTAATTAGGGTTACATAAATCTACATAAAATAATCCAACACTAAACCTATCATTTCTGATCATAAATATTCATGAAAGTATCTCAACCAATCAGATATGTCTTGAGTGCCCATCCCTGTACTGAATCTACCTGCAGAAAAAGAGCCTTGATCCAACTACCCCTCTACAAGTTAGGCCATCATGAATGCTCAAATTTGATACTCTTAGAAAGTAAGAATCCACCAAGAACATCTGCCCAGATCTTTTCCTCATCTATTCCAACTGCAACTGCCCCTGAAAACATAAATTTTGAGCTACCCATGCTTGCAAACAATCAACAGGAACAAACAGAAGAAAACCCATGAAAGATACTACAATCCCCTTTTGAAAAAGTCAAAGGCCACATCATAGCAACCTAGACCAATAAAAATTGGCCACCTCAGCAAACGGACCCGCAAAAGTCAAAAGAAATCCAGTCCCTTGCATCGGATGGTGGTTGCATGATCGCATGGGATCGAAAGATCCCACGTGGTTATGTGACCACTGTTGGATCTTCTTGCGACTAAGAACTAGGCCCAAGGAAATATTAAAAGGCCAGGATGTAGGAAGCTTAGGAAAATAAAGGGGGACCCCAGTGACAAACCTTAGTCACATGATCGCATAGCATGAAAATGACCTATGCGATCATGCGACAAACCACTTAAAGAGAACAAAGGGTCACAACCTTCGAGCACATGGGTTTTGTGGCTAAGTAGCCTAAAAGGGTATATATTAAATTAGGATGGGCCATGGGTATTTTAGGGGATCATGGGGTTCAAATGGTCACACATGAATTTTAATGGCCTTCAAACCAGAGAACTAAACAATTGAACAGGCATATAATCATGGGAATTTTTGAGGGGGCTAACACAGGATTAAAAATGCCAGACAGAGCAGACCAGGCCAAATTGCATAGGATGGGAAATTTGGGTAACATTTTGGTGATTTCTGCTGGATGACAGCCTGCTAGACATGGAAAACCAGTGGCCTTGACAATCCATTGGGCATTGGATCATTTTAGGAATGCAAAATTTTGATAGAGGGGAAAAAATTGAACCAGAAAGACAAGCCTGTGCACTGGCACTTCTTAAAAAGCAGGAAACTAACCTAGGAAAATAGGGAAAGAAAAACAAGAAACATATTTACAAGAATTTACAGAGAGGGGTTAACCTCAAAGAAGGGCTTCAAGTGGAAACCATTCATTGATATTAGCAAGGGAACTCCTTCAAGGGTTGATAGTTGAAAAGCATTAGACCCCTTGCACTCTATTATAACAAATGGTCCACCCCAGAATGAATCAAATTTTGTATGCCTGCCAGGTTTGGACCTGAACTCATCCCACTTGAGGACTACATCTCCAACCTTGAAATTTTTGATTCTGGCTCTTTTATCAAAACCCTTCTTTGTCTGAATCTGATGGGATTCCATATCCTTCATGGATTTGTCTCTGATCTCTTCTAGTTCCATCAGCTGAGCATATCTGATCTACAAAGGATCTCCTTCTTCAAACAGGACATATTGAGTAGCCAAGTCCAGAGCTGGCAATTTAGTTGAAATGGACATTTTGGCCTCTTTGCCATATACTAGCATATAAGCAGAATTACCAATGATTTTCTTTAGGGTAATTCTATCCAGCCATATTGTAGACCTCAGCTTAGTATGCCAATCTCTCTGATTTTCTTGAAGAGTCTTCTTGATTATCCTAATCAAGTTCTTATTGGTGGATTCTGCCAAGCCATTGCCTTGGGGGTAGTAATTGGAACTGGTATTAAGGTAAATTCCATTCTTGACTGCCCACTCTGAGACTTTGAGGCCTGTAAATGCTAATGCATTATCTGATATTATGGAATCTGGAGTGCCAAATCTATGAATTATATCATCATAAAGGCTTAAGAAAACACTCTCATTTGATTCTTTCAAAGCAACTGCTTCTGTCCATCTAGTGAAATAATCTATTACAATGATTATCCACTTGTGTCCTACACTAGATGGAGGATTGATCATTCCAATGAAATCTATACCCCACTTCATGAAGGGTTTCTCTGTTCTGACTGGCTGTAAGGGCAAGGCTGCAAGCCTTTCTTTTCCTGCAAACATGGCACACTTGATGCATTTTCTCACATACTCATGGCTATCCCTAAAGATAGATGGCCAATAGTATCCATCCCTCATAATTTTAAAAGCAGTAGTCCTAGGAGAGAAATGACCTCTAGAAGGTCCATCATGAAACTCAAATAGGACATCAGCTATCTTTTCTGAATCTATGCATCTTAAAAGGACACCATTGTGATCCTTTCTGAAAAGAACTTCATCAATCAGCACAAAAGGAATAAATTGCAATCTATAATACCTTCTTTTTACTGAATCTAGGCCTGTAGGACATTGTCTTATCTTCAATTAATTGATCATGTTAGGCAACCAACTTGTTGCCTTGGCTTGTTCTTCTGTAGAATGCACCACCAGAGATGCATCTATTATTTCTTATTTCTTTGAACCTTCATCCTCTGCCAAATGCTCACAAAGACCTCTTCCTCTAACTAGCTTGGTAGTTTGAATATCAATGTCATATTCCATCACCTTGGTGATCCAACCAGCTCTTTTCTCATTTAGGTATTTGGAAAGCAAAAACTCTTTGACACTTGGATGAGTAACTTTTAAATGTACCTTGCTATGAGTCAATAGATATCTAAATTTTTTAAGGCTCTTTACCATAGCAGGTACATGTTTTTCTACAAAAGAGTATCTCTATTCATACTCCTCTAAACCTTTGCTAAAGAAAGCAATAGGCTGCTCCAATCCTTCTGAATTTTCTTGGGTCAACATTGTGGATATAGCATCATGACCTCCATAAGCATAAAGGATAAAATCCTTACTGAAATTTGGGTTTAGGAGAGCAGGGGCTTCTGTTAAGGCCTCTTTGATAGCCTAGAAATTGGCTTTCCCTTCTTTAGTCCAACTAAAAGTTGAACTCTTCTTTAGCATGGCTGTCAAAGGCTTGAGTAAATCTACAATGTTAGGCAAGAACCTCCTAACAAAATTAATCTTTCCTATGAAAGATTGGAGACATTTCTTGTGATGTGGTAGGGGTAGCTTTAGGATAGCTTTAATTCTCTCATGATCCACTGTAATTCCTTCTTTGGATACTACATATCCCAATAGTTTTCCTTCGTGAACTGCAAAAACACATTTCTTGGGATTAAGAGATATCCCAAACTCTCTACACCTTTCAAAGATCTACCTCAAATGTTTGATGTGATCTGCTACATGCTTAGAATAAATAGTTATGTCATCCAAGTAGACCAGTACAAACTTGTACATAAGGCTTTTAAAGGCCATATCCATTGCCTTTTGAAATGTAGCACCTGTATTTGACAAACCAAAGGGCAACTTTTGATAATCCATAGTTCCCCACTTGGTTGTAAATGTAGTCTTCTATTGATCCTCTTCATTAACTAGGATCTGATTGTATCCTAAATAGCCATCCAATAATGAAAATCTCTCGGATCTAGAGACACATTGTAAGATTTGTTCCATGGAGGGCAATGGATGGCAGTCTTTTAGAGAAGCTCTGTTAAGATCCCTGAAGTCAACACATAACCTCAGCTCCCCATTCTTCTTCCTAATAGGAACAAGGTTGGAAACCCAACTAGTATGCTTGATGGGGTAGATGATACCACTTTCTATTAATTTGAGCACTTCCTTATGCATAAGTGGCTCAAGCTTGGGATTAACAAGCGTTTGCTTCTACCTTACTGGTTTGGCATTAGGTTCTAATTCAATAGTGTGTTGAGCAAGGGTAGGATCAAAACCTTTGAGGTCCTAATATTTCCATGCAGATATATCACTGAATTCTTTGAATAATTGAGTGTAAGCTTTCTTGTCCAATTCAATGTTCACTTTTCCAAATTGTAAGCTCTTACCTGGTTCCAACTCTAATTCAACACAATGTTCTTGTCGGACTACCAGGCCAGCTTTATTTTTCTTGACTTCATCATCCTTGTTGAAGATAGTCTCTAATGTAACAAGACCTCTAGGCATCTTATTGGACTTGAGTTGTATCACTTGATCACCATAGTTTTGTGATAGCCTATCTTGATTATGTTTTGAAAAAACATCTTCTTCAAACAAGAATTGCAGAATCTATTCATCATTGTCAAACACTTGCCAATTGATGTTATTATTAGGAATAGAGGGTCTGACAATCACTTTGATATGCTATTGATCTACCTCTTTTGAAACACTATTTGGAATATCATACTAAGATCCAACAACAGCTAACCTATCTGCATTTTGATTTAGCTTCCTAGGGATAGCAACAATATTGAAAGCATGGAAATCTTCAATTGCATCCCAAACTCTATATTTGTATGCTTTCAAAGTGTCATTCTTTGTTTCACTTATGCCTCTTACTTGGCTGACAACTAGCTCACTATCACCATAAACTTTTAAGGCCTTAAGCCCTCTTTTTCTAGCCCACTCTAGTCCATTGACTAGACTTTCATACTCTGCAGTGTTGTTGGTGTAGGAGAAACTGAATCTAAAGGTAGTATAATACCTTTCTCCTTCTAGGGACACTAGCATAGCACTACCACCAAAACCATGTCTACTTCTAGCTCCATCAAAAAATAGTTCCCAAACCTAATTATTCTGATCCTCTGAATCAGTGTCCTCTTTGAGAAGGCTTGGCTCTATGGCTCCACTCTCTTGTATTAAATAACTTCCCAAACCAACATCCCAAACAAGATGTTCTTAGGCTTTTGAAGCTCTTTCATCTAGTAGAATATCAGGGATACTTTCTATCTTTGTGCTTGCTTCACTAATGGTTTGGAAGTCATTGTCCTCAAATATGGGGCAATTTACATTGATGGCATTGGATACATATGGCTCTATATGGTGTGTTGCCAATGGTTCTGATTTAATGGTGACCTTGGTCCCATATCTTGTATGAAAAATCATGTGAGACCAGTCAGAAGATAGGTAGCCTCCTATCTTGGCTGTAAACTCCCTTGAAAGACATATAGCAATTAATGCAGGGAGGTCTATGATATATATATCAAGGAGGACTGAAAAATTAGGACTAGCGTGCAAGATTAAACTGGTATCTTTAGCCACACCTATAGTATTTACTGAGGATCCATCAAGTTGTGTAACCTTCTTTTGGAAGGGCTCATATTTTAGTCCTAATTGGTTAGCTACTTTCTTAGGCATTATAGTGCTAGTAGCTCCACTATCTACCATACAATTATGCACTAAAGATTTTCCAATAATTAGAGATACATAAAAGGGAGGTGGCTTTGAGTTCCTACCTTTTGTGATATTGGCCTTGGAGTTGCTACTTGGAGCCTCCTTTTCTTGATTAGTGTTAACCAACACTGGCTTTGTAGTTTCTTTTGGAAGTTGAGGAGTTGCTACCTCTGTCATGGCCTTCTTCAAAATTTCAGGCTGTCCTGGAAGAGCCAGAGAGTCTCACATGGACATGGTGACATTCACCTTCTTCATTTTGTCTACGATATTATAAGGTGTCACAGTGTGTACTCTTTGTTGTGCTTTCACTATGATGGGCTCCACCTCTTTGAAAATCTGGCTCTCTTTGCTTGTGATGACAGGGACCTCCTTAGGTGTGATGGAATTAGCTTGCTACAGTGGCTCTGTAGATGTAGTGGCTTTGGCATTGGAATCTACTCTCTCCATGTTTTGAGCTCTCCTTTTTGCTCTTGTATAGGCAAAAAAAGTAGCTTCATCATTGACTCCATTGAAGTCAGGTTGCTCCCAATTGAAAAGAGCAGTCTCTTTCTCTTGTGATTCTTGTTGAGGAACTGACCCACTGGATGAAGCCTCTGATTGGGCTTGTGAGGCATTTTGAACCATTAGGGCTTGGTTCATCCATCCATTTGAACATGTAGCCTGATTATGAGGCTGATTACAAGGAAAAAACCATTCATTATCCATAGCCATAGTATTTTGACTAGGAACCATATCCCTCATTGGATTTGCAGAATTGAGAGGTGCAAGGTTATATGGTTGGAATGGTCTCTAATTAAAACTTTGCCTTTGTCCTTGATAGCCTCCTTGGTATGGTGGCATATTTTGTTGATAAGGCTATCCTTGATTTTGATACTACTGGTTAGGAGCTTGGCCTTATGGCTGAAAGGGTGGTCTAATTCCTTGACCTTGTTTCTTCAAATTTGTAACCTCTTTAGTCAAGGTTTGCAATAAATTGGTCATTTCTTGCTTACTGCTTTCTTGACTGTTCTTTATCTCTTGCAGCTCTTGAGAAAAACTTCTTGTTAGCTCTTGACCACTGGTACTGGCCTGGGGTGCTAATATAGTAGGAATAGGGGTAAATGGGGGTACTTGTGCAGGTGAAATGGGTTGAAGGCTAGGGAAAATGGGCATTGGAGGCCTTCTTTGTATCATGCCTACTTGGATTAAACAATTTTTGGCCCTAATAGCTATGTCAAAGGCTTGGGGTAAAGAAGTACCACCCATAGGCTAGATCATGACAGAAATTTAACCATTCAAACTTTGCAAATAGTATATGAAATCATGGTTAGCTGATGGTCTCATAGAGACTTGAATTCTATTCCATGTTTTGAGGAATCTACTATTGTAATCTATCATTTGCTCTTGAGGGTCTCTCTTAATAGTTGTTAACTTCTCAACTAGACACAAGTTATTTGATTTATCCTCAAAATGTTTACTTAATGCATCCCCTAATTCATCCCACGAAGTAATAGAACCAATAGTTAGAGTTCTAAACCATTCAAGAGCCTTACCTTTTAAAGAGGCTGCTAATAATTTTATGGCCACATCTTCTTGGGTTATGTTGTGTATGCTGCAAATGGTGTTCACATCTCTTATGTGCTCAAAAGTAGTTGTCTGCCCTTCACCTATGAAATTAGGTATACTCTTTAGTGCCACCAAAGGCACATCATGATGTACAAAAAAGGCTAATGGAATCCCTTGGTTGAATGGTGCAAAGGCAAACTGTCTAGCCATTGTAGGAGTTGGAATCTGAAGATTAACAACTATATGAGCTGTATTTGCTGCTGGATTTGAATCCTCTTCTAGATCTCTAGTTAGAGATCTGCCTCTTCTTCTGAAATGGAAGGGAAAAGGTCTCCTTTCTGAGGTATTTGGTGGTGTTGATTGAACTCTCCTTGTAGGGGATGTTTTTTGAGTTGACCTACCTTTATGACTTCTCCTTAAGGGAAACTCTAAAAATTTAGTGGGCTTTGAGCTCCTAGTCTAAATCTTTCTCATAAACCTTGAACAAGGTTGTCTTGAATCCTTCCACCAATGGATCCACTAGATATACTTGATAGAACAACTTTTAAAATTCTATAGTATGCAATCTATATATCAGAGATAGCATAACAAAACATGAATTGTTGATTCTTTTACTATCCCACCGGGTGTGCCAGAATTGTTATACACTAAGTTTACACCTTTGTCTCAAGCTCTCGTAGTCTTGATAACCTAGTATAACATGGGAATCATCTTGAGGTTGTGGGACCTATGCTAACTGAGATGAGACCTCCAAGTTCTAGGCTGGTTCCTCTTGGATAATCACCCTAATTTGCTTCTTAATAGGAAAAGTAAATCTTTTGAGGGAAAGGGATAGAAGGAATGCTTGAAAGGGAAATGACTAAAAGCAAATTATCCTACTAGGTGATACACCAAAAATATGGTATGAATTACAGTATAAAAGATGAAATCAATGAATAGACTTAGGCCTAGGTGATCACAACTCACTGAATAGGTTTTCATAAGTACTTCATAGAAGGGTCTATAGATAAAAAAAGTTATTCAGGGAAAGAGAGATTCTTTCACAAACAATAACACCCCCTAGAATTAGACAACAATCTATGACCTGCAAACAAACATTCACCTCTGCAACTAGGTATAGGAATGAGACAAGATATTTAAGGGGTTGAAGTATACCCACAAAAGCACTCACATCAAATCATCCACAATGATACACAAAATTGTAGAAAGAAAGAGGGATCAAGAATCCTAAGATATCACTGAGAAACATGTAAATACTGAATTCATTAAGAAATAACTCACACAAGAAGGCATAGGGACATGAAGAATGTCACAAAAATACCTTCAATATCTGAATTATCAATGGGAGGTTACAGAATATAGAAAACCAGAGGACATAAAAAATGTCTCAAATAGCCTTCTAAGAAAAGATATTTTTTCTCTTTACAAAATGTGAACTCTGAGCTCTAAAGCTCTCTAAAAACATTATATATACATCTCCTATTGCACACCAATAGGAGTAAAAAATATAATTAGGGTTACATAAATCTGCATAAAATAATCCAACCCTAAACCTATCATTTCTGATCATAAATGTTCATGAAAGTATCTCAACTGATCAGATATGTCTTGAGTGCCCATCCCTATACTGAATCTACCTGCAAACAAAGAGCCTCGATCCAACTACCCCTCTGCAAGTCAGGCCATCATGAATGGTCAAATATGATACTCTTAAAAAGTAAGAATCCACCGAGAATGGCTGCCCAGATCTTTTCCTCATCTATTCCAACTGCAACCACCCCTGAAAACATAAATTCTAAGCTACCTACGCTTGCAAATGATCAAAAGGAACAAACAGAAGAAAAAATGTGAAAGATACTGCAATCCCCTTTTGAAAAAGTCAAAGGCCACATCATAGCAACCCAAACCAATAAAAATTGGCCACCTCAGCAAACGGACCTACAAAAGTCAAAAGAAATCCGGTCCCTTGCATCAGACGGTGGTCACATGATCACATGGGATCGGAAGATCCCATGCAGTTACGTGACCACCATTGGATCTTCTTGCGACCGAGAACTGAGCCTAGGGAAATATTAAAAGGCCAAGACGTAGGAGCTGAGGAAAATAAAGGGGGACCCTAGTGACAAACCTTATTCGCATGATCGCATAGCATGAAAATGACCTATGGGATCATGTGACAAACCACTTAAAGAGAACAAGGGGTCACAACCTTTGAGCACATGGATTTTGTGGCTAAGCGGGCCGAAAGGGTAAATATTAAATTAGGATGGGCCACGAGTATTTTAGGTGATCATGGGGTTCAAACGGTCACACATGAATTTTAATGGCCTTCAAACCAGAGAACTAAACAATTGAATAGGCATATAATCATGGGAATTTTTGAGGGGGCTAACATAGGATTAAAAATGCCAGACAGAGCATATGAGGCCAAATTACATAGGATGGGAAATTTGGGTAACATTAACATCAATCACAAAGTATCATTTCTTTTTTATTCATATGTAAATGATACTTTGTGATTGATGTTCTAAATACTATAACCAGTGTATACTGTTATATAGCCACTGATTTGTTTGAAACTTTGTTAAGATCCTTTGTCCTGGAAGTAAGGCTTCAAATGACATTATACTAAAATTTTTACAGCTTTGTGTGATTAGGGCAATTTCTATTTGGTTGATGGTAATAAAAAACTTAAATCATCTATAATTCTAATATACCCACATATGCCAAGATGGTTCATCAAAGTTTCAATAGAGGCCGTTTTATCTGCATCGACCTCATATGACAAAGTTTTAAATAAATCATTGCTTGTATAGCAATATACTTTTTGATTGATGTTCTAAAGATGCATTGCATGTTCAAGATGTTAAGTTTATCCACTGATTGGATTGCATGTTCAAGATGTTCAAGATGTATAGCATGTTCAAGATGCATTGCATGTGATTGATGTTCTAAATACTATAACTAGTGTATACTATTATACAGCCACTGATTTGTTTAAAAATTTGTTAAGATCCTTTGTCCTGGAAGTAAGGCTTCAAATGACATTATACTAAAATTTTTACAACTTTGTGTGATTAGGGCAATTTCTATTTGGTTGATGGTAATAAAAAACTTAAATCATCTATAATTCTAATATACCCACATATGCCAAGATGGTTCATCAAAGTTTCAATAGAGGTCATTTTATCTACATCGACCTCGTATGACAAAGTTTTAAACAAATCATTGGCTGTATAACATTATACTTTGTGATTGATGTTCTAAAGATGCATTGCATGCTCAAGATGTTAAGTTTATCCACTGATTGGATTGCATGTTCAAGATGCATTGCATGTGATTGATGTTCTAAATACTATAACCAGTGTATACTGTTATACAGCCACTGATTTGGGTATGTGCAAGATTCTGAGGGGCCAAAAAGTGGCGATGTGAAAAATATTCACTTTTCACTTGTCCAAAAGCGCATGAAAATGCTTGTTGACTTTTGAGTAGGCCTGGGTGTCAGTACACCTGGGCAAACTAGACACCAAAGCACAGGCCTAATCGGGTACCCAATATTATCGGGTACGTGATAATATCAAGTACCTGATAATATCGGGTACCCGATAACTGTGGCATAAATCCGAAACCCACGAGCCATTTTCTTCATTTCTTTCTGCATTTTTCCTTGCTAAAATGGCTTGATATATCATATACCCAATATATTTTTGGGTATCTGATTTGGGCAACAACAAATTTGAGTCCCAACATATTCGATAAGTAGATTTTTTTTTATTTTGATTATTTTATTTAATTTTCATGCCAAATATCATTTTTTTTGTTGAAATAGGGTTTTCTATTTATATTTGTAATACTATATGAAATTAGATTGAAATTTAGATTTACTTTTTATTTAATTAGGCATGGCTGACAACAATGAAGAAAATAACCCCTCTACACCAAATAACAATCCCAAAAACAATCTCCCATGTCAAAACCCTCGATCTTTAGAAGATTTGATACAAGATAATTTGAACACAATACGAGGTTTCCAAAACACATATCGAAATATACCTACATTAGGTCTCATGCTTGCCACACTAAATATAATTGTTGAAAATATTGACACACTCACGCAGCAACATAATGCTACTCTTCATTGGCGTGATGATATGCACGCCCAATTTGATGACAGGCTTGACCATGATGGGATTGAAGGCCCTTAATATAACCAAGGAAGATATAGCCACCCTTTTTGTCAATCCTAAAATTGGAATACCAGTTGACCCAAAAAAGCCCAAATTATCAATAAAATGGTGCACAAATGAAGCAATGCGCACAAACTTTTGGGATCGCCGGTGGATGATTTTTGATAAACCACCCCATAGCAATTTGGAGGTCCCATTTTATTTCATAAAAAAATTGTATGCTGAGTTTGTGCTTAGTCACCATGTTGATTATTGGAGTATGAGGCCCAACATGGGCGTAGGTGATGGAGCTCCTCAGACTAGGCCATCTTCCCAATGCAAAAAGACCACTACCTTTGTCCCCCCCACTGATGTCGCACTCCCTCCTCGAGTGCAGTATCCTGATATCATTGCAAAGGTTGCCTCACAGACTATTAGGGCCATTCATTTACTGAGTGATCAATTGATCACGCAGACTAGGTCAGTGTTGCCTCCTAGTGTGGATGATGCTAGTGCATCGACATCTCATCAGAGTTCACATGTATGTGAGCCCCATATTTGCATTATATGCAAGAATATGTGCCTCAGACCGCTTACTGATGCTGATATATATCAGTTACATGTTATTAATGAGGAGGATATAGGAGACATAGTTGCAGAGGCTGCAACACCTCATGGAGCATCTACATCTCATGAGAGTGCTCAGGAGGTGTATGTAGAGCCATTAACTCTTGTTGATACGATAAGAGTAAACATTATAAATAAATTTGTCACATGACTTATTTAATTTAAAAATAATTTATTTATTTAGATTAGTTTTAATGATTGCATGCACTTATTTATATATATTTTTTCCATTTATGTTCAGTCGATGACACAAGAGGAGGTGAGACAGGTGGATGAGTCCACACTTTTGGCCATTTCATTTGGCCTTGATGACTATACGGTATATTATAAATTATGTACCCATTAGTTATTTTTTATATCATTTGGTGTACATGCTTAAATCTCTATCAATTAGAGTAATAAAATTCATACATTTACTTATATATTGTCATCTGATTATGTTTTTGCAGGGTACAACCAATGTCAATGGGGGGCACGAGGGGGTTCCTTCATCAGGTGTCGACAAAGGAAAGGTAGTTAATTGTTTAAGATTAATTATGCATGCACATGTATGCCAGTTGTGTGTAGTAATAAATATTTTACTTGCACTTTATTGTATAGGGTGTGGCTATTGATGATGTCCCGATAGCTATTTGGCAGCGTAGGGTTACAGGCATCTCGATTCAGAGTGATAGCTCGATTGTACATAGACTTTTACATATTGTTATTTGTATTTTGTAACCAGGGTTGCTATGATGAAGTACATTTATATATAATTGAAAATATTTTTACTCTCATAGGTTACTCCAAGTGTGAGGGAGGGCCCACGAGAATCTTTCATATCTTTGTTTACCCAGCCCACCATTCCAGAGGAGGGATCATCAGATGTAAGTTTTAATTTTAGCTCAATAAATTTGTAATTTTATTATGCTATCATCCTATTTTGTAGATTTATTACTCTATGTTGCACCACTCTACTAATCTCATTATTGCAAATATATATTTATAGGTCACAGTTGGTATTGTTGGCACAGTCCCTTCACTACCTAGGACTTATGCTAGGACACTTGAACATGGTAGGTGACCAAGAGACTAGGTACATATATTTGTATTCAATTATAATTTTAATTAAATTAGTGTTTGAATTATGAACTATATATATATGTACAAATCATATAAAGCAAGAAATCTAACTTGGGTTTGAACTCATTTTTTATGCAGGATCAATCAGAGCCCAACATTTCTTCAAAGAGGCTACATTTTGATGATCCCCCTATGGCATAGGATGTAGTTTTAGTTTTGTGGTCATTTAGAGATGCCACTTGGCACATTTTGAGATGGCATATATGCCACATTGTACACCTTAAAATATTGATTTTGTAGACATTTTGAAATGGCATGTGCCATATTTGTATAAGGAGATACTTTTGATACATTTGATACTTTGTAGATATAGAACATGTTCATTTATATGTTATATTTGCATCATCTTTTGTATATACATATTTAATATTCATGTTTATGGAATTGAATGGTGAAGTTATATCTTGACTATGATTATCATTATGATTGAAATTATATCGTGTTGAAGTTACATTTGTTTTTCTTTACTCTAGAATACCCTATTCATGGAGCTTATTATGTTTGAGGTTTAACTTCTATAGATTTCATATGTTCTTATGTTTCATACCATTATATATACTCACTTGAGCCAATTAGTACTACATTGTTTGAATGCTATGTATATACTCACTGTGTATATTGTTACATTAGGTGAAAGACTAATCTCCCAAGAACACCTGCATGCATAACCCTATCACATGGAAGAAGAAAAGCACAAAAGGCAAGAAAAATCTATGGAGGCCAAAAAGCCAGAGACATCATGTGCAAAATATTACAAATGATATTCTAATCTCTTAAGAAATACAAAGAGGGAATCCTTATAAAAGGATACCGAAACCCTAAAGGAGAAAACCCTAAAGAATAATAAGATGCCTAAGTCTAACTTAAGTGTAGAGAATAATAGACTAATAATTAAATAAATTTAATTATTAGCTATAATATGACTACTCTAACACCCCCCCTTAAGTGTAACTTAGGGATAAGCTAAACAACTAAGGCCTAAAAGATGCATGAAAACAAAAATGCATGAAAGAGCAATGGGTCCCGACAACAAGGCCTGATCAGGTACCCAAGTACAAGAAATAAACTAGATGAAGGAAACAAAGCCTCCAATCTAGGGAATGTCCCAGAGAAAGGAACAAGAAAGATCATGAAGCATCTTTGAAGCATGAAGCTGCAAACACTGTCAGAAGAAACTGCTAGAACCCCCATTGAAATAGTGCATGACTAGGTAGAGAAGACAAAGTCTAAAGAGTTGATCAATTGAAGAGGTGGCCTCCAAAAGTAGGAATGAATGAGTTTCTATATAGTAGATGATCCATCTCACCAAAATGCATAGGTGCCTAGCCACTGCATCCGCCTAGTACATAGGAACAAAAAGTGTATACGTAGATCACTCAACCGAACCAAGAAAGCAATAGAACCAATAGGTGAACCCCCCCCCATAATGTTGAATAGGGAGAGGGCTGACAGGAACACTGAAATGCAATGCCAGAAACATCTGCAAGAAGAAGAATTAGGAACACCAACAGTGCAATAGAAGGACAAGCACAGGATAAAGGGCAGTGTCGAAGAAGAAGAATAGATCTTCTGGACACACAGCATGGGCTAATGTCATGGAAGGTACACTCACTTGATAAAGGTGGATGAGCACAAAAGGCAAAACATCATAACCCCCCATGGCACTTTATAATTGAGTGTGAGTATAAACAAACACAAGGAGTACAAGATCCCAGATATGCAAAAGCAAGCACTTTATCTCAGTGCATTTATAGAAAAAAGAATGCATCAGAAGAGAAGCATACAATGCTCAGAAGTTAGAAAGAAGAGTGAGCCAGAAGAACAGAAGAAGAGATCCCAGGACCTGTAGAACCCAAGTAATTTAACAGAGTATGAAAGTGAAAAAATCAGAGGAGAGAAAACCTAGAAAAAAATCTGGATAAAAGACCCCTGCAAATGAATAACTCATAGAACTAGCTTTCCAACAATATCTGGTGAGCCCAAAAATGAGTCCGGATGAGCGAGATATGACTCCCAGAAGGCAAAAAAAAACCATGGAATTTGATAGAAAAAAACACTATCAAAATAGTAGAGCCAAAAAACCTAACCTCCATAACCAAAAAGAGCTTAGAAAGAGCTTTTCGATGATATAAAGAAGTCCAAAAAAGACCTCCGTATGCTCCAGATAGAGCAAAAACTGCGTCAAGAGGGCAGAACCGGCACGATCACAGAGAACATCTGACTTTGATAGCAAAAAAGAGCATCAAAATGGAAAAAACATAAATCCATACCAGAAAATTCAGATCAGGCTTAGAACTAGCTTTTCGACAATATATCGTACGCCCAATTACGATCCCGTATGCCCGAGATATCGCAAAAAAGGCCCAGGTAGCCTTAAAAAAAACTCAAAAAATGAGAAAAGGGCCTGCTAATGTATGCTGATGTCAGCACAAGGACCTGGGGTTGAAAAAAATAAGCCCTTGGTCACGTGGGTGACTAGGGGGCTAGAGATCCACAAGGGCTGGCCGCTGATCCCCCATAGGACTAGCGGAAGGGGGCTGGCTGCTGAGCTCGGGCGGAGCGGAGGGCTGGGCGGAGCGACGCAGGGGCACTGATGGAGCGACGCAGGGGTGTTGGCGGAGGAGTAGCATGGGGGTGTTGGCGGAGGAGCAGCATGGGTGGAGGGTGGCGGGGCCACAGGCGGAGCCGGCAGGGCCGCGGGCGGCGGGGCCGGCGGAGGGCAGCGGGGCCGCGGGCGGCTCTACAGAGGGCCGCGGGGTGGCACCCAAGTGGCTGCTGGGCGGTGCTTGGGTGGCCACCCCTCAAAAAAAAAATTTAATTTTTTTTTGAAAAAAATCACAGTCTCAGTTTGCGTGCTAGGCCGTACACCCTGGTACATAATTTTGTTTTCCCTCAAATTGCAAAGATGTCCAAAATGGACAAATTTTATATGGATTCTAGGGTTTTTGGGTGCTCTAAGTGCAACGGTGATGTCCGTTTGAGCCCAAAATGACCAGAAACAAAGGTCCCCCCTAAATCCACATAAAAAGCTTTTGAAAAATATAGAAACCCTCCTGGTTCTGAACACTTCAATAAAACACAAACAACGAGAAGCAAGATGTCTCTGATACCATGTTAGATTAGGTGAAAGACTAATCTCCCAAGAACACCTGCATGCATAACCCTGTCACATGGAAGAAGCAAAGCATAGAAGGCAAGAAAAATCTATGGAGGCCTAAAAGCCAGAGACATCATGTGCACAATATTACAAATGATATTCTAATCTCTTAAGAAATACAAAGAGGGAATCCTTATAAAAGGATACCGAAACCCTAAAGGAGAAAACCCTAAAGAATAATAAGATGCCTAAGTCTAACTTAAGTGTAGAGAATAATAGACTAATAATTAAATAAATTTAATTATTAGCTATAATATGACTACTCTAACATATATAACTCATCATATTGGGGTCACTTGAGCCACAGAAGATCGTTGCCCAATCGTGCTTAGTGCACCTTGGGGTCACTTGGATTGAGCGTAGTCATGAGCATTCCAGTGACTCCATGGGTGAAACAAGGTTGTCACTGGCATTTACCTGGCCAACTAGAGCCAATGGAGTAGATGGTTTGATGCAATGTTAGACGGTTTGAAAGATATGTTGTTGAGCCACTTTCAACTGACCCTCACTACAAGTTTTGGCATCAACTAAGATCATCTTGCCAAATGCAAACAAAGTTGAATCACCCAAAACTGAGAGAGGTTATTATAGACCTCAGAAACATGATCCTATAGCCCCTGACAATTTGTTGATACCTCTCACGAGCTCTGAGATATGAGCCACAGAAGATCGATGCCCAATCATGCTTAGTGCACCTTGGGGTCACTTGGGTCGAGCGTGGTCGCGAGCATTCCCATGACTCCATGGGTGGAACGGGGTTGTCACTAGTGTTTACCTAGCCAACCGGAGCTGATGGAGTAGATGGTTCAATGCTAGGTCAGACAATTTGAAAGATACACTGCTGAGCCACTTTCAACTGACCCTCACTGCAAGTTTTGGCATCGACTAAGATCGCCTTGCCAAATGCAAATGAAGTCAAATCGCCCAAAAATAAGAAGGTTATAGTAGACCTCATAAACACAATCTCGTAGCCCCTAAAATTTTTTCAATACCTCTCATGAGCTCTGAGATACGAGCCCCGGAAGATCGTTGCCCAATCATGCTTAGTGCACCTTGGGGTCACTTGGGTCGAGCATGGTCGTGAGTGTTCCCATGACTCTGTGGGTGGAATGGGGTTGTCATTGGCATTTACCCAGCCAAACAGAGTTGATGGAGTAGACAGTTTGATGCCAAGTTAGATGGTTTGAAAGATATGTTGTTGAGCCACTTTTAAATGACCCTCACTACAAGTTTTGGCATCAACTGAGATCACCTTGCCAAATGCCAAAGAAGTCGAATCACCCAAATCTGAGAGATGTTATAGTAGACCTCAAAAACATGATCCCATAGCACCTAATGGTTTGTCGATACCTCTCATGAGCTCTGAGATATGAGCCTCAGAAGATCACTGCCCAATCGTGCTTAGTGCACTTTGGGGTCACTTGGGTTGAGCATGCTAGCGAGCTTTCCTGTGATTCCATGGGTGGAACAAGGTTGTCACTAGCATTTACCTAGCCAAACAGAGCTGATGGAGTAGATGGTTCGATGCCAAGTTAGACGGTTTGAAAGATATGCTGCTGAGCCACTTTCCACTGACCCTCACTACAAGTTTTGGCATCGATTGAGATTGCCTTGCCAAATGAAAATGAAGTTGAATCACCCAAAACTGAGAGAGGTTATAGTAGACCTCGAAAACATGATCTTGTAGCACTTGATAGTTTGTCGATACCTCTCACGAGCTCTGAGATATGAGCCCTGAAAGATCACTGCCCAATCATGCCTAGTGCACCTTGGTGTCACTTGGGTCAAGCGTGGTTGTGAGCTTTCTCGTGACTCTGTGGGTGGAATAGGGTTTTCAATGGTGTTTACCTGACCAATCGGAGTTGATGGAGTAGACGGTTCGATGCCAAGTTGGATGGTTTGAAAGATACGTTGTTGAGTTGCTTTCAATTGACCCTCACTGCAAGTTTTGGCATCAACTGAGATCACCTTGCCAAATGCAAAAAATTTGAATCACCCAAAATTGAGAGAGGTTATAGTAGGCCTTAGAAACATGATCTTGTAGCACCTAATGGTTTGTCAATACCTCTCATGAGCTCTGAGATAAGAGCCCCAGAAGATCACTGCCCAATCGTGCTTAGCGCACCTTGGGGTCACTTGGGTCGAGCATGGTCGCGATCTTTCTTGTGACTCCGTGGGTGGAATAGGGTTGTCACTAGCATTTACCTAGCCAATTGGAGCCTATGGAGAAGATGGTTCGATGCTAGGTTAGATGGTTTGAAAGATACGCTGCTAAGCCACTTTCAACTGACCCTCATTGCAAGTTTTGGCACCGACTAAGATCACCTTGCCAAATGCAAACGAAGTTGAATCACCCAAAATCATGAGAGATTATTGTAGACCTCACAAATATGATCCTATAGCACTTGAAGGTTTGTCAATACCTCTAACGAGCTCTGAGATATGAGCCACAGAAGATCACTACCCAATCATGCTTAGTGCACCTTGGGGTCACTTGGGTCAAGCATGGTCGCGAGCATTCTTAAAACTTTGTGGGTGGAACAGGGTTGTCACTAGCATTTATCTGGCCAACTAGAGCTGATGGAGTAGATGGTTCAATGCCAGGTTAGATAGTTTGAAAGATACGCTGCTGAGCCACTTTCAACTGACCCTCATTGCAAGTTTTGGCATCAACTGAGATCACCTTGCAAAATGAAAATGAAGTCAAATTGCCCAAAACTGAGAGAGGTTATAGTAGAACTCAGAAACATGATCTTGTAGCACATGACAGTTTGTCAATACCTCTCACATGCTCCGAGATATGAGCCCCAAAAGATCGCTCCCCAATCATGCTTAGTGCACCTTAGGGTCACTTGCGTCGAGCATGGTCGTGAGCATTCCCATGACTCCATGAGTGGAATGGGGTTGTCACTAGCATTTACCTGGCCAACTCAAGATGATGGAGTAGACAGTTCAATGCTAGGTTGGATGGTTTGAAAGATATGCTACTGAGCCGCTTTCAACTGACCCTCACTACAAGTTTTGGCATCGACTGAGATCGCCTTGCCAAATGCAAACGAATTTGAATTGCCCAAAATTAAGATAGGTTATTGTAGACCTCAAAAACATGATCTTGTAGCCCTTGATATTTTTTTGATACCCCTCATGAGCTCTGAGATATGAGCCCTGGAAGATCGCTGCCCAATCGTGCTTAGTGCACCTTGGGGTCACTTGGGTCAAGCGTGGTCACGAGTGTTCCGGTGACTTTGTGGGTAGAACACAGTTGTCACTAGCATTTACCCAGCCAACTGGAGCTGATGGAGTAGACGGTTCAATGCTAGGGTGGATGGTTTGAAAGATATGCTGCTGAGCCACTTTCAACTGACCCTCACTGCAAGTTTTGGCATCGACTGAGATTTCCCTGCCAAATACAAATGAATTCGAATCACCCAAAATTGAGAGAGGTTATTGTAGACCTCAAAAACATGATCCCATAGCCCCTGACATTTTGTCAATACCTCTCATGAGCTTCAAGATACGAGCCCTAGAAGATCGCTGCCCAATTGTGCTTAGTGCACCTTGGGGTCACTTGGGTCGAGCGTGGTCGCGAGCGTTCCTGTGACTCCGTGGGAAGAATGGGGTTATCACTAGCATTTACCTGGCCAACCAAAGCTGATGGAGCAGATGTTTTGATGCCAAGTTGGATGGTTTGAAACATACGTTGCTGAGCCACTTTCAACTGACCCTCACTGTAAGTTTTGGCATCAACTGAGATTGTCTTGCCAAATGCAAACGAAGTCAAATAGCCCAAAACTAAGAGAGGTTATTGTAGAACTCAAAAATATGATCCTGTAGCCACTGATGGTTTATCGATATCTCTCACGAGCTCTGAGATATGAGCCCTAGAAGATTGCTACCCAATCATGCTTAGTGCACCTTGGGGTCAGTTGGGTCGAGCGTGGTCATGAGCGTTCTTGTGACTTTGTAGGTGGAATAGGGTTGTCACTAGCATTTACTTGGCCAAACGGAGCTGATGGAGTAGATGGTTCAATGCCAGTCGAATGGTTTGAAAGATATGCTGCTGAGCCGCTTTCAACTGACTATTAGTGGTATGTTTGAAATTTGAACTATGAAACTAATCATGATTAAGCTTGTGAAATTTGAACTGTGAAGCTTATTATGTTTGAGGTTTAACTTTTATACATTGTTTGAAATGATAAAAAATAATATCCTTAAAGCATTATAAACAACAATCAAACATGTAAGAATTCAAACCATGCAAATCACATAAGTAAATGACATGTAAGATCCCTTATTGGCACTATTGGCCACCCATACATGATTTTGGTCATAAGTCCTTATCAAGAGTTTTAGGACATTTAACTTTTAAATCAAATTGATTGTTATAAATTGCCATTATAGGCTTCAAAAGATCTCAATTAACCATTAAGGATCCTTTTGTCCTTCTATCTCTGATTGGATCCATGGTGACTGTAGGCGTCTTCATAGGTGCTCTTGCACAAGTTACAATCCACATACAAAACCAAGTTTATTGACTCAAAATACAATCTAAGAAAGGTGAAATTAATGTATTGAAATTAAGCTTAACGAAATTAGAAAATAATGCACTAAGTTAACTTATTACCTAGTCAAGTGTTCCAGAAGGGTCATCTCTTTGCTTCAGGGTCTCCAATAGTGCTTCATGATCAACAGTACTAATAGTCCAAAGTTCTTTTGTCTTTGGTCTTCCTTGATGCTTTGAAAACTTGACATTTGTTGCTATAACAAGGTGTGAATACATGAGAATAGTTTTGTGCTTCTCATAGTCTTCAAATGCAGGAATTCCATTCTTTCTAATCATGTATGTTCATAGACATGTTCCCGCAACAACAATTGAACCAGTAGGATATGTGAACCCATCACCATCTATCATTGGTTGTACAAGCTTATGTTTACCTTGTACATAATGTGCTAACCAATAATCTGACCTCTCATCATTCCCCTATGGTGCAACCAATGCAAAAACATTTCGTGGCTTCAGAAGATTTGAAAGATGGTCATAGTCACCTGAAGTGTCCATGTCATCATTTCTTATAGAGAGTGTCAAAGATAAAGGACTTAGATACTATGGAACCCATGTATCCACCCACTCACTTGACTCACAATGATCCCAATCATAATGAAAACACATGGGGCAAAAACAAGCCAATTTTCATGTCCAAATGGTCCATGTACTACTAATTGGAGCTTCAGAATGAATGCATTTCTGAAGAGTCTCACTATTTGGCAATCCAATCTATCTCCTATAGTTCCCTCCTCAACCAACCAAAAGAATCTATGCACTGTAGAATCAAGAATCCCCCCTGTGACAATGCTAAAGTACACCAATCAACAATAGAATGAGCATCAAGAAGTACAACACCTAAAATCCTTAGTTGCTCCTTAACTAGAGCTCTTTTCACACACGCACCTACTCCGTCATGCTCCCCTTTCCCATGTCCTGACTCAAAAAAACTCCAAATATGAGGTACACCTCTCTCCACATGCATTCTACACAACCAATAAAACATTCTGGCATTCTTAAATTGACCGGTGCAATTATCTGACCAAATGAGATGACTATCCATAGCAATACCATTTTCCTGCAAGAAGTCAAAATAGTTCTAGAAACAATGTTGAACAAAATCATGAGAGTGAGACCTGTCATCGCTCATATAAAAATGGTACTCTCTGATTATCTTTTTCTCATCTTTTGTGCTATCAGGGGAATGTCTATATGTGATGTGTACAAAAATAGCAACCTGAATGGAATTGTAATATTGAGCTTGAGTCTCATTTTGGGGCTGCAATGTATAGTTCTCCGCAAAGTCTACAACGGATATAATAGTTCCAATGGGGAAAGTGTCCTTACATGTCCTAAATTTTTGATCCAACCATTGAGACCTGTGACTATGCCTTTCATACTTGTAAATTTTTTTTTTTCTTGAAATCTGAGATAAAATCAGCAACATTGTATTCTTTTGCAACTAACTCACATCTAGAGCCTTCACCTCCACTCTTCAATGTATATTTCACCATTTCATATACCTTTTTTTGGACGAGTGTCTTTCCAAAATTATGTTCCAAACCCTCATGAAAACATGTTCTAAACTTGGACAAGCCACCACATTTTGAGCACTTGGCATTTAAGCAATCTTTTTTATAAAATAAACAACCATCATCTCTATGACATAAAAATTGATCTATCAAGTCTCTTGATGATTTGGGAAGACCACTTGCACCACAATCCTCTAGCATTTCATTAGTATGCAAAGTAGAATGAATGGACCTTAATAATTCATGATGCATTGAAAACTCAACATGATATTTGCAACAACATGTATTCCGAATCTTAAGGGGTACACAATAAAATGGCTTCACAGATTCAAAAGACCTTTGTGATATTTTCAATGTTGGATGTGTCTCACAAATTTTTTTATACAACATTGTTTGACTTACCTCCACATAATGTTTAGGATGTGGAGTGTGGTCTTGATTGCCAACTCTCAACTTCAAGACATCCTTCACATTTGGTGACACTCTTGAGTTAGCATCCCAAAATTATTGAATTTCATCCTTGACAACATCTGTTAGCTTCTTATCGAAACATGGAATTATCCCACCATAAGCTCATGTATCAATTTGAAGAAGATCATCAAGTCTTTCTCTTCTTGCAAGTGCTCTACCCAAAGTTTTACGGTCTATATTGAAGTCAAGACAAGTTTGTCTCATCAAACGAGCCTTTCTCAACTAATGACTTACTAAGGAGGTTGTAATAATCCTCCGAGCAACTCTCTTGTCTTTTTCTCTGCTAGTCTTCCCAATGCTATTGAGAGCATTGAAAAGATTCTTCACAACAATGGCATTTCTCTCCATTTTTTTGTTCACACGAATCTTCAATTTCACAAGCACAGGTCTCATCTTTTGCATCTTTAACAACTGCACAAAAATTTGACATTGCTCAACCAATGTCTTGTTTCCAAAAAATTGATCATAAAGTCTTGAAGCCCACAACCTAATGGTTCTATGTGACCTCTTTCCTTCCCAATTATTCATAATGTTCTTGTCAATTCCAATTAACCATTTAGATCTTCCTAAAAGCCCTGAATTTGAAGTTTGATTATTGTTATTGCAAGGGACTTCATTTCGCATATAATTTGGAGATGTGTAACGTTCATGTGGTACTTGTGCAACATTTTCATTCCCAAAGTCTACATTTTCAATCTCCATCTGTACATTTTCAAATTCAACATCCTCTTTACTTACAACTACATTTAAGGGGTCTGATTGATTAATGTTTAACATACCTTCTCTCCTTTGGTGATTTTCCTTATCCTTTTCCCTATATGCTTGAATTTCTTCATCCATCAGCTTCCTCTTGCGTTTAGCCTTTCAATGACTGCTGCTTCCCACAATGAGACCACAAGTCGACAAAAATCAAACAATGGCCCCCAAATCACATTTTTTTTTCTGCAACGCGTGAAAAAAGTATAAAATCTCGTGATTGTCTAGTCTGTGGGGATAGGGAATATTTTGGTCAAATATTACCTGTCCAAAATTAGGTATCTGATTTCATATCGAGTACCCGATATTCCCAGGCAGATTAAAAAAAGGGCAGGAGCAAATGAAAAAAATTGAACTTTTACATATATTAATGTATATAATATATATATAAAAGAGGCATATGATATATATAATGTATATATTATATATATACTAATGTATATAATATATATATATACACACACACACACACACACACACACTAATGTATACTAATATATTATATATAATATTACCTTTTAGCTATTATTTTTTTCTCATTTTTCCTATATGATGCTTCTGTATACGAATTGTGGATATTCTCTAGGAAACTATCTGAGGAAGATACAGTAGCCGATCTACATCCTTTGGATAAAAAAGATGACCTATAAAACTTAACCTAAAAATTTAGTTCTGCTAACAAAAATGTCTAATCATGTAGCAAGGTACAAAAGCTCGGGAAAGGTGTAACAAATTAATATGCAAATATTTTTGTCAGTAACAATATTTTTTGCATTTATTATGATATTGATCTGATTTGATGCACCTTCTCTATTTGATCGATCCCTTCCCTTGCATTTCACTTGGTTTGCTCATTTTGCACATCATAGGCTAGGATTTGACAGCGGATATGACCTTGGTACTACATGCATTAATGATAAATTTTACCTTTTAGCTATTATTTTTTTGTCATTTTCCTGTATGATGCTTTTGTATACAAATCTTCCTCCTAGAGTAGACATTAATGAAGTTCTTCATGCCTTAGCAGAGGAATCCGACTGGATTGTTGAAGCTGATGGTACTACATACAGAAATGTGGTATGTATTTTTGGCCTAATTTTTATTTTTCATTTCTTCTAGGTCTTTAAAGGTGGCTGGCTAAATCTTTGTATTAAATGTTAGGGAATTCATGAAGATAATATAATTCTGAGCACGAGCATGAGTCCCTACAGGGGCATAGTTGTGCCTTTTACAGGAGCCGTAAACCCTAGCTACGCAAAAATGGAGGCTTTGAAGAATAGTTCACTAGAGGTGGATTATAGAAGCAAAGGGCAAGAGAATCACTCTATTTCCACCACCTATGGCTATGAAATAGTATCTTTCCCTACTTTTTCAACTAGAATGCTAAATTGCAAAGGTTCTCAAAATAGATTCTGGTTGAACCAGACAATTGTACCACACCTATTGATAATCTGGTAGCTCAATAGAGTCATTAGGAGGTTAAACAAGAACAACCAGATAGATCTTTGAACCGGTCGAAGATTATGGAGAGTGGGGAAGGGTTTGGTAAAATGAGCAGCTGTACTGGAAATTATGCAAGCACTGTAGAACCGATCACATTAATAAATTTAAAGAAGAGATCAGCGGCGGTGCGACATTATGAGGAAAGCCTTACCGTTTCGATGGCGCTACCCCCATATTATGAAGAATGTCTTGCCGCTTCAATGCCGGTGCCACCTCTGTCTCAGACTTTCACCATTGCTTCTCATCAGTACTCTGAGATATGGCAGGGATTGCGGGCTTTTTCATAGCATAGTCCGTCATAAATTCTCTATAAATCATCATGCGTTACAATATTCTACGCATTTTTGAATGACTTACTTGAAGAATTTAATTTTCACTGTAATTTTGGCTCCATGGATTGTCATTTTGCACTCGGAGAGAAGCTGTGGATTACAAGAATTTGATAAATTTAGTTTATCTCATTTTCTTTCTCTGCCATTTCTTAGTAATACATGTAATACCCCAAAAATGGGCTATAAGTTCATTAACCTCCTACATCGACATATCAAATGAAATCGACATCGAAGTCCTAACCTAAGGCACATCGGCACATTATTGAATCCTAGTTGATTATCTCAAATTCTATATCGGGGAATATTCCTTATTCCTATTTATCCTAATTATCTTTAATTTAATGATTATTTGGCAATAAATCTTATTTATCCTCAAGTTTGATTAATTGAATATTTTGAATATTTAATTAATTAGATTTAATGCTACCACTTAATTATTTAATTAGATTTAATTATATTTATTCCTAATTATTATTATTTAAATTTGACAATAAATCAAAATTCCTATCATTAATTGATTAAATTCTTATTTAATTAATTAAAGAAAGTTGTCATATTTAATGATATTATTTTTGAATAAAAGTTTGATTTTAATAATTGATTAACCCATAAATCAATTGTTTTTATTTTTAAAATCAGTTAAGTTGAGGATAAATCATTTTATTTATTTAAATTAATTCATAATTAAATTATGCACATCCAAAAAAAATTTTAAACTATAAATCAGAAAATCAATTCAAGTTCTTTTAAAAATAAACTCAACTCTCTTTTGAGTTAAAAGCTGATCTCAACTTTTGATTTAAATCAAAAAGCTATTTTTGCATGATTTTTTGTGAGTTAACTATCTTTGATTCCCTGTTGACTCAAAAATCAACTAGAGTGATTTATGGCTCTTTTCCATGCACCTCCAAAGCCCTGGATTTCTATAAAATAAGGCTTCAGCTCTTCACAAATCATCTCATAATTTTGTAAACTTATGCTGGCGAATTGGTATATGAAGAATCTTGTGAATCAACCACATTTGTGAGATCATTCTTATTAGCATATCAGTTTTTATTGTTTTTCATATCAATTCTTAGAATCATTGCATATCAATTTTTCATATAGATTAGATTTCATATCATTTTTCATATTATTGCATAGAAAAACCAAAAATATAGATTAATTTGCATCTAATTCATATCTAGATTTTGTATTCAAATCCTTCATTTAGGTGTCGTCAAGGTCACTGATCTCGATCCAATCTGAGAATACATACTCGCACCTACTAGAAGGCAGTAAATTTCCTAATTAGATTAGTTTCCATTTCACTGCACGATTTTGATTTTAGCTAACCTCTAATGTTTTACTAAAGTGTTGTGTCTACAGCTAGGTACAAAATTCACACACACATTTTTGGCACCCACCATGGGGCCCTAAAACAGGTTTCCATTCAAATTCTATCAATTTCTATCATTTTCTTGTTGTTTTTTGTTCCAAGCTGCGATTTTTAATTTCTATCCGTACAATTTTTGTATGATTTTTGTCAAAAAATCATATCAGGAGGTACCCATTGTTGTATGATAGTTGATTTGATTGAAGATCATACCATCAGTAACACAGTGTCATTTGGAATCTTGATTGTCATATGATCTGGTACCCAGTGTCGTATGAGTTTCTAGATTGTCATCTTGGAGGTGACCCACTGTTGTACAAGTTTTAGTGCCAGGTTTCAATTGTCTTTTCACTTTTCTAGATAGTTTTCCAGATTTGTTTTCCTGATTTGGACTAACAACTAACATTAACGATTGAAATTTGCTATTTTTGATTGATTTCTGCTATTTTTGATTAGGAAAAGCATAAGAATTGCTAAAAATAGGTAAGAATCTACTAAGTGCATTGCAAGGAATTCAAGTAATCTTCTCATTTGATAACATTTCGATTTGGATTAAAAAGAACTCTTGCGTGTTAAGCTTGTGTGACCTTTATTGCTTTCATATCACAAATTTCATTTTGGGCTATAAAAATGAACATAGATTTTCTTTTTAGAATCTTTGTTACATATAGTAAATAGGCCCTATGAACACTATTTGTGGTTCTTGAGAGAGTGGGTTTCTAGTGAAACTCTTCTCAATGAAGGAACCCTTGTAGGTAGGGAGATTACTGAGAGAGTCTCACGTTCTACTAGATTTGTGCGTCTTCAGCTTTTGATTGATACATTCTCTCTTTGGAGAGGTTGATAGATCATAAGTGGTTGACATCATAGATCTTTGTGAGATAATCTTGGTCTTAGCGTGTCGGATTAATCTGTCTACTTTGTTTGGGTTAAAAGTGAAAAGGCTAGAGGATTATGCTCTACTCCCTTTTTGGGTAGTACCAGAAACTTAGATCCTTGAATCTGGAACTAGTCTCCATGTGGTATATTTTTTGAGTCACCTTTAGAGAGGGTTAACTGTAGTGGACATTCCCTTAATTAGGTCAACCATGTTGATGGAACCTCAAGTGGTAATAGCCATTTTCACCATGGTAGCAGCAGCCACTATATAAATGTCCTTGTGGAGGAAATCTTCACAGGTGTGGTCTCTTGTTGGGCTATCAGATCTCCCTAGCAGATCCTAAAGATTAAGTTCTCAGATTGTGTCAAAACCCTGGTGCACCTAGATTGGAGTTCACCCTCTTGAGATCACAAAAGTTACAGAGTGAGACCATTACTAAAAACCCTAGTGAGGCCAAATTTTCATTTTCTAGGAATATGTGCATTATTGCAAAACTTTTTGGAACATACAATGTTAGCACTCCTAGGGATTAGCATAATTTAGTCACTTGATTGTTCATGCTTAGGGTTTCTTTGTCCCCTATTCATTTTTTTCAAATGTGCTTGAAATCACTTGCTTGCTATTTTGCGTGCTTATTTATCTACCTGGTTACTAAGAACAAATCAATCCGCTACAACCTTCAAATCTGGATAGACAATTTTGTGAACAATCTGAAACTGAAAATCTCAAAAATTGCAAATTCTGATGGCAAACACCTTTTTGGAGTCAAAAGTTGTCTTGTAAAGTTAGAAAGTTGTACGACTTTTGGCTATTGTCATTTTAGAACCCCCAGATTGTCGTATGGTATCAGGTATACTGTCATACAAATTTTGCTGCCAGTCAATTCCAAAAAGTCAAAAACCCTACTATCAACTATCGTGCAAGTTTTGCAATAGTCATAAAAGTTTCTCAATTGTGATTTCATGCTATACCCACTATCGTACGATCCTGTAGAAAGTCATTTGAGAAATTTTGAAAAATTGCCAGAAAGTTGTCAGAACTGTCAAAGACCTAGCTTTCCCAGCCTATTTCTAGAGTCTATCAAGAAAATCATTGTGTTAGGAACAAAGTAGCAACTACTGAGAATCCAATCATTTTCCTAAAGTGGCCTTTTGAATCTGATTTAGCCTTCTATTTAATCGATTTGAGTCTTTATCATCTTGTGTCAAAACCTTGTCATAACTATCAATCTTCAATCCATCTTCAAAATGGATAAGTGTTGTGAAATCATGTCCGCTATCTTTTGGGCATCTACCCATACATCCAAGGCACAATATCCTTCATTTACATCTAATCCAAGCTTCAATCAATCAAACCTTGACAAGTTTGCATCATTTGATCTTCTTGAATCAGATCTTTCTTCAGTTGTCTTCATCATATTCTTTTATTTCACCCAAGGTTAATGGTGGAAACTAGAGCTTCCTCTCACAAAAAATCTAGAGAAGTATCCCATTTCATACCTCTGAATACTCTCCAAGCTCCAACTCTTGAGCAACTCTACAATTCATGTCTTTACGAAGACGATGGTCTTGGCAATTTTTGATTGAAATCTGCTTACATTCCTCCATCAACTCACGAAGGTAATCAACAAAATCCTCCTTGATCTATCCCATGGAGAACTCCTACCATGTCTCAAGCAGGGACAAAATTTGGCTCTCAAAGAGCTCAATCTCAACATGGTGCAGATCAAGAACCTACACCTTCTAAAATTGCTCAATATCAAAATGATGATAACTTCAAAAGAATGATGAAGAATTTCTTGAAAGAAGACAAAGAGGCATACTTTTTACAATTAGCTCATCAAGGAGCTAAAATTCCTCCCAACTTTAATGTTGAAGATATCATTACGCATGAGGAAGAAAATCCACTCATAGCTATGATGAAATAGATGCATGCCATGCAAGTCAAACTTAATAAACTTGAGAAAGAAAAGGAACCCAAGGAGTTCTCCATGGAGGCCCTATGTCCTTTTCCATTTGACAAAGACTTGTACATGCCACCATTCTCTAAAAGGGTGGAAATGTTGAAATATGATAAGTATGATGGACACTCTGATCCTCAAGATCATGTCAGAGAATTCTATACACAATTTATGGAGTTCATGCACGAACCAACTTATTTGATGCATCTCTTTCCCTGATCTCTGGGGGAAGCAGCCATTCATTGGTTCTCTAGATTTCCTTCTACTATCAAAACTTTTGAGGAGTTGATCAAATTGTTCTATTAGAAATAATCCTACAACATTCAACATCTAGTCACCATGATCGATATCTACAATCTCAAACAATATCCAGGAGAACCATTCCGACATTTCTCAAGTGATGGAGGAAGAAATTCTCTCTATATGCTAGGCCTATTCTAGAAACTGAGAAATTGGAAATCTTCATCAATAATCTTGTTCCATAGATCAACTACCCTTTACAAATGCAAGATCATATATCTTTTGATAAGATGGTAGACAATGCGATCAAAATTGAAAAGGTACTTGTGAAAAAAGGAGACATCACACTTCAAAAGGACAAGTATGAATTAGGGTCCAGTTCTAAAGACAAGTACAAAAACTAGAACAAGAATAAAGGCATCGTCATAGATGGAATTGTTGATACTATTCGTGCCCCATCAAAGGCACCAACTTTCAATCTAACTATTGGTACCCAAGCAATCAAAGCCGCAGAGCAAAAGGAGTCTGAACCATCTCAAAAGAAGCCAAAATACAAATCTTGGTCCGCTGATAATAAATGAAAGTTCACTCCTCTTGGGGAATCTTTGGAATCAACTATGAGAACTCTGTTGGCTAATAACATCATCTCTTTTCCTGAGATCTGACAATCTGATCTTGATCCTAAACCAAAATGGTGGAGAGAGAATGAATTCGGTGATTTCCATCGAGGTAAAGGTCACAAAACTAATAACTGCTTACGCTTGAAACATACTATTCAAGATTTGATTGATAAGGGAGACATCATGATTGACAATCATAAGAGAAATAATGATCATACAACATTCACAGAACCATTTCTGAAACATGGTCAAGAAGTTTCATCTTCTCAGACTAATATGGAGGCAAAGGTCAATTATGCTTACCCTAGAAATAATGTTGTTATCAATATGGTTGAACCTTGTCTCTCTGAGCATTGCAATGTCATCACAATTGTGCAAAGAGATAGAGATCATACTTTTGCTAATGCAGTGACTCAATCATAGGCTCAAGCACATCTGAACGGACAAATCCCAGATTCATCAAATGTCCCTAAGATGCCCTTCAATCTTTCTTCCACTTCCAAATAGAACACTATTTCTAAATCTTCCAATCCTAAAGATATGAGGCCAACATCTTATAGCATTGTTCAACAACTCCAACACACTAATGCAAAAATCTCCATGTTTGAGTTGCTTTGGATATCTCCAACTCATAGAGCTATTCTAGACAAAGCTTTGCTCGGATCTAATGTTCCTGATGACCTTGATTTAGACAGGTTCCAGACTATGGTTGGACATCTTACATCTCCATAGTATATATCCTTTTCAGAGGAAGATGACAACTCCTTGAGTCACTCGTATAACTAGCCCTTGCACATAGAATTCTTGATCCAGAACCGTAGAGTCAAATGTGTGTTGATAGATGGAGGCACTGGCCTAAACATTTGTTCTTACAGCTTGGTCACACAATTGGGATTTTTAGAATTGGCTATTGATCCCAGAAAGAAAATAACTATAAAAGCCTATGATGAACAAGAAAGATCTTATAAAGGCACCATTATCTTACCTATTAGAGCAGGTCCAGTTATCAGAGATACTATATGTCAAGTTCTTGATCTACCTTTGTCTTACAACATTCTTCTAGGGAGACCATGGATACATGAAATGAAGGCCATTCCTTCTACATTCCACCAGTGCTTGAAATTTCCTTATGAAGGAGTAGAGGTCACTATTCCAGTAGACATATCCACCACTTGCAATACATTGAAGGAGAGTGTGGATAAACTTGTGCCTAATAACAGAGAATCTTTCATTGAGCCAACAAAAGAGGCATCCACATATAAAATGGAAGACCTTGCAAGAGAGGTCAATATCAAAGAAAATGGTATGGGAGAATATACTATAGAGCTATTCTTATCTTTGATATCTCTACCTATCTCACCTAAGTTATATGGACAATCTTTAAAATAGTCCAAACCAGACTCTAAAGAACCTCTTGAGGCATATAAAAAGAATTTTGTATTAGAAGAAGTCTCCAAGAAAGAATTTGAAGAGGATGAAGCTGTGCTTACATGGCTATACAAAGATGAACCTGAATCTCAAATTGTTCAAACTAGTGGCTCTACATTATCTAAAATCCCTTCTAAAGCATATGGTCCAAGAGATAAACTGATAGCTAAGATGGGATATTCAGGTAAAGGACCTCTAGGAGTCAGAGGAGAAGGTCTTATAACACCTATTTCACATACTGGTAGGGAAAAAAAAGATACTGTGGGATTAGGCTTTAAAAAGAAACCCTTCAAACTCAAAGGTAATTGTTCCCATGTCATAGAGTAGATCACACCAGGAGAACCCCTTATTAAGAAGGAAGAAACTAAAACATTAGATAGTGATTCAGACAACTCAGAACTTATTCCCTATGAACATTTGCCTAAGGAAATCAAAGACCTCCTTGAAGTTGAATATGATCCAATAAAAAGAATCAATGTAGTAGAAACATAAGAACCTACTATAGAGCAAGAGATAGTTGCAACATAAGAACCAGCTAATCTTGAAGACAATCAAACAAACAAAGAGGAAGGTGGTAGTTATTCTGAGACAGATTCTCATGAGTATGAATTCAAATTAGAATCTGAGGGTAACCCTTCTTGGGGTATTCATCTTGACTTTACTCATGTTCTTAGATTTCCTAGAGGCATAGATGAAGAATATAATGATTATGAATGGGGAGCCATTCTAGAAGAAGATGAGATTATTACAGAGAAACATGTTGATGTTATTCACCAATATGCACCTAAACCCAACGTAAGTCTAGAACGAAATGATGAACCTATTGAGTCTGATCCATTGATGGCTGAAGTGGACTCCCATGATTACATTGAGCCTATTCACAAATTGAATGTCTTAAGTTGTAATATCACCTTTGAACTCAAGCATCAGGTTAGGACCAATGATGATAGATCCATAACTGTAAACACTATCTCCCAATCTTTCCCCATTCTAACTATCCAACATCTTGAACTTCTTGATCAAACCTCCACAAATCTAAGCCATGGTATTTATACTTTCCTAAATGACTATGCCCTTGCTTTCTACCTCAATGTAGTTGAGCCTATGAGGACTTCCATCAGTGAACCAAGCATTAGCATGACAAAGTCAGACATCAAGTATCTTAGTCAGAAAAATAAGAATAAGAATAAAAAGAAAAGGAGTTCTGAGGGTGAAAACCACTTTGTGGCAGTCTCAGGACCTACAAAAGTAAAAATAAAAGATGTATCTGAAGGTGAAAACCTCTCTAAGGCACCTAAGGATGAGATATTTGATGTCCTTTCAAGTCATTTATAGGATAGATCTCCAGTTCTAATTGAGCCCACTCAATCTATCAACTTGGGAACAATAGAAGAACCATAGTTATAATGCATCATTTATCTATAGCTCCAAATGTAAAACCTGTTAAGAAAAAATTGAGAAAGATGCATCCTCATGTTGCAATCTTGGTAAAAGCTGAATTAGAGAAGCTCCTAAAAGCCAGATTCATTCAAGTTATTGACTATGCAGAGTGGATCTCTAATATTGTACCTATTTCAAAACCAGATAAATCAATCAAAGTGTGCAAAAACTTTAGAGATGTAAATAGAGCATGCCCTAAGGATGATTTTCCATTACCTAACATTGATATGATAGTGGACATGACTGCAGGCTTTGAGATGTATTCCTTAATGGATGGTTTTTTTGGATATAATCAAATAAAAATTGCTCCAGAGGATCAAGAGAAAACTTCTTTTACATGTGCATGGTGCATCTTCTATTGGAATGTCATGCCATTTGGGCTTAAAAATGCTGGTGCTACATATCAAAGAGCCATGACATCTATTTTTCATGACATGATGCATAGGACTATGGAGGATTATGTTGATGATACTTTAGCAAAATCTATGATTAGAGCTGAATAGCTAAATGACTTGAGCAAGATACTAGATAGAATGAAAAAATTTAGTCTCAGACTAAATCCTAAGAAGTGTGCTTTTGGTGTCACTTCTGGAAAGCTCTTAGGATACATAGTTTCAAAGAAGGGCATTGAATTTGATCCAGATAAAGTAAAGGCTATCATGGAAATGCAACCTCCAAAGAATATTAGTCAAATGAGGACATTGCAAGGAAGAGTTCAATCTATCAGAAGATTCATATCACAACTAGCAGACATATCACAACCTTTTACAAAAACATTACATAAAGGTGTGACCTTTGCATGGAATGAAGAATGTGAGGATAACTTTAATCATATCAAAAAGTATCTATCAAATTCTCCTATCTTGATGCCTCCCATTCTAGGGAAGCCTTTGATCTTATATGTCTCCGCTACAGATACATCACTGGGGGCATTGCTTGCACAACATGATGAGAACAAAAAAGAAAGAGCTATATACTATATTAGTAGAACATTGGTTGCATATGAAAAGAATTATTCAATGATTGAGAAAGCTTGTCTAGCTGTGATCTTTGCATCACAAAAACTGAGACATTACATGTTAGCTCATATCACACATTTGGTAGCTATGATTGATCCACTCAAGTACCTTCTAAGCAAAGTTTCCCTTACAGGTAGATTAGCTAAATGGGTCATGCTCTTAAGTGAATTTGACATTAAATATGTGGAATGAAAAGCTATCAAAGGATAGGTTATTGCTGATCAATTAGCAGATGCACTTATGATTGATGATACACCAATGCAAATGGAATTTCCAGATTCCTCTATCAGGAATCTTTCTTCTAGAGAATGGCAGTTATTCCTTGATGGCTCCTATACAAAAAATGGATCAAGAGCAGGCATATTGTTCATAACTCCTCAAGGATACTTGATCCCAAAAGCATTCAGATTAAAGTTCCCTTGCACAAACAATATTGCAGAATACAAAGCCCTTTTGAATGGTATGAAAATTGCAATTGAGTGGAGAATAACAGAATTACACATTCATGGAGACTCACAACTTGTAATCCATCAAGTCAATGATGTGTACCAAACTAAAGATGAAAATCTCATTCCTTATAAGAGAATGGTAGATGATTTAAAGAAGTATTTCATATCTATCACATTTGAGCAAATTCCTAGAACAAAGAATAAGGTTGTCGACATAATGACAATGCTATCTACTTTATTACAGTAGCCTAAACATGAGCTACGCTACGAGTTCTTGGTGGAAGCACTATCTTATCCTACATATAATTCTCCTGAAGCCCGCATGAACTGCATTGTTTTTGGTCATGATTCATCCAAATACAAAAACCTATTTTCCTATCTCCAAGACCAAATCATTCCTGATACCTTCAACCACCATGAAAAGAGATACCTTATCCATAATGCCTCCTGATATGTCATCATTGGTCATGATCTATACAAATGAGGTCTAGATGGTACGCTCCTTAGATGTTTAGAATGGGAAGAGTCTCAACATGCATTAGAGGAAGTCCATGAAGGTATTTGTGGGTCACACTTGAACAGTTTAACACTAGCTCAAAAACTTATTAGGACTGGGTACTATTGGCCTAAAATGGAGAAATAGTCTATCAAGTTTTCTAAGAATTGTCAAAAGTGCCAAGTGCATGGCAACTTAATCCATGCCCCAGGGAGAGATCTAATTCCCTCTACTACACAATGGCCTTTTCATCAATGGGCCTTTGATCTTATAGGAGCTATCCATCCTCATTTTTCTAATAGACATACCCATATAATCATAGCTATAGATTATTTTACAAAATGGGTAGAAGCATTCCCTTTGACACAAGCAACTAGAAACCAAATATCTATGTTCATATTGAACTATATCATATGCAGATATGGGATACCTCATTCCATAATCACAGATAATGGTGGACAATTCAAGAACAAAGATCTAGAGGATTTATGTGCTAAATTTAAGATTACACAACATTGGTCATCTATCTACTATCCTCAAGGGAATAGACAAACAAAGGCTTCTAACAAGAATCTATTGATAATCTTGCATCGTATAGTTAATAAAATAGGAAGAGACTAGCATCTCATGATCAATCTAGCTCTCTGGGCCTATAGAACAAGTATCAGAATACCTACTGGGGCTACTCCTTTAGCTTTAGTTTATGGGTTTGAAGTAGTACTACCTATTGAGGTTGAAATCCCATCACTAAGAATTAGAATGCATGGTCTAGTAACTGATGATGACTACATAATGTCTAGGTTGCAAGAACTTGAACTACTAGATGAGTGCAGACAAGTAGCGTATGATCATCTCAGAGTATATCAAAAGAGAATGTCTAGAGGTTACAATAAGAAAGTCAAACACAGAGAATTTCAGGTTGGTGATCTAGTCTTGAGAGAGAATCCTAAAAATCAATCACATCGAGATTGCAAGGGGAAGTTTGAACCCAACTGGCTGGCTCCCTTTATTATCACTGCTACTTTTGGCTCTGGTGCCTATCAATTATCAATGACTAAAGGAGAAAAGCTCCAAGAACCAATCAACATTCTCCATCTAAAGAAATTTTGTGCCTAAGGCATTCAGTGTATGGTAAAATATCCTAAAAAATTATAAAAATTGGAAAAAGTCCTGAAAAAATGAACATCTTGGTGAAAACCTAGCAATAGGCACCTTGATGATTCACAAAAAAAAAGTAAAAAATATGAAAAGTACACAAAAATTGAAAACATGAAAAATACAAAAAAAATGAGAAAAAGAAAAAAGTCCCTTGGTGAAAACTTGGAAACAGGCGCCTTGGTAGCAAAAATAGAATCTCTGCCAAGATGGTGAAAACCCGGCAAATGGGCACCACTTGTTTCAAAATGCTCCATCTATCAGTGCAATCTTGGTCTTTCCCAACTTTCAGCCTTGTTTTAGTTTGTATATACTTCCCGGTTTGTTTTCACATTCCTATTTTCAATAAGTCAGTCTGTACACCAATCAGCTCAAGCGTTTGTATCCTATCAATGTTCAAACTTGGGGGAAATCAATGTCATATCCTATGGTCTCCAATGTATCTACGACATATCATATCCAGTCAGAGTCCTTTCAAGCTTCATCTAAGTTAGTCAGTCAGTCTCCTCTCCAGAAAGGATTTTGCATCTACAACAATGCAATCAAACATCAAACACAAATTGAAAACAATCTATGCTTTTTACATGCTTTTATCTCCTTGTATGCTTACTGATTTGCATTGAGATTTTTTTGCATATTGTGTCCACTCGAGCTCTTCGATGATGTCCTTTATAGGATTTAGAGAGTGATGACTAGGGGCATAATCTTTTCTTTGTCTTCTACTTGTACATGAAAATCTAACAACTTTGGAAATTCTAGATTGAAATGGTGTCCAACTGTAAGAGCCTCTATCTCGAATTGGATGGCCATGCATACCTCGACCATTGATACCCAAAAAATTCAAAGATTGATCTAACTATTGTCTTTTTGAGTGAGATATTTCTCCTATTGTGAAATGTGATCTTACCTAAGGATGTTAATGATAAAGGGTCACTACAGGTAATTCACATTAGATTTAGAATGACCTCTTGATTGTTTGATGTGTTTGAATCGCAAGGCATATTCTGGTCATCATGACGTTTATGTTTTGATGCTTATACAAATTGCTATATCAAAATGGGCATGATATTTAGGTCATCCTGGTGTTTATGCCTTGGTGCTTATATCTCATCCGACATTCTGAAAATAAAATCAATATTCATATATCCATGGTTTCCTAATCAGTGGGTGTTGTCTTGATTCCTGTGCATACAAATTGATATTCATATGTCTATAGTTTCCTAGCTAGTGGACATTGTATTAATTTATCTGGTTACCTAAAAATTCAATGATGACAATGATCGACACATGATCAATGACTAGGTCCTAGGTCTTAGGTTGCATTTCATTCTGCATGTTTCTTTGCATTTTGCATGTTTGCATGATCTCACATTGGCTAAATGAACTTCAATGCTTAAACAATTCTTCAATTGTCTCTTTGAATCTAAAAAGAGTTGCATCCTACAAGAAGGTCCATCCAATGAAATAGCAAGTACAATCCATTTTCAGGATCAAAATCAAAATCTAGGATCATTCATATTATTAACTACTTGCATAATCGACCTTTCAATCATCACAAAAATTTAGAATTCAACTTAACTGATTATCTTACATCAAACTATCAAAATTTCAACTTGGTCACCCATGGTCAACTCATGGTCAAACCTAGTCAAACTTGGTCTACAAGATCTCTAAATGATGTAGAATGCATTCTCAAACGTATTTAACCACTTCTCAAATTGGACCGAGAATTTATGATGGTGGCATGTACAAGTCTTTGTCAAATGGAAAAGGACATAGGGCCTCCATGGAGAACTCCTTGGGTTCCTTTTCTTTTTCAAGTTTATTAAGCTTGACTTGCATGGCATGCATTTGTTTCATCATAGCCAAAATAGGAGTTTCTTCCTCATGCATAATGATATCTTCAACATTAAAGTTGGGAGGAAGTTTAGCTCCTTGATGAGCTAATTGTAAAAAGTATGCTTCTCTATCTTTTTTCAAGAAATGCTTCATCATTCTTTTGAAGTTATCATCGTTTTGATATTGAGAAATTTCAGAAGGTGTAGGTTCTTGATCTGCACCATGTTGAGATTGAGCTCTTTGAGAGCCAAAGTTTGTCCCTTCTTGAGACATGGTAGGAGTTCTCCCTAGGATAGATCGAGGAGGAGTTTGTTGATTACTTTCGTGAGTTGATGGAGGAGGAATGTAACCAATTTTCAATCAAAAATTGCCAAGACCTTTGTCTTCGTAAAGACCAAAATTGTAGAGTTGCTCAAGAGTTGGATCTTGGAGAGTATTTAGAGGTACGGGATGGGATACTTCTCCAGATTTCTTGTGAGAGGAAGCTCTTGTTTCCACCATTAACCTTGGGTGAAACAAAAGAATATGATGAAGACAACTAAAGAAAGATTTGATTCAAGAAGATCAAATGATGCAAACTTGTCAAGGTTTGATTGATTGAAGCTTAGATTAGATGTAAATGAAGTATATTGTGCCCTAGATGTATGGGTAGATGCCCAAAAGATAGTGGACATGAGTTCACAACACTTAGCCATTTTGATGATGGATTGAAGATTGATAGTTATGACAAGGTTTTGACACAAGATGATAAAGACTCAAATCAATTAAACAGAAGGCTAAATTGGATTCAAAAGGCCACTTTAGGAAAATGATTGGATTCTTAGTAGTTGCTTCTCTATTCCTGACATAGTGATTTTCTTGACAGACTCTAGAAATAGGCTGGGAAAGTTGGGTCTCTGATAGTTCTAACAACTTTCTGGCAATTTTTCAAAATTTCTCAAATGACTTTCTACAGGCTCGTATGATAGTGGGTATAGCATGAAATGACAATTGAGAAACTTGTACGACTATTGCAAAACTCGCACGATAGTTGATAGCAGGGTTTTTAACTTTTTGGAATTGACTGGCAACAAAATTCGTACAACAATATACCTAACACCATATGACAATCTGGGGGTTTTGAAATGACAATAGCTAAAATTCATACGACTTTCTGACTTTACAAGATGACTTTTGACTCCAGAAAGGTGTTTGAAATCAGATTTTGCAATTTTTGAGATTTTCAGTTTCAGATTGTTCACAAAATTGTTTGTCCAGATTTGAAGGTTGTAGCAGATTGATTCATTCTTAGTAACCATGTAGCTAAACAAGCACGCAAAATAGCAAGCAAGTGATTTCAAGCACATTTGAAAACAATGAACAAGGACAAAAGCAACCTTGCGCATGAACAAGCAATAGTGACTTATTGTGCTAATCCCTAGAAATACTACTTGTGTATGTTCCAAAAAGTTTTTCAATAACACACATATTCCTAGAAAATGAAAAATTTGGTCTCACTAGGGTTTGTATTAATGGTCTGACTCTACAACTTTTGTGATCTCAAGAGGGCGAACTCCAATCCAGGTGCACCAGGGTTTTGACACAGTCCGAGAACTTAATCTTTAGGATTTGCTAGAGAGATCTGACAGCCCAACAAGAGACCACACCTATGAAGATTTTCTCCACAAGGACATTTATATAGCGGCTGCTGCTACCACGGTGAAAATGGCTATTACCACTTGAGGTTCCGTCAATGTGGTTGACCCAATTAAGGGAATGTCCACTACGGTTAACCCTCTCTAAAGGTGACTCACAAAATATACCACATGGAGACTAGTTCAAGATTCAAGGATCTGAGTTTCTAGTACTACCCAAAAGGGAGTAAAGCATAATCCTCTAGCCTTTTCACTTTTAACCCAAACAAAGCAGACAGATTAATCCAACATGCTAAGACCAAGATTATCTCACAAAGATCTATGATGTCAACCACTTATGATCTATCAACCTCTCCAGAGAGAGAATATATCAATCATAAGCTGAAGACGCACAAATCTAGTAGAGCATGACACTCTCTCAGTAACCTCCCTACCTACTGTATGCACCCTAAAATGGTCGCCTAGACTTTGGGCCCCCATTCAGCAATTTATAAAATCCCTGAATCAATATTTTTAAAAATCAACATTTTTCAATTATATCAATTTCCTTGATCAAATCATAATCAATTCAATATTTCCTAAGGTTTGAGCCTTATTTAATTTAAAAGAGAAAAAAATAAAAATCTTATTTAATTAAGAGAACATGCTCTCTTTTAATTAAATAAAAATTTATTTTAATTAAATAATAAAATCACTTTATCCTAAGCCTTTATTTAATTAAAAAGAATTTCCTCCCCTTTTATTTAAATAAAAAATCCCCACTTTTCTTCTTATCCTATGTTGCACAAATAAAGCATTATTCTTATTTTAGAAAAAAGAGAAAAAATACTTTTTGTCTCATATGGACACTAAAGTCAACTCCTATTTTTCTATTGGAGGATATTTGTGCACAAGGATCAAGCTTCTATTTTTCTCCACTGTTGATGAAGTCTTTTGCCTCTTAATCTCAATGGTTCATTTTCATCTCATTTCTTATAAAAGGAGAGCTCTCTCCTTCATTTTCATATCTTAGCTTTTAATGGTAATGTTATGCTACAGGTTTTCTAGGTCATTTGGAGCTCTTTGAAGACATTCTTGGATTCAAGCTTTGAAGACATTGTTGTTGCATTTCATTTAGCTTATTTTCTTACATCATAGTTGCATAATCATGACATTTTTCATATAGATTTCCTTTATGAAATAGATTAATCTCACATAGCTTAATAGGAGGATTTGTAACACTTGTATTTTCCTTTCATAGCATAGATTGCATCTTTCATTCTCATAGATTAGTTTGCATTGCATTGCATCCATATTGATTTCATTGGAGATATTGGCATTGTTTCCCTTGTCTTTGATTTGGAATCTCTCATTGTGTAGTTGACTAGCAAGGTCATGAGGTCATAGCTCTAGCTGAGAGCAATTTTACAAATCTTGCAACTCCATGCATAAAGAGCTATGGATCAATTTGTGAGGGCTCATTCTTGAGTTTTCTTGCATGTAAGGATTCATAGAAGTGTGGTCACATTTTCACCATACACCTACAAGGGTTCCTTCATTGAGAAGAGTTTCGCTAGAAACTCACTCTCTCAAGAATCACAAATAGTGTTCATAGGGCCTATTTACTATGTGTAACAAAGATGCTAAAAAGAAAATCTATGTTCATTTTTATAGCCCAAAATGAAATCTGTGATATGAAAGCAATAAAGGTCACACAAGCTTGACATGCAAGAGTTCTTTTTAATCCAAATCGAAATGTTATCAGCTGAAAAGATTACCTGAATTCCTCGTAACGCGCTTAGTATATTCTTACCTATTTTTAGCAATTCTTACGCTTTTCTCAATCAAAACCAGTAGAAATCAATTAGAAACAACAAATTTCAATTGTTAATGTTAGATGTTAGTCCAAATCAGAAAAATAAATATGGAAAATTGCCTAAAAAAGTGAAACAACAATTGAAACCTGACACTAAAACTTGTACGACAGTGGGTCACCTCCCAGATGACAATCTAGAAACTCATACGACATTGGGTACCAGATCATACGACAATCGAGATTCCAAATGACACTTTGTTTTTGATGGTATGATCCTCGATCAAATCAACTATCATACGATAGTGGGTATCTCTTGGTACAAGTTTCTAACAAAACTCGTACGAAAATTATATGAACATAAATTAAAAATTGTATCTTAGAACAAAAAATGACAACAAGATGATAAAAATTGATAGAAATGAATGGAAACCCATTTCAGGGCCCCACAGTGGGTGCCAGAAATGTGTGTGTGAATGTTGTACCTAGCTGTAGACACAACACTTCAGTAAAACATTAGAGATTAGCCTAAAATAAAAATGGTGCAATGACATGAAAACTAATCTAACCAGATGATTTACTACCTTCTAGTAGATGCGAGTATGTATTCTTAGATTGGACCAAGATCAGTGACCTTGATGACACCTAAACGAAGGATTTGAATGCAAAATCTAGATATGAATTAGATGCAAATTAATCTATATTTTTGGTTTTTCTATGCAATAAGATGAAAAATGATATGAAATCTAATCTATATGAAAAAATGATATGCAATGATTCTAAGAATTGATATGAAAAATAAAATTGATCTCACAAACGTGGTTGATTTGCAAGATTCTTCAAATACCAATTCGCCAGCATAAGTTTGCAAAATTATGAGATGATTTGTGAAGAGATGAAGCCTTATTTTATAGAAATCCAGGGCTTTGGAGGTGCATGAAAAATCCATAAATCACTCAGTTGATTTTTGAGTCAACAAGGAATTAAAGATAGTTAACTCACAAAAAATATGCAAAAACAACTTTTTGATTTAAATCAGAAGTTGAGATTAGCTTTCAACTCAAAATAGAGTTAAGTTTATTTTTAAAACAACTTGAATTGATTTTTTGATTTATAGTTTAAGTTTTTTTTGGATGTGCATAATTAATATGAATTAAATAAATAAATAAATTGATTTATCTTCAACTTAACTGATTTTAAAAATAAAACAATTGATTTATGGGTTAATCAATTATTAAATCAAACTTTTATTCAAAAACTGTATTATTAAATTTGACAATTGACATTAATTAATTAAATAAGAATTCAATCAATTAGTCATAAGATATTTGATTTATTGTCAAAATGGAATAATACAATTTAGGAATAAATATAATTAAATCCAATTAAATAATAAAGTGGCAATATTAAATCTAATTAATTAAATATTGAGAATATTCAATTAATCAAACTTTAGGATAAATAGGATTTATCGCCAAATAACCATTAAATTAAAGATAATTAAGATGAATAGGAATATTCCCCCGATGCAGAATTTAGGATAATCAATTAGGATTTGATGATGTGCTGATGTGCCTTAGGTTAGGATTTCGATGTCGATTTTGTTTGATGTGTCGATATAGGAGGTTAATGAACCTATAGCCCATTTTTGGGGTATTACAATACGATTTTGTTTTTGTCCGTCTTAAATGATTTCGCTTGAAGTTAATGAATTTTTTTAGATGATTTTGTCTGAAGTTAATGAAATTTCTTCCATGGATGCTAATGAAATCTCTTCCATGAATGCTGATAAGACATTTAAATTCAAAGTTAATAAATTCTATAGCTTGAATTTTCTTTGTTGCAAAAGGTTATTTTCATGGTTTGTGATTCATGCAATTCCTTAATAGTTTCATTCTTAACAGAATTCATAACTAGATTTTCCATAGTCAATTTTCTTCTTGATCATTGCAATATTTTCTCCTCAACTGAACATTTTGTAATCAGTTGATATACAATCACATTTTTATCTTGGCCAATCCTATGGGCTCATGATTGAGCCTGTAGATCCACAAAAGGATTGAAATCTAGATCTGGTGGAAGAGTAGTATTAGCAAGAAGTCATTCACTAACATCTCATCTTTTTAATAACTAAATTTGGATTCACTAGAAGCACTAAAGAATCTGGAATGACCCCTTTTGACACATTGGAATGCTCAAGTGTGTCTTAAGGGGTCCTAGGACCCCTTCAGACACACTTGAGCATTCAAATGTGTCAAAAGGGGTCATGGGGACTCCCTAGGGGTCCTAGTATGCCTTATCACACGTTAGGATCCCTAGGGAGTCCCCATGACCCCTTTTGACACATTTGAACACTCAAGTGTGTATTAAGGGGTCTTAGGACCCCTTTGGACACACTTGAGCATTTAAATGTGTCAAAAGGGGTCATGGGGACTCCCTAGGGGTCCTAGTACACCTTATCACGCATTAGGACCCCTAGGGAGTCCCCATGACCCCTTTTGACACATTGGAATGCTCAAGTGTGTCTGAAGGGGTCCTAAGACCCCTTAAGACACATTTGAGCATTCCAATGTGTCAAAAGGGGTCATGGGGACTCCCTAGGGGTCCTAACACATGATAAAGTGTATTAGGAGCCTGAGGGAGTCCCCACGACCCCTTTTGACACATTTGAATGCTCAGGTGTCTCTGAAGGGGTCCGAAGACCCCTTAAGACACACTTGAGCATTCCAATGTGTCAAAAGAGGTCATGGGACTCCCTAAGGGTCCTAATGGGTGATAAGGCATATTAGGACCCCTAGGGAGTCCCCATGACCCGTATTGACACATTTGAACACTCAAGTGTGTCTGAAGGGGTCCTAACTTGAGCATTCTAATGTGTCAAAAGGGGTCATGGGGACTCCCTAGGGGTCCTAACATGTGATAAGGCATACTAGGACCCCTAGGGAGTCCCCATGACCCCTTTTGACACATTCAAATGCTCAAGTGTGTTCGAAGGGGTCCTAAGACCCCTTAAGACACACTTGAGCATTCCAATGTGTCAAAAGGGGTCATGGGGACTCCCTATGGGTCCTAACGTGTGATAACACGTACTAGGACCCCTAGGGAGTCCCCATGACCCCTTTTGACACATTTGAATGCTCAAGTGTGTCCGAAGGGGTCAAGACCCCTTCGGACACACTTGAGCATTCAAATGTGTCAAAAGGGGTCATGGGGACTCCCTAGGGGGTTGTAACATGTGATAAGGCATACTAGGACCCCTAAGGAGTCCCCATGACCCCTTTTGACACATTCAAATGCTCAAGTGTGTCCGAAGGGGTCCTAAGACCCCTTAAGACACACTTGAGTGTTCCAATGTGTCAAAAGGGGTCATGGGGACTCCCTAGGGGTCCTAACACATGATAAGACATACTAGGATCCCTAGGGAGTCCCCATGACCCCTTTTGACACATTGGAATACTCAAGTGTGTCTTAAGGGGTCTTAGCCCCATGATCCCTTTTGACACATTCAAATGCTCAAGTGTGTCTGAAGGGGTCCTAAGACCTCTTAAGACACACTTGAGCATTCTAATGTGTCAAAAGGGGTCATGGGGACTTCGTAGGGGTCCTAACACATGATAATGCGTACTAGGACCCCTAAGGAGTCCCCATGACCCCTTTTGACACATTTGAACACTCAAGTGTGTCTAAAGGGGTGCTAAGACCCCTTAAGATACACTTGATCATTCAAATGTGTCAAAAGGGGTCGGACACCTTTAGACACACTTGAGCATTCAAATGTGTCAAAAGGGGTCACAGGGACTCCCTAGGGGTTCTAACGCATGATACGGTATACTAGGACCCCTAGGGAGTCTCCATGACCCCTTTTGACACATTCAAACACTCAAGTGTGTCTAAAGGGGTTCTAAGACCCCTTTTGACACATTCAAACACTCAAGTGTGTCTAAAGGGGTTCTAAGACCCCTTAAGACACACTTGAGCATTTGAATGTGTCAAAAGGGATCATGGGGACTCCCTAGGGGTCCTAACACATGAAAAGGCATACTAGGACCCCTAAGGAGTCCCCATGACCCCTTTTGATACATTTGAATGCTCAAGTGTGTCTGAAGGGGTCCTAAGACCCCTTAAGACACACTTGAGCATTTAACTATGTCAAAAGGGGTCATGGGGACTTCCTAGGGGTCCTAACATGTGATAAGGCATACTAGGACCCCTAGGGAGTCCCCATGACCCCTTTTGACACATTTGAATGCTCAAGTGTGTCTTAAGGGGTCCTAGGACCTCTTAAGACACACTTGAGTGTTCCAATGTGTCAAAAGGGGTCATGGGGACTTCCTAGGGGTCCTAACATGTGATAAGGCATACTAGGACCGCTAGGGAGTCACCATGACCCCTTTTGACACATTTGAATGCTCAACTATGTCTAAAGGGGTCTTATGACCCCTTAAGACACACTTGAGCATTCCAATGTGTCAAAAGGGGTCATGGGGACTTCCTAAGGGTCCTAACATGTGATAAGGCATACTAGGACCCCTAGGGAGTCCCCATGGCCCCTTTTGACATATTTGAACGCTCAAGTGTGTCTGAAGGGGTCCTAGGACCCCTTAAGACACACTTGAGCATTCCAATGTGTCAAAAGGGGTCATTCCAGATTCTTTAGTGCTTCTCATGAATCCAAATTTAGTTCTTATAAAGATCAGATGTTAGTGAATGACTTCTTGCTAATACTACTCTTCCACCAAATCTAGATTTCAATCCTTTTGTGGATCTATAGGCTCAATTGTGAGCCCACAAGATTGGCCAAGAGAAAAATGTGATTTTATATCAACTGATTACAAAATGTTCAGTTGAGGAGAAAATATTGCAATGATCAAGAAGAAAATTGACTATGGAAAATCTAGTTATGAATTATGTTAAGAATGAAACTATTAAGGAATTGCATGAATCACAAACCATGAAAATAACCTTCTGCAACAAAGAACATTCAAGCTATAGAATTTATTAACTCTGAATTTAAATGTCTTATTAGCATTCATGGAAGAGATTTCATTACATTAGCATCCATGGAAGAAATTTCATTAACTTCAGACAAAATCATCTAAAAAAATTCATTAACTTTAGGTGAAATCATTTAAGATGGACAAAAAAAAATCATATTACTCAAAAATGGCAAAGAAAGAAAATGAGATAAACCAAATTTATCAAATTCTTGCAATTCGCAGCTTCTCTTCGAGCGCAAAATGTCAATCCATGGAGCCAAAATTACGGTGAAAATTAAATTCTTTGAGTAAGTCATTCAGAAACATGCAGAATATTGTAACACATGATGATTTATAGAGAATTTATGATGGACTATGTTGTGCAAAAGTCCACAATCCCTGCCATATCTCAAAGTACTAATGAGAAGCAATGGCAAAATTCTGAGACAGACGCAGTGCTGGCATTGAAGCGGCAAGACATTCTTCATAATATCAAGGTAGCACCATCGAAACGGCAAGGCTTTCCTCATAATGTCATGTCACCGCTGATCTCTTCTTTAAATTTATTAATGCGGTTGGTTCTACGGTGCTTGCATAATTTCCAGTATAGCTGCTCATTTTACCAAACCCTTCCCCACTCTCCATAATCTTTGACCGATTCAAAGATTCATCTGGTTGTTCTTGTTTAACCTCCCAATGACTCTATTGAGTTTTCAGATGATCAACAGGCATGGTACAATTGTCTGGTTCAACCAGAATCTATTTCGAGAACCTTTGCAATTTAGCATTCCAGTTGAAAAATCATGGAAAGATACCATTTCATAGCCACAGATGGTGGAAACATAGTGATTCTCTTGCCCTTTGCTTCTATAATCCACCTCCAGTGACATATTCCTCAAAGCCTTCATTTTTGCTTAGCTAGGGTTTACAACTTGTAAAAGGCACAACTATGCCCCTGTAGGGACTCATGCTTGTGCTCAAAATCATATTATCTTCATGCATTCCCTAACATTTACTACAAAGATTTAGCTAGCCACCTTTAAAGACCTAGAAGAAATGAAAAATAAAAATTAGGCCAAAAATACATATCGCATTTCTGTATGTAGTACCGTTAGCTTCAGCAATCCAGTCGGCTTCCTCTGGTAAGGCATGAAGAACTTCATTAATGTCTACTTTAGGAGGAAGATTATAATTTCCATGTATTTTTACAAGCCCTAAAAAAATTTTTTCATTATTGCTCTCCGCCTCTACTCTCTCAATTTAGTCATCTCCCTCTCCGCTACACTCAGCTTAGCCATCCTTACCTACTCTTTAATAGAGATTCTCAAAAATTTGTATACAAAGACATCCTATAGGAAAAAATGCAAAGTTTCCCAGAGAATATCCACAATTCATATACAAAAGCATCATATAGGAAAAATGACAAAAAATTAATAGCTAAAAGGTAAAATTTATCATTAATCCGATAGTACCAAGGTCATACCTGCTATCAAATCTTGGCCTATGATGTGCAAAAGGAGAAAAGAAAGTAAAATGAAAGGGAAGTATGGATCAAATAGCGATGGTGCATCAAATTGGATCAATATCATAATAAATGCAGAAAATACTGTTACGGACAAAAATATTTGCATATTAATGGGAAAGAGTGGGAAGAGCTTCTTGGACCCATGATAGAAGTTATAGATAAGGAGGAAGAGCTAGGAAGGGGAAAGTAGCAAAGGAAAGAAGTAAGATATGTGTGTGAGCCTATGTCAAATGATGATGATGAGTACTCACCATCTGGTAGTAGCTCAAGTAGTGATAGAAGCTCTGTAGTGCACATGTACACTGACACAAAAAATTTAGATAGAGAAGTAACAAGTGTTGTGGAATTATCCATAGAGAAATGTGAAATGAAGCCTCAAATTGGTTCATTAGTAGGAAAATAATTTGGTCATGCACTTCATTCTAGCACCACAAATATTTCTATTAGAAATGCCTATTCGTCAATGGCCTTGAATTTACAGGACTTGGGAAACTAGGTTACTCATGTTGGGCAATATCCCTCAAATGTAAGTTCATTGCCACCTTTGGCAAGGCAGTCTCACTCCTCATTTTACAACAAAGGGAAGCCATCTATGGTCCAAGGTTTTAATTCAGCTAACAAATGGAGAGCTTCTCAAGGTATTGATCTCTTTCATAGAGAAGTTCTTGATTCATCTCAAGGTTCTCGTGTAGGTGACCAACTCCTTCGAGGTCCACAAATAGACCCATTGATTTCCCAAATTGGTAAAAGGGTAGATGCAATTTTGGAAAGAGTATCCCAATTGAAGAGAAATGGAAATTCCAGTGAGCATAAAGTTATTGCAAATCCAATGGGTGTATCTTCTCCACTGACAAATATAACTGCATTTCCAGAGACTTGAGTTTAAATGGAGACTATTTTTTCTGAAACATGCCCCAGTCGAGCAAATGAACCAGATGTTGCTTGAGTAAAGAAGATAGTGGCTTATTAAAGCATCTGCATTATCCCACTTGCTATCAGTTACTACTTTTTGAGCAGCTTGCTAGCTACTTTTGTGCGGGATTCTTGTAATATATAATGTCCTTATGCAAGTACATGCCAGTTTTTGTAAACATTTTCAGTTCTAAAGTGTTAGTGAGCAATATCAAAGAAAAGGTTCTTGCATGTGTTATTTAGACACATATCAATAAATTAGGAAACCAATTTTCTCCTATTACATGGCAGAAATGCCTAGATTCACTTTGTCGGTATCAATAGGCAGCAAGATGAGGGAATAAATATATTTGTGAAGAGGAAGTACAAATGTTATTGTCCAAAACCATTTGGAGAGTAATATTCTTCTCCTGATTGTAATAAGAAACTCAAAATGCAGAAGACACCAAATAGTTGGGGCATTTATTTCCTATGACCTATGTCAATTTCAGTTCAATTCCTAAGGATGATATTCTCAATGTGTAAAAATAAACTGATGTGTTATTTTAAAATGGTGTTCACTAAAATTTATGAACATATGTCAAATATCCATTTTTTCCAAAATTTGAAATATAACCAGTGGCAATATAATCAAATTTGTGAATTTCACATCCAATCATTGGATGTTAATCAAAAGTACAACACAGTAATATAAATTTGAACCGATAAAAAATCTTAGTCTTACTTCAAACCTACTCTTGTGTATGTGGGTTCTTGGAGGTATCTACTAAACAATGTGTGGATCTGTAATGTCCCTATCCAAGACCTTACTCACTTTGCTTAAAACTCCTAATTAGAATTTGGATTTCTAATGCCCTCTGTGATATTATTTAAGTTTTCCTTTCTCCTTGATTAATATTGTAATGAATTGGTTATCCTTCCCCTTCTCTCTCTCTCTCTCCTACTCTATCACCTTCCCATTCCTCCCCTCTCTCTCTCTCTCTCTCTCTCTCTCCCCTTCCCCTTCTCTCTATCTCTCCTAGTCTCTCCCCTTCCCCTTCTCTCTCTCAACTACTCTCTCCCCATCCCCTTCTCTCTCTCCTACTCTCCCCCCCTCTCTCTCTCTCTCATCACCCTCTCTCTCTGTCTCGAGCTATCTCTCTCTCTCACACCTTCTCACTCTCTTTCTTCCTCTCTCAGCCCCCACCACCTTCTCACTCTCTCTTTTCCTCAATGGCTGCCCATGAATTTTTTAAATGGCTGATTAATTTCCTTTGCTTCTTTCAATGGCCATCCATGATTTTTCTACAATCTTCCAACCTTTCGTACATAGTCGTAAAATACATATTAATATATTATACATACAAAATAATATATAATATATAATGTAACATTTAATATTAATATATATTAAATAATATTTAAAATGTAAAATGTATATTATATAATATTTAATATTTATAATATATAATCTAATATATAATCTAATATATAATTCTAATATATAGTTTTTGATATTAATATATAATTGTGTGTGAAAATTGTACCTGATCTGTAGACACAACACTTTAGTAAAACATTAGAGGTTAGCAAAAATCAAAATCGTGCAAAATTGAAATCTAATTTAACCAAGCGATTTCCTTCCTTCTAGTAGGTGCGAGATTGATGTTCTCAGATTGTTATCGAGATCAATGACCTAGATGACACCTAAATGAAGGATTTGAATGCAATTGATCTAGATATGAATTGAATGCAATTAAGCTATTTTTTTGGTATTTCTATGCAATAAGAATGATAAAAACTGATATGAATCTATGCTAATATGGAAATTGATATGCTAAAATGATCTAACAATGATATGAAAAAGAATCTAAATGAATGTAAAAAAAACAAATTGATCTCACAATAGCCTTGATTCGCAATAAGCTTTGATTCTCCCAATTCCAATTCTCCAACATGATTGTGCAAAAATATGAGATGCTTTGAGATGAGCTGAGGCTTTAATTTTATAGAAATCCAAGGGTTTGGAGGTGCATGGAAAAAATCCATAAATCACTCAGATTAACTCAGCTTGATTTTTGAGTTATCTGATAATAAAGATAATTTAATTCACAAAAACATGCAAATCATGCAAAAATAGCTTTTTAACTCAAATTAGAGTTTAGATCATCTTTTTGAACTCCAAAAGGATGTTGAGTTCTAAAAAGTCAACACTTTGCATTGATTTTCTAATTTGGAGTTTAACTGTTTCTTTTGATTGTGCACATGGATAATTATGAATTAATAAATAAATAAAGTGATTTATTCTCAACTTAATTGATTTTTGAAATAAAATAATTAATTTATGGGTTAATTAACTATTTTATCAAACTTTTATTAAAAACTATATTATTAAATAATAACAACTTGCTTTAATCAATTAAATAAGAATTTAATCAATTATTCATAAGATATTAGATTTATTGTCAAAATTAAATAATACAATTAATAATAGATAGAATTAAATTTAATTACATAAATAATTTGGCAAGATATTAAATCTAATTAATTAAATATGAAAATATTCAATTAATCAAACTTAGGATAAATATGATTTATTGCCAAATAATCATTAAATTAAAGATAATTAAGATAATTAGGACTATTGCTAGGAATATTCCTCGATGCAGAATTTAAGATAATCAATTAAGATTCGATGATGTTTAGATGTGCCTTAGGTTAGGACTTCGATGTCAATTTCATTTGATTTGTAGATGTAGGAGGTTAATGAACTTATAGCCCATTTTTGGGGTATTACATTTTGCCCCTCTTTGAATTACTGTGCTAAGTGCAGTGGTTCAAAGATAGTCTATGTTTGATAGAGATATGAAACTGATTCAAAATTGATAATTGATATGAGACAGACACTGATTGATATTGATTTGATATGGAGATAATAGGTCCTGAATGACCAAAGATAATGTTCACTGTAGTAGCAAATGAACCTATGATTGCGAAAAAATGTCAAAACACTTGATTCCAAACCTTAGGATTGCTAAGAAGTGAGTGACCAGTTCTAGACCCAATTGTCTTAGCAGAACTAACAAGTATCACATCCGAACCCTTCAGTTGCTGAAGAAACAAGGAAAGAACACTATGATCCGATGGTTGTAGAAACTGATACAGTTTACAAGATTAGGAGAATACCAGATTGATATGGATCTTGATGAATCTGATATGCCCCAAGTGATGATAGATTTGCCCTGAGCGATGAGGATTTTTGATGAATCAGCAACTAGATGTGGTTGTTGTCTTGATTACTGAGGAAAGATTGATAGAATTTGATTTACAAACTTTGAATGATGTGCAATACCATGCCCCCTTCGGGATTAAAATTGAAATCTAAGAAGGAAAGTCAGCGTTGATAGTTTAGAAGCATGTTAATTGATTGGAAAAGTGCCTTGGTGAAAACTTGGAAACAGGTGCCTTGGTAGCAAAAATAGAATCTTTTCCAAGATGGTGAAAACCCAACAAACAGGTGCCACTTGTTTCAAAATGCTCCATCTATCAACATAATCTTGGTCTTTCCCAGCTTTCAGTTTTGCTTTAGTTTGTACATATCTCTCAGTTTGTTTCTACATTTTTAGTTTTCAATATGTCGGTCTGTACACCAATCGGCTCCAGTGTCTATATCCTATTGTGTGTGAGTGATTTACACCTTCATGAAATAACAAGATTTAAAAGACAATTACACTATTCAAAGCAAACTAATCTAAATAATGCACAATTAATCTAAATATCTCATGGATCTCTAAAATGAAGTGGTAAATGAGGCTCTCAGCTATGATCCTCACTAGTGACACTCTAAAGATGAGAATTAAGCTATATGATATGCAAATTTAGATCTATTCTATCAAATTCTAGCTCTATTTGATGAACAATCTACTATGATCAAAGCAATTTAAGCTAATTAGCAATGAAAAATGATAAGTGAGTGATGTGGATGCAAATTGCAAGAGCTTTGGTGCAATTCAAAGATATGGAGTGGATGAATTATGCTTCCAAATGCCTTCAATATATAAGATTTTCCCAAGGGTAGGGGGTAGAGTGAGATAACCATGGTTATGCTTGGGTAAGGTCAATTGGCTTTGCTTTGTCCATAAATGGTGAGACAAGGAGGGGACAATCATTTAAATGGTTTCAAAAGGCTGGACCATTTCAACAAAAGTGAGTGATTTGTGTCCATTTTGTCTCCTTTTTGCTTTGTTGAGGGAAATTAGTATTTATTAATTAATTAAAGTAATTAAATTTAGCCATGAAGGGTAAGATGTTCATTTTGATTTTTTCTTTCAACAACTATGTCATTAATTGAATTTAATCAATTTCATAGTGTTTTTCCCCTTTTCAAGCTTTATTTAATCATTTAATCATTTAATTGAATTTTCCTTTGATTTGAATTGCCTTTGTTCCATTTATTGATTTTTCGTGCTATTTTGATGATTTAATGCACCTTTTGATTGATTTAAGCCTTTTGCCAATTTTCCATGTCTACAAATGCCCCTCTTTGGATCGATGTGCAAAGAACACCGATTCAAAGATTCCCTTGGTATGATGATCTATTTCTGTTTTGGTTCTGTTATTCCTTGATACCTCTGATAGTTGGTACGATGATATGATACTGTCTCTGATAGTGATATGCTGCCTGATATGATATGATAAACTGGTCTGATACTGATTTGCCTCCTGATATGAAGCTGATATGATATGATACTATTATGATATGATACTGATATGATATGATACTGATATGATATGCCTGATATGATATGCCCCATTGATAAATGTTTTTGATGTGATGCCAATTTGATACTCTGATGCCCCCTCAGAAATAAAACATATTGATTCCTTGATTTGAAAGATTTTGATTGATTGGTCCAATATGTTTTCATTTCTGAAAAATATTGATGATATGCCATGACTTGCAAATTTTCATATCCAAGATAGATAGGTCTGTTGTAGTTAAGCAAAACAAGTGATTATAATAACAGGATAATGGTACCAATGAATGTGATTTGTCAATCTCATAGGATAGTTCTGATAGGATAAATCAATCAGTGTGAAAATCGATATGATTTGATGCTGCTTGCTTCATTCTCAGGACACAGAGACACAAATGATGGTACTGGGTGTGATTGCTTGATACTTTGATAGGATTGATTGACGTAAAATGACTCACTAATATAGAATACTGATATGAATCCCTTGATTTTTGAAATAGGCACATTTCCGTAAATGATATATATATGGACCTTACCTTCTTAGATATTTGGATTTAAGTCATGGTTTGACCCAGCTAGAGTACATGTTATTGAGATGATTGATTATGGAGCTCCTTCAGTTTTTTGATATTGTATCATGATATTTCAGTTATTGATCAGGACTTGGATGTATCACTTTGATGACATTGTATCATTGATTAGACAAAGTTCATGGATCTTTGATATTATGGACACTTATGATTTATGGACTTTCCTTGATTCTTGATTGAATGACCCATTTTATGATTGATCAAGATTTCAATTGAATGACCCCCCTTTTCCCTTGGAAAAATACTACAAAAAAATGCACATGCAATTAATCTAACATGATAATGCAATTAACCTTCCATGATAATGCAATGCAATGTAGCTAAGTGTCACTAGCTTTTAGCAAATAAATGCCTTGAGGATAAATTTTCATCATTGAGCACTTTGGGACCGGAAAGCAAGTACAATCACCACTGCCCACTGACATGATGATATGAATACCACTTTTTATCGCATTTGGTAACCTCCTTTTTGAACTAGTACAACCCACACTAGTCGAATAGACCAACTATGAGGGTATGAATACCAGTTTCAACGAATTCAATGTTGCATAAACAAGCAAAGGTCAACCTTCCACCCTATATGAAAGTCCTTGATGGTTCTTTGATGACCATGTCGTTAGACAAATTCACATAAGTTGTTGGATATCCCTCAAGATAGTCACTCAAAGGCAAGAAAAATATCATGTCTCCATCATTGCCAATCTAGTCGAAACATCATCGATTAGCTAAAAAGATGTGATAAAAATCAATGTAAGTAAAGATCATCAAAAGAAAGCTTCAAGTGCTTTGCAATGTTTCATGATTTTCAAAAAAGTATTTCCAAGCATTCTGATCTTTTTAAAGTGTTTTGTCAATTTTTAATCTCGAATAATAAAGTCAATGAAGGCTCATGGATCAAGTTGTGGTAATTGAATTCTTGGTTAGTGAACAATGATATCCATCAAAGGTTCACGAAAATCTTCTTCTCTCTTCTGAAACTCTGATAATTCCCTCTCTCTCTGATGTGACTGAATGTTGTACTATTGAATCCTTTTTGGGTTTAATGCCTTGCTTCATGTGAATTCATGCATGTTGTTGAAATCCACTGATTAAGATCAAATGCCCCTGATTGGATAGAAAAAATGTTGGACTTGGAAAAACTTCCAAAATATTACCAAAGCTCGGTTTATGCAAGATGCAGCTCAAAGCATTTTATGCTTTCCTTTTTACCAGCTCTCAAACAAGATCACATTGGTTTGCCCCCAATGTCTTAGCAAGATATAGGACATGAAGGATGGATTTGCAAGCTGATGGATTAGAGATGGAAAGGCTATGATGGAAGAAGTATGCGAATGTGACCCATAGGACTATCTCCTCAAGAGTACCCAAGCTAAGGAAAAAATGATATAGCAATGTGAAGCATGTTTTTGGATAAGCCATGGAAGTCAATTGTGCAGGGCTAGATAGTGTATAGGATAACAATCTACTACCATGAAAAGGAGTGATCCAAAAGAGTGGACATGTCAAGAAGTTTTTGATGACAAATTTTTTTTTTAAGTTCTTCATCTTGATCAAGACCAAGGGTCAATTTGGGTAAGATGTGGATAAGATAACACAATCAAGATAAAGGAGTGATGGAGGCTATGAAGGGATGTTTTGGGATTATGAAAAGACTATCAAGGAATAATGAAGGTGAATTTGGGATAAGCAAGATCATGATAGGGTAACATGGATGCAACAAGTACATAAGTTGATGGAAATGATAACGGATGTTAAGATACTCAATGCTCATGGATGTGTTCAACCTTGTCAAGATGAAGGTGATAGAGGAAATATGGATGAAAGTGAGGTAAATGATAGGAAGATGGAAGATGGCATGGATGAAACTTACCCCCAAGTGTGGAGTGCAAGAAGGAAAAAGATATGCATGACGCCTATTTGCTAGGTTTTCATCATGGTACTTGTCTAAGGTGCCATAAGAAGTGGTTTTTACCATAAGACAGATTTATTTCTCTTTTTTTTTTGCTACCAAGGTGCCTATTGCTAGGTTTTCACCGAGGCACTTTTTCTCTTTTTTCATTTTTTTCATTTTTTCTTTATTTTTTTCTTTTTTTGTATTTTTCAATATTTTGCCAACATTAGAATCTTTGGACAATGCTCCTTTGAAAGATATGTTGTAATAAACCATGGGTATGACTAGGATGCTCAAAGGTATTGATAAGAGGGATGGAAGTACAGAAAGTATGCATTGGAAAATGAATGTGAGGATAAGAAGAAGGTATGTTGAAGATGGAAATGTTGGCAAGATCAACTTTGACACACACTTTGAAGAGTGGTGGAATGATGGAGGAACAATAGATGACGGAGGTAAGGATCTTTTTGAGGTAGTGGATTTTGGGATGTAAGAAGATGAAGGATGTTTGGAAGGAGATGGAATGGAAGCTTTTGGAAGCTTGAATGTCAATTTCGATTCTTCTTTTGTGTGCAAGTCTTTCAACAATGACTTGGGAATCCACATATTCTTTGATTTTTCTTCCTTTTGGAATGCTTTTGAATGCATTTCTTCAATGAGGGATTTAGGAACCCACATTTTATTTTTTTCTTTTTGCTTGATGGACCTTTGCGGCCTTTTGGATATTTCATTTTTCTTTTCATTCACATGTCGATTAGATGGGACATTGTTATTTTTATGCACATATGGATTCTTGGATTTATGATTTTTATGTTGCACATCAACATTGCTTCCAAAAGACTTAGGAATTGTGGATGAATAGGAATAATATGGAGGGTTCATATGGATCGGTGTTTGGACATTCTTCAAGTATGTGTGTCTTTTTTGATCTTGATACATGGTAGGGTAAGTGAATGGATAGCTAGGGATGATAGGAATGGTTGATGGGGGAATATATGGACCTAGTATGGATGGAAGGGATGAAGACTTTTGTTTTGGGACATAGGCACCCAAAATGGATTTGGAGGATAGTGGAGGTATGTGGTTGTATTTGAATGGAGGGATATAAGGTGTGAAAGGGATATCAATATCTTTGGAAGGAGCTCCATCGTCAACGTTCTCATCTTTAAGATTTATCTTTATACTAATAGGCTCATGAGTAGCTTTGATAGGAACACATTTGATAGGATCAACTAAAGATTGAAGGGATTTATTATCTTGCAAGGGATTTGGAAGAATGATGTTTTCTTGAGGTGAACATGGAGGAATATGACAAGGAAATGATGGGATGCTTTGATCTTGACAAGGATCTTTGAATTGTGTAGCGAAGGTATTTTGCTCTTGATTTTCAATATGCTCATTGGAAGTTATGGAAGGGATATCTTGATCTTTCTCGGGAAGTGGAGAAAATATGGAACTTGGAAGGGTACTTTATTCTTGGAATGGAAGGATATCATCTTGAAAGACATGAAAGGATGCAAGGGGATCATCACAAGGTTCAAGGGATATGGGACCTTCATCAAATATGGGAGGGGTTTGTATATAATCTTGATCTTGATCTTTATCACTATTTATCTCTTTTCTCTTTGTATTATCTTCTTGACATGGAGCCACTTCTAAAGATGAGGTAGATGTTTGGATATGTGTGGGGGATGTTTGGAGGTATGATGTAGGATCCTTTTGAATGGGTATAATAGGCATTGAAGCACATGAAGCCTTGGGGTCTAAGATCTTTGAAGCATGGAAAAGGTCTGCAACAAGATGTAAGTTAGCTTGGGTTTCTTTTAGAGGTAGCCCTTGAGGGTAGACATAGTCAATGGGAAAAGTATCATCATTAGGCTCATTCTTTGATGGAGGAATTTTGGATAATTGTGGAGCTTTGGGAGATGAAGAAAAGATGAAAGGAATGCTAGCTATGGGAGGGTCTTTGCTAGATAGAGGTTCGGGAGATGGATGAAGGATGAAAGGTGTACAAGTCATCCAGGGAGAAACCTTGTTAGGAGATGGACAAAGGATGAATGGATTACTCTTGCTATATGGAGGTTTATTATCTTTCTTGAGAGCGGTATTTTTCACTCCATACTCTTTATTATCTTGATCACAAATAGGTTGATTATGCAATTTCCTTTGATCTGAGATAACTTTGTTTCTTTGAAATGCTTCTTTTTGTGAGGAGGATGAAGATACAGATGGCCCATCATCATAAAGGAATGGCCAAATTGATCTTAATGATGGCTCTTTAGATAAAGTATCTTTTTTTTTTCCTCATCCTTTCTCAAGGTTGATGTGTCATAATTGTGCGGAAGCTTAGCTCCTGATTGAGCTAAAGTTAGGAAATATGCTTCTTTATCCCAGTCCAAAATTCATTCCATTATCTCTATAAACATGGGATCTTGGGATGCTCTCACAACATCATCTTTAGACACCTCATCACTTTAAAAAGAATAGCTTGATATTAATAATGGCCTTTTATATGATGTATCTCTTTGTTTTTCCTCATTCTTTCTCAAGTTTGATGTGTCATTAAGCAGAATTGCCACTAGTGACAACACTTATTTGCATTCTCAGTGCAAACCGAGAAGACAGTGCAAACCGAGCAGACAGTGCAAACCGAGTAGATAGTGCAAACCGAGCAGACAGTGCAAACCGAGCAGACAGTGCAAACTGAGCAAGTTAGTACAAACCGAGCAGGACAGTGTAAACCGAGTAACATCATGTCTACCGAGTCACCAGTATTTACCGAGTTCAAAACCTACCAAGTGGTTAGTATGAACTGTGCCTTCACTTCTACTGAGTGCATGACGATGCCGAGTAATGCAGTGGACGCCGAGTATCAGAAAGTCACCGAGTTAGTTTGCAGGAACCGTGTAACCATACTTGGGCCGACTTAGTAGCACTTATGTTTATTTGTCAAGCCGACTTTGTAATTGTAATTGTAATTAATTGTTTAAGACCTGTATATAAACAATGTTGTAAAAATGTCAAGATGCATGTAAGAAGCATATATGTGAAAAAGAAAGAAAGGCAGAGATAAGCGAATTACAAAGGGCTTCAGCAGTATAAGGAACAGCAAAGACAAATTCATCACAGAAGGTGATCAGTACATTAGTGAATCTCAATCAGCAATCCAGTTGCAAAGCAAGAGATCTATTGTTTCATCCTAACAGGTGAATCAGTACTAAATCCTTTAACCGGGTAGACTTAACAGTCTTTTGTAAAATCTCTTTACCGAGTGCATACTTCATTGTATGTTTGTAAATCCTTTAACAGGGTGGATTTAGCAATCCTTATTGCTCCTAATAGGGTAGATCATCAGAAGTGATCAAATTTTAAGCCTTAACTGGCCAACTTTATTCTGCGGCATTAAAGCTTTGTGGGTTTCATCCCCACCCCAATTTTACTTTCTTTTTGGAAGGTTTCTGGGTAACCAAATCTATGTGTCATTATTGTGAATGCTTTTTAAGTTTCATGCTTTCTGTATGCAAAGGTTAAAGTAAATTACATGTTAATACATCTGTAATTGAAAGAAAATTTGGAGTTACTGATTCACCCCTCCCCTCTCAATAACTCAGTTAATTCCTGAATATTTCCAACAATTGGTATCAGAGTAGCATTGGTTCTCAAGACAAAGCTTAACTAGCTTGAGCAAAGATCCAGGACAATGGAGGTATTCAAACTGAACAAGGTGATTGAAAATGAAAAGCTAGATCTGGAAATGGCCATAGCTAAACTCAAAGAAGTAAAAGAACATCTTTCCCAATCCCTAAGAAGAAGGAAGGAACTTGCAAATTAGATGAATGATTAGAATTCCATTGAAGAAAAGATTGAAGATCTTTTTCCCTCTAATAGCTCAGATGAAGCAAACAATGCTGTCAAAGAACTCCTAGAAAAGAATGGGTCTCTGCAGGAAGAAGTGAGAAAATTAAAAAGAGAACAAGAGCTACACTCTACAAGATTTTGTGAGATCTTGGAACAAAGAAACAAGTTGAAAGATGAATTAGATGGAAGGAACATTGAAGTCCAAAATAAAACCCTTCAGTTAGAAAACCTAATTGATCAGATCTCTCATACAAATGAGGAAATTCTGAATCTAAGATCAGAAATAGAAAGCACAAGAGAAGAGCTAAGATCTGAAAAGGAAATCAATCTAAGATTGGTGGATGACCTAAACGCTGAAAAACAAATCAATGAAGGAATGCTGAAAAGCCAAGAAGACTTGAATCAGCTGTATGAATGAAATCTTCATAGGCAAAAAGGAAAAGCAGGACTTGGATACAAAGGAGAAGGTGAATCTTCTAAGCAAGGTACTCAAAGGAATCAAAAACCTACTTGTAATCACTGTGGTAAAATAGGACATACTTCAAATAAATGTTGGAGCAATAAAAAGGCAGAATTCAATGGAAAATGCTACAACTGCAATCAACCTGGTCACAAAGCAAATGAATGCAGGGAAAAACCAAGATTCAGAGGTAATTGTCACAAATGCAACAAACAAGGTCACAAGGCATCCGAGTGCAGATCCAAAATATTCAATCTAGCAGAACAAATTATGAAAGCAATGTTTGGATGGGACTACAACACCTGGTGCAGATGTCATTACTGTGGAGAATATGGACACATTGGCATGAATTGCATAAAACATCATCTAAGGAAAAGAGATACTACCGTAAGATGCTTCAAATGCACTAAACTCAGTCACATAGCCAGAAACTGCATGAATGCTAGTGAAGTTGAAGATGGAAAGAAGAATGAAGCAACTAAGGTTAGGAAATAGGTGAGACAAAAATGGATTCTTAAATCTACTGAGCAAACCAGTCCAAGTAATGGAATGGATGGCTCTACCAACTCAAGCTAAATTTCCAAGAAAGTACTGGAACTGTATTCTCATAGACCAATCTCAAGCAGTTCCAGAACTGAATTAAAAGAAAGATCTAAATCAGCATACAAGATGCAGTAAGATCACAGGAAGGTCGGTATCAGTCTTTTACTGAGCAAGGTCGGTACCAGTCTTTACCGAGCGAGGTCGGAGCAATATGAATTCTCAAGTTCACCGAGTTGTGAAGTCTTTACCAAGCAATTAATTCTTAGTGGGTGACAGTCTATCAGAATTCATACCCTAATTTGTACTGAGCATTAATGACAGAGTTATAAACAAAAAGCAAGTAATCAAACTCATTCTTCACCACGAACCTTTAGCACTTTGAGAGCAGAAAATTTCAAAAGCAACCCAGCAATTCAATAATTTTGAGAAAGGAATTTTCTGTGAGCTACCATGGCATCATCCAGCACCTCAGCGAAGAAAGGATCTGATATGTTAGTCCAAGGGGAATGGAAAGCCCCAGATTTCAAGATCATGCCCGCAATTGCAGCAGCCCTAGATCCGAACGGAGCTCAATCTTAGATTCCTCCTAAGGTACTACTTATTAACGATATCTGCAATCATTTCAACTGTTCAATTCATGAAATGGGGAACCTAGAGCTAGATATTGTGCATGAAGAATTGTGTGTGGATGGTATTCTGAAACCCGAGCACAAACATCTGGAAGATAAAGGTTTAGTTCACATTGCACATCTACCTCGAAACTTTTGAGATAAATGGGTTAGATATATTCTCAGCCGAGTACATGATGGCAAGATTTGGCTTGAGAAACCCATAGAGATCACAAAGAAGATGATTCATCAAATCACCGATCTTCCCATGTTGAACAAAGCAAAAACTAAAAAAACCCTAGGTCAGACATAACTAGAGAAGAAAACCCTAGCCGAGTGGGACGGTAGAGGAATGAAAGTTAGCAGCATTACAGATGCTAAACTGAAGTTTGGTACACACATTATTGCCCATAAGATTTATAGTTCAAGTTGACAGAATAGTGTCTCCTGTGAAGCTATTGACCTAGCATACAAAGTGGTCAAGAATAACTTAACATTTGACCTAGCAGACTTATTGTTAAAGCAGTTTAACAAAAACATGGAAAGCATTCAAACTTCCAAAAACAATCCATGTAAGTTTGGATCCTTATTGGTCTGTTTATTCTTCTATGCTCAGAAATTCTTCCCTTCTAAAGGAAAAGTTGTATGGAGAAAAGATGTGCCAGTCCTTTATGAAATAAATGAATACATCTCAGAAATGGGTGAAAATTTTGAAAGCATCATGGATAATTATTTTGAGTCTTTCAAAGAGAAAATGAATGACAGATTCTGGATTCCACAGAAGTTGGTGGAAGATTACAAGGATGACATTTGTTTTATGGTGGATTGTGACAATGTATATGTTCAAGCAGCTAAACCGAGGACTGTATATGTAAAACCTCTTTCTTATGAGGTAAATATTGATGAAACCAAGAATATCATTGAAGCTCTTCTTAATCTGCCTGTCAATCCCAAAGCTCCATATTTTGGAACATATGATGAAGCTAAGGTGAGAATTGAACTAAGCATAAAGCTTCCACAGGCGGTAAACAAAGGAAAGAAGAGGATAGCCAAAATGCAAATGATAACCGAGGACAAAGAAGATAAAGATGAAGAAGAAGAAGAAAAGGATGAGAAAATAGAGGAACCAGAACCTGCAAAGAAGAAAGGAAAGGTATTCATCACTAAGGCACCTAAGCCTCCCACTGCTGTATTTACAAGAAGAAATGCAAGAGGTAAGGCAGACAAGGCAGACAAGGTAGATAAAGACATTATTCAAAAGGCCTCCTCTAAACTTTCAAGAAAAAATCAAACTCTTTAGAGACGGATCAGGATCTGGAGTAAGTAACATAAAATCTTTTAAATATGAAACCACATCGGAAATAGAATAGAAGGAAATAGAAGATGCTTTTATTGAAAAGATGGGACAATGGAAATACTCTCCTGATGACATAGCCCCACAGGTTCCAGCTGTCTTATTAAATCCAATAAAAATGAGATGGAGCAATGCAAAGCAAACTGTGATAGACATATTTGATCAAACCCTGAGACAATTAATGCCGAGCTTGAAAAATGATGAAGTAAAGAAGGCATTAAAAGAAAATGAAAGTAAGATGACATTAAAGTTCAATACTTGTTTGATTCTGATCAACAATATTGAATCGGTTGTGAAGGCTGCAAATGCTACATGGAAGAACATATACCACCTTCACCAACCGAGTGTTGAAACAGTCATAATAAAAGATATTGAAGATGACAGCGATGAACAAGAAGAAGCCACTAAGGTAGATGATACTATGAGGATAGTAGCAGAAGTCATTGCATCCCTTCCTACCTCTCCAGTAAAAGTTTCTACATCCAGCCCGGAGACACCTTCAAGCACGGTTGTGACAACTTCAACATTTGTCCAATCATCTATAGCAACAACAGAAGCAACTACCATTTCTTCTACCGAGTTGCAGTCTCCCTCATCATCAAGTTTTCCAGTAGTAAGTTTTCCAGTTTTTGATTCTACAAGTGTAAATATTTTAAGCTCTCTAGTAGAAAGTATACCAATCTCTATAGCCAGCCCTACTATATCTACTATCACTACTACTAAGGCATTAAGCATAGATAAGCCTAAAGCTCTACCGAGTATAAAATTTTTGGGTAAAAATATAGTAAAGGATATAGACCTAGATGAAGAAATAGAGATTCCAACATTAGATTTTGCAAATCTATCAGCGGACCAAATGCAAAATATAGGTGAAATCCTTCAAAGGAAAGCAAAACAAAAGAAGCTTAAAGAGGAGAGAGACAAGGAATATCAAATCATCAAAGATGCTAAGGACATTTTGTCTGATGCATTAGGTATTAAAGTAGACTCCTCCCAACATGTTTTGCTACAATTAGCTGAAGTAGTAAATAAATACAATGAGGATTCATCTCGGATAGAAAAGTTAGTTGAAAGAGCCGAGAAGAGATTCAACAATAAAGTACTTGAGCACATTGCTTAGCGCATAGCTATTAACCAGGTAGAATTGTCTTCAGTTTTGTCAAACATTGAATCTACCTATTCGAATGCTACCTCTCTTTTGGCCAGATTGTGCAACATTGCTGAGTTCACAAAGGATGTCAAGGATAAAATGAATAAAATGGATGAGGATATGAAGATTAGCATACAGAAGCTGCAACTTGAACCAAGTTCAAGCTCTGCTCATCACATGAAAATCTCATACCTATCAACTATGCAGTCAGATCTACTGAAAGAAGACACAAGGATCCGGTCCACACTGCTAGACATCCAACACATGATCCTTCCCATCATGAATACAATGTATAAGCACATTGAACATTCCAAAACATTGATTCATGACAATCAGTTCTCTATAGCAGATCACATGATTGAACTCTCTGTAGAAGTCCAAATTGCAATCCAAACATGCAAGATTCTGCAAGAAAGTTGGGACAGAACCCTGGCACTAATAATGAAGGTACATTCTGATTTTCTATCAAATTTTGGATTCTCTCTGTAAATAACTTGTATATACACCTTTGGCATTATCGTCAAAAAGGGGGAGATATGTATAGAAGAAGATTTGTATAGAAACAGTTAGCACATTGAAAGGGGGAGACAATGTATAAAGCCCTATAACAAAGACAAATTTTGAAAAATCAAAATAAAACTCAGCATGATTCATGTATATAAGTTTTGGCCAATAAGTGTTTTTGTCACTAATGCCAAAGGGGGAGATTGTTGGCATTAAGCAAAATTGCCACTAGTGACAACACTTATTTGCATTCTCAGTGCAAACTGAGCAGACAGTGCAAACCGAGTAGACAGTGCAAACCAAGCAGACAGTGCAAATCGAGCAGACAGTGCAAACCGAGCAGACAGTGCAAACCGAGCAAGTTAGTACAAATCGAGCAGGACAGTGTAAACCGAGTAACATCATGTCTACCGAGTCACCAGTATTTACCGAGTTCAAAACCTACCGAGTGGTCAGTATGAACCGTGCCTTCACTTCTACCGAGTGCATGACGATGCCGAGTAATGTAGTGGATGCCGAGTATCAGAAAGTCACCGAGTTAGTTTGCAGGAACCGTGTAACCATACTTGGGCCGATTTAGTAGCACTTATGTTTATTTGTCAAGCCGACTTTGTAATTGTAATTGTAATTAATTGTTTAAGACCTGTATATAAACAATGTTGTAAAAATGTCAAGATGCATGTAAGAAGCATATATGTGAAAAAGAAAGAAAGGCAGAGATAAGCGAATTACAAAGGGCTTCAGCAGTATAAGGAACAGCAAAGACAAATTCATCACAGAAGGTGATCAGTACATCAGCGAATCTCAATCAGCAATCTAGTTGCAAAGTAAGAGATCTACTATTTCATCCTAACAGGTGAATCAGTACTAAATCCTTTAACCGGGTAGACTTAACAGTCTTTTGTAAAATCTCTTTACCGAGTGCATACTTCATTGTATGTTTGTAAATCTTTTAACAGGGTGGATTTAGCAATCCTTATTGCTCCTAACAGGGCAGATCATCAGAAGTGATCAAATTGTAAGCCTTAACCGGCCAAATTTATTCTGTAGCATTAAAGCTTTGTGGGTTTCATCCCCACCCCAGTTTTACTTTCTTTTTGGAAGGTTTCTGGGTAACCAAATCTATGTGTCATTATTGTGAATGCTTTTTAAGTTTCATGCTTTCTGTATGCAAAGGTTAAAGTAAATTACATGTTAATACATCTGTAATTGAAAGAAAATTTGGAGTTACTGATTCACCCCTCCCCTCTCAGTAACTCGGTTAATTCCTGAATATTTCCAACACTTTAGACACCTCATCACTTTGAAAAGAATAGCTTGATATTAATAATGGCCTTTTATATGATGTATCTCTTTGTTTTTCCTCATTCTTTCTCAAGTTTGATGTGTCATAATTATAAGGAAGTTTAGCTCCTGCTTGAGCTAAAGTTAGAAAGTATGCTTCTTTATCCCACTTCAAAAGTAATTCCATTATTTCCAAAAATCTGGGACTTTGGGATGCTTCAACAACGTCATCTTCAGAAACCTCATCACTTTGATTCCTATGGAGATCTTGATCTTGACTTTGATAATTGTGCTCCATAATAGGATTGATTTGTTTCTCAAATACGCTCATTATTATGGATCAATCCTTCCTTCTTTAATTTCAATCTGGTTGGGTTGGTTTGGAATGGGTAAATGGTATTGATCAATTTATAAGATTTAAAAATTTAATTGTAGTTTGATCAAGTACTTTGGAACTTCTTGTTTGAAAAGTTGAAGACAATTGCAACACACACATCAATAGTTCACCATATCCCTAGATCACTCTAATGTGTATATTCTCGAATGTTTCCATGGGTTTGATCACAAGAAAGACTTCCAAGCAAGCTACCTAGCACAAATTTGGCTTTTAAATGGCTCTATTAGTAGTTTTTGCTATTTTTACCATTTTGTAGTGTGGATTCCGTTCAAAATGGATTTCAACCATTCATCCCCCAAGTATGTTAAGGGGCTTCCCACACACACCGAAGTACAATTTTGCGCAATCTGTTAGGACTACTAGAGGAAGTTCAAAAGGGCTAAAATCCTTTTGTCGTGCACCCCATTAAGGATACACGCGTTTCTTTTTATATTGGGTCAGATTCTTGCGGCAAAGGCAAGTGTATCCCACTTTGGGCTACCCCTCTCACCGGCCCTTTAAGGAAATCTTGGGAGGTGAGCCCACTAAGTTCTAAACATGTTCATTGAAAGCATGAAAAGTGGATTTCTCCCAAACACTTACAATCAATTGTTCTTTTTCAACCCCGTGACCAAGGGGTTAGAATTGAAGTGTTTATTCTTTCCCTTTTATGATTAAACTATGTTTTGAACTTTGAAATGCCACAAGCTAAGGGAATGTGCAAGCTTGATGAGAAAAATACCTTAATCGATACTAGCAAAGGCTAGGTGCATTTTTAAGTAGTAGTTTTTCTCATTTTCTCTCCAAATCCTTCCCTTACCTTAGCAAAACGTTCCCTCCACCAACAAGTTAGTTGGCACAATACAAACAAAGTGAGGGGAAACCAAAATCAAAAAGTTTAAAATGATCAAATTGATTATGCTCTTGATTTATTTTGAAGTCAAATATTTGCAAATTAAATCCAAAAGGTGCAAGGTATACTCTAATAGAACATCCTTTTTTGTTTCTTTTTTGAGCACTTTTCTGCGACAAAGCATGTACCTGAGACAGAAAAATGGGCATAGAGTTAAAATTCAGTCATCATTTTAACAATTTGATAAAACACAAAAATACAGTCTACGCGACATTGTCCAGACTGTACGCGAGATTAAATTTCACAAACGCGTGATTACTTTAACCGCGAGCGTCACCTTACGGGGCTCAAGCGAGATTAAAATAACTAGGAGCGATGTCTAATTTTATCCACACATGAAATCTTTACCAGACGTGACAAACTGATGCGATAAAAGTGATATCTAATTTATCAAAGGTGACATTTCAAATGACAAAAGCGAGAAATTAAATCAATAAGGCAGAGTAATCCCTTCACACCAGATGTAAAATGACTTCCTGAAAGTGACTTCTCAATTTATGTCCGCGACATTTAAATGACCAGATGCATGGTATATTTGTCACAAATGCGATAACTTAATAACCAGAAGCGTGATTTTATTTTTGTAATGCGTTATTTCTTTATCTAGTAGCGTGAATCTGTAGGTTAATCCACGTAAAAGTTCAGACTCAGAGCGTCATTTTATTCTCCGTAGGCGATATTTCTTTGCTAAAGGTGAGATCTCTTTATCTGTCGGCGTGATTTCTTCTCTGTGATCTGTAGACAGTGAGCAAAAATATACAATTTCTAGCCTAAATTTAGCAAAAATGTGAAAATAATGATGAATTTGAGGCCTAGAGCCCCACGGTGGGCACCATTTGTGTGTGAGTGATTTACACCTTCATGAAATAACAAGATTTAAAAAACAATTACACTATTCAAAGCAAACTAATCTAAATAATGCACAATTAATCTAAATATCTCATGGATCTCTAAAATAAAGTGGTAAATGAGGCTCTCAGCTATGATCCTCACTAGTGACACTCTAAAGATGAGAATTAAGCTATATGATATGCAAATTTAGATCTATTCTATCAAATTCTAGCTCTATTTGATGAACAATCTACCATGATCAAAGCAATTTAAGCTAATTAGCAATGAAAAATGATAAGTGAGTGATGTGGATGCAAATTGCAAGAGCTTTGCTGCAATTCAAAGATATGGAGTGGATAAATTATGCTTCTAAATGCCTTCAATATATAAGATTTTCCCAAGGGTAGGGGGTAGAGTCAGATAACCATGGTTATGCTTGGGTAAGGTCAATTGGCTTTGCTTTGTCCATAAATGGTGGGACAAGGAGGGGACAATCATTTAAATTGTGTCAAAAGGCTGGACCATTTCAACAAAAGTGAGTGATTTGTGTCCATTTTGTCTCCTTTTTGCTTTGTTGAGGGAAATTAGTATTTATTAATTAATTAAAGTAATTAAATTTAGCCATGAAGGGTAAGATGTTCATTTTGATTTTTTCTTTCAACAACTATGTCATTAATTGAATTTAATCAATTTCGTAGTATTTTTCCCCTTTTCAAGCTTTATTTAATCATTTAATCATTTAATTGAATTTTCCTTTGATTTGAATTACCTTTGTTCTATTTATTGATTTTTCATGCTATTTTGATGATTTTATGCACCTTTTGATTGATTTAAGCCTTTTGCCAATTTTTTGTGTCTACACCTATTAATGTTCAAACTTGTGGGCAATCAATGTCATATCCTATGGTCTCTGGTGTATCTTAGACGTATCATATCCAGTTAGAGTCATTTTGAAGCTTCATGTGAGTCATTCAGTCAGTCTTGTCTCCCGAAAGGATTTTGCATCTACAACAACTCAATCAACATCAAACACAAACTGAAAATGATCTGTGCTTTTCATGCTTTTATCTCCTTGTATGCTTACTGATTTGCATTGAGATTTTTGCATATTGTGTCCCTTCGAGCTCTTCGATGATGTCCTTTGCAGGATTTAGAGAGTGATGACTGGGGGCATAATCTTTTCTTTGTTTTCTGCTTGTATGTGACAATCTAAACAATTTTGGAAATTTTAGATTGAAATGGTGTCCGACTGTAAGAGCCTCTATCTCAAATTGGATGGCCATGCATACCTCGACCATTAATACCTAGAAAATTCAAGGAAGTTTGATCTAACTATTGTCTTTTTGAGTGAGTTCTTTCTCCTACTGTGAAACGTGATCTTACCTAAGGATGTGAACACTAAAGGGTCACTACGGGTAATTCACACTGGATTTAGAATGATCTCTTGACCGTTTGATGTGTATGTTAAATGTGAATTGCTATATCAAAATGGACATGATATTCAGGTCATCCTGGCATTTGTGCCTTGGTGCTTATATCTAATCTGACATTCCGAAAATAAAATCAATATTCATATATCCATGGTTTCCTAATCAGTGGGTGTTGTATCCTGAGATGACTTTTGACTCCAGAAAAGGATTTTACTTCAGATTTTGCAAATTTTGAGTTTTCATATTTGAATTGTTTGTAAATTTCAATGTCCAGATTTGAGGATTGTAGCAGATTTGTCCGTTTTCAATAACCAGCAGATAAACAAGCACGCAAAATAGAAAGCAAGTGATTTCAAGCATGTCTGAAAACAATGAACAAGGGCAAAAGCAACCTTGTGCATGAACAATCAAGTGACTTATTCGTTCTAATTCTCAGAAGCGCTAATTGTGTATGTTCCAAAAATGTTTTTCAATAATGCACATATACCCTATAAAATGAAAATTTGGCCTCGCTAGGGTTTTTAGTAATGGTCTAACTCTACAACTTTTATGATCCAAAGGGGTGAACTCCAATCCCGGTGCACTAGGGTTTTGACACAGTCTGAGAACTTAATCTTCAGGAGCTACTAGGGATATCTGACAACCCAACAATGAACCATACCCATGGAGATTTCTTCCACAAGGACATTTATATAGCGGCTGTCACTACCATGGCGAAAATGGCTATTACCGTTTGAGGTTTCGTCAATGCAGTTTTCCCTGTGAAGGGATTGTCTGCTACGGTTAACCCTCTCTAAAGGTGACTCACAATAGTATACCACAAGGGGACTTGGCTCCAGATCCAAGGTTTTTGACACCTTTTCACTTTTAACCCAAACAAAGCAAGCAGATTAATCTGACATGCTAAGACAAAGTTTTTCTCACCAAGGTCTATGATATCAACCTCACGTGATCTATCAACCCCTTCGGAGAGAGAATGTATCAATCAATAAGGGAAGACGCACTAACCAAGTTGAATGTGAAACACACTAAGTATCCTCCCTACCTACAAGGATTCTATCATCAAGAAGGATTTCACTAGAAATCCAATCTCTCAAGAATCATGAATAGTGTTCATAGGGCCTAATTACTATGTGAGCACAGATGTATGTTTTCAAAAGAAAATCTACCAAAAGTACCCAAAAAGAAGAAAGAGGAACACTTAACGCTTAAAGAGAATATGAGATGAGTCCACAAGGTGGAACACTTAACACCTCACACAAGCTAAAAATGAGTCCCCAACTTAGAAAACAAGTGAGTTCCTAAAAGCACAAATGGGTTGCCAAGTGGAACACTTAACGCTTCTGTCCTGTTGACCCCTCCCCTTTAATGTGGCGATGAGATTGCAACCATGGGGTGGAATGAGGGGCCAGCAGATTAGCGAGTCCAATAACCCAAGATAGCAATCAAGATCAATCACAAGTATCTGAGACTACTTAATGAATCCTTAAGGGGTCACAACCTAGTATCAATTATACAAGTGTGTAAAACAAAAGCATGAAAAGAATCACCCAAGCTAAACACATGAGAGATTTATTTTAAGGCCAAATTGAAATGTTATTAGATGAAGGAGAATACCTGGGATCCTTGCAACGTGCTTAGTAGATTTTACCTAATTTTTAGCAATTCTTGTTGAGCTTTTCCATGCAAGCAAGTGACGAACTCTCCAACAAGCAAACAAGCAAACAAAATATGCAAAACATATTCAACTTATGAAAACCATAGGGTTAGCTCTAAAAATTAATTATTATTAGCAATAATAACCAGCAATTAACCCAAATGACAACTCATATCATTCATTGAACCATGTAAAAAAAATAAGTGCATACCCATCACAAAACTTTATTTTTTTGCTGCATTTGACCTAATCAACAAGATCTAATTTTTTTGATATGATTTTGGCCACAAAAATAGAAATTCAAAATAGAGACCCCTACTAAAAAAAAGAGGGCTTTCCAAAAATGTAAAAATTTTAGAAAAATCTCTTCATTTGTACCCTAGAGACCCATTTTATCAAAATAGACTAGTTTTTATAAATTGACTATTTGAGCTATTATATTGCATCCAAATTTAAAATACAAAGAATGGACCCCTTGTAGAATTTAAAGGGCTTTCTGAAAATATAAAAATTTCTAAAAAATATGCTGATTTGCATCAGATATTAATTTTTTTCAGAATTTCAAGAAAAAATTATTAAAAATTCAAAACATATCAGAAAATTCTAAATTTTTTACTGTAGCTTTTTTGATATGTGTCCAACTTGTAAAAACAATTTTAGAGAAAAAATTTAAGCCGTTTGAGAGATAAAATTAAATCTTTGAAACTTTAGGGTTTTAGCTCCCCCAAAAATTCAAAACTAGCATGTAAAGGTGGGTTGCCCCACGGTGGGTGCCAGAAATGTGTGTGTGAAAATTGTACCTGATCTGTAGACACAACACTTCAGTAAAACATTAGAGGTTAGCAAAAATTGAAATCGTGCAAAATTGAAATCTAATTTAACCAAGCGATTTACTGCCTTCTAGTAGGTGCGAGATTGATGTTCTCAGATTGTTATCGAGATCAGTGACCTAGACAACACCTAAATGAAGGATTTGAATGCAATTGATCTAGATATGAATTGAATGCAATTAAGCTATTTTTTTGGTATTTCTATGCAATAAGAATGATAAAAACTGATATGAATCTATGCTAATATGGAAATTGATATGCTAAAATGATCTAACAATGATATGAAAAAGAATCTAAATGAATGTAAAAAAAAAAAATTGATCTCACAATAGCCTTGATTCACAATAAGCTTTGATTCTCCCAATTCCAATTCTCCAACGTGATTGTGCAAAAATATGAGATGCTTTGAGATGAGCTAAGGCTTTAATTTTATAGAAATCCAAAGCTTTGGAGGTGCATGGAAAAAAACCATAAATCACTCAAATTAACTCAGCTTGATTTTTGAGTTATCTGATAATAAAGATAATTTAATTCACAAAAACATGCAAATCATGCAAAAATAGCTTTTTAACTCAAATTAGAGTTTAGATCAGCTTTTTGAACTCCAAAAGGATGTTGAGTTCTAAAAAGTCAACACTTTGCATTGATTTTCTAATTTGGAGTTTAACTGTTTCTTTTGATTGTGCACATGGATAATTATGAATTAATAAATAAATAAAGTGATTTATTCTCAACTTAACTAATTTTTGAAATAAAATAATTAATTTATGGGTTAATTAACTATTTTATCAAACTTTTATTAAAAATTATATTATTAAATAATGACAACTTACTTTAATCAATTAAATAAGAATTTAATCAATTATTCATAAGATATTAGATTTATTGTCAAAATTAAATAATATAATTAATAATAGATAGAATTAAATTTAATTACATAATTAATTTGGCAAGATATTAAATCTAATTAATTAAATATGAAAATATTCAATTAATCAAACTTAGGATAAATATGATTTATTGCCAAATAATCATTAAATTAAAGATAATTAAGATAATTAGGAATATTGCTAGGAATATTCCCCGATGTAGAATTTAAGATAATCAATTAGGATTCGATGATGTTTAGATGTGCCTTAGGTTAGGACTTCGATGTCGATTTCGTTTGATTTGTAGATGTAGGAGGTTAATGAACTTATAGCCCATTTTTGGGGTATTACAGTAATTAAATAATATTTAATGTAAAATGTATATTATATATAATATTTAATATATATAATATATAATCTAATATATAGTTTTTAATATTAATATATATTAAATAATATTTAATGTAAAATGTATATTATATAATATTTAATATATAATTGATATTATAAATATTTAATATATCTAATATATAGTTTTTTATATATAATATATCATATGAAGATGAAGAAATGGGAGGGAGAAAGTGGAGGGAAGGGAAAGTGAAAATTAAAAATTCTATCGTCATATTCGGGTACCTGATTAGGCTCGGTATTGCCTTGTGCACCAAACCTACATGGTCAACTATTGAAATGTCTCAAATACATGTTTTTCCCCTATTTCTTTGAGTTCCAGACTTCGATAATGTAGCTAACTACTTTTTTTTCACCCGAATTTGATAAAATGAAAAGGGTATTTTAAGGATATTATCAACTTTCTATCGATATAATTGCTATCAAATTTTGAATTCAGTAAGTAATTATTAGTTATTTTCTAATTGAGCTACCTCTAAAGTGTTGATTTATATACTGATTGAAAAATGACTATAACTTTCAAATGGTATAATATTTTTGAAATCTGAAAAAATGTGTCACATTCTATGCTTTGCCTACTATAAGGAAAAAAAATAAATTTGAATTTTGTAAAGTTTTGAATGAGTTAAGGTGGTCAGACACGAAAGTTTTTTTATTCTGAAAATGTTGTAGCATAAAATTTATAATTAATTATTTTTTTGGAATAAAATTACAAAAAAATATGTGTCACATCTGGGCATGAGTCTACTACTTATATATTAAATCTTATAAAAAAATATTATCATTTGATCATGATTAAGGTGGTCAGACATACACCTACTTCTTATTTTTTTCCTAAAATTTTTGTACTGTTGTATTGAAATCTATACTTTTCACCAATTATATTAATTTTGTTTTAGAAAAGGCCTAGTAGTTTAGAAACTACATTCAATTTCCTATAGATTCTATTCTTACAACTTTTTGGTATTAGGTTGATAGCTAGTTCAAATTTTCACATCAAGTTGACTAACCCTGATTTGCTGATTTTTCATTGCCACTTTTGGGCATAGTTTGGCCCCTCCTGATCTTGCACATACCCATTTGTTTAAAAATTTGTTAAGATCCTTTGTTATCTCAGAGCCCTGTAGGAGATGGTAGTTGGATCATGTACATGCATCTTCCACTGGAACTGTTAAATGCAATTGAATCTGATTCCAATTGCCTTCTACTTCCAATCACACAAGATTTCATACATTTGGCTTAGGTTTTTATAAAAAAAAAAGGGTTGTGACAACTTACTCCACCTCTTCTCCAACTTATTGGAGTTAGTTTTAGCTATCCTAGGAGAGAGGACTTTTGACTTAGTAATGTTGATGTGGGTATTGACATGGGAACACGTGTGGCAATTATAGGGCCCAATGGAGTAGGGAAGTCTACTTTACTCAATCTCCTTGCTGGCAATTTGCAACCTTCACAAGGAGAGGTAAGGAGGAGTCAAAAGCTGAGGATTGGTAGGCAAAGATGTAGATGGAGATGGAACACATTTGATAGTTCTTACAACATTTCAACTGCAACAATTTTAAAATGCTGCTATAAATCCCACAGCAGCAAGCAATAGCAAGGCTTTGCAAAGGAAAATCCCACAATAACAGCACAAACAAGAGCCAGAATCATCACACTAAAATAGAGGGCATAGTCTACTGGTCTTAACTAGACCTTTCTAGACAATTTCTCATCCATTTATCGGGTAATGATGCCAAATCCATTCAACATGCAATGAGAAATATTGAAAGAGAGATACCATGAATGAAAAAAAGGTGACGTGAAGGGAGAAGAGATCCCAAACACCTTGGGTAGAGGTTAGGAAGATATATAATCATAACTAACTAATACCAAATCCTATATATCCAAGGACATATAGTATATGCCAGACTAAGATATGTAAGGTGTACATATGCCCCAAACTGATAAAGATGGGGATAGGAGGAGATTGGTGAAGTAGTATGAGGTCATATGCAAATTAAACATAGTACGTGTATAGGAGATGCATAACTTGTCATAAACCTCCCATTTTATCACACTAGAGGATGCTAGTAATAGTTGTACAATTAGAACACATTTCTTCATATAAATTCTCAAAGGAGTGAGTGCAAGCATTAAGTTCTGGAGCCTAAGAGTATGAAACTTGAAGCCAGTTTTTAAGGGTTTTGGAGGCCACCAAAATGGGTTTTTTTTCCCCTATAGATTCTTATCACTCACAATGCATAAAATATCATAACACAAAATGCATCAAGTCCTCTCAACATCAATCACAAAGTACCCACTGATTGGACTGTATGCCAGTGGCTGTGAACATAAATAGTTCAATCAGTGGGTAAACTTCACATTAATTTCATGCTTTTCTAAGTGCTCAATCATAAGTGTCATTATTTTCCAGCTTGCCATTGTTTTCTAAGAAATTTTAATTAACATGCTAACCCAAATTGAACAAGAGAAGAGAAGGAAGATCTCAAGAATCATTTCATGCATAGTGAACAACAACAAATCACGTAAAGGAGTAGCAAGACAACCTAATGATAGAAAATGTTCACACATAGAAAGCATATGTTGATAGGAAGTAGTCATTATTAAAGATCAACATAAAAACATAAGAAAAGAATCCAAATCTATGAAGAGTAGTGAGGATCTTGAATATAGCAGTGGGTCTCGTGTCAAAGAGTGAAGCTTGTTGAGCAAAGAATTTCAAATCTGCACTAGAACAAAGAGTAAATGGAATACACTTTTAGATAAGTAAAACAGAGATCTTGCATGTAGAGCAGCTACATTGAATAGAGAATATCACATTTAGCAGTCTCAAAAAGGAACAATAGTCTGTATGATAAATGAATGGCACATTTTATGCATATAGAACTCTATGCTTTCATTGATGAACAGTGAGATGAAGTATTACCATAGTAATGCCAAATCAGAAGAACATTGAGTATAGCATCATGTCAATTTTATAGCCTTTTATAGGCTTCCAACACATTTAAAATCACACAACAGTACATAATTAGATGTCCTTTTGAATATAACTATAAATCACCATATGTGGCTACAATCTAGTCCACTCTCTCATCCTCAGTCATCAATAAGAACCATTTGGCTCTTTCACATTGACCCATGAAGGTTTCATATACCCTCAGGAATACACCTCGACTCAATCTAGAAATGGATTTGAGAGCGTTATATGCATCCGTCAAAGCATTGTCATGAGCAGATTCATCAATTTTGACAAGGTGAACATTGTTCATGCCCTCTTTTATTTTCTTCATTGTTTCACACATGGAATCCAAGGAAGTGGCCATACTTGCCTTCCTCTTGTTTCCCACCTTTCTGACTAATGATGTAGGAGTCCCTCTAGTACTTGTTGTTGTAGTGGACTGAGTGGAATTATAAGGGTCTTCATCCAAATCAATAGCACTATCAAGATGTATATTTGAACCAAGGCCCTCTTCATCATGCACATCGGTTGGCTCTTCCATAGGGTTCCCTTCTTCAGTCTCAAGGGCCATGGTAGCTACATTACCTTCAACAATGTCATTACCCACAATTGCACCCAATTCATTGAAGTACTAGAAGGGCCGCCTCTTATACACTTTGGCATTTTTGTACTCTCTTCTCTGCATGTTGGCATAAATAAATGGAATAGGTTCTTTTTCTTTCATTATTAACTTTAAAAGAAGGCAATATTATTTCCATCAAAATAGTAGAGAGATCACCCTACCTTCAGAAGCTCATCCCACATGCTATCCTCAGCATCCATGCACTGAGTTGCCTCATTCCAAGAAAAACCACTTGTATTCCTTAGCTCTTTCATCACTCTATAGGAAAGCTTCCAAGTTTTCAACTTATTTTTGAAGTTGTCCTTGGATAAATTGAGGTTCATATCAGTGTTGAACCATCTCTCAATTATGGACCACGCTTCTTTTTTGAAGCCTCCGTCACATTTTTTGCCTAGTTGTATTTACTTGAGGAGAAAGTCTAGAAACTTGCGTTCCATTTCCTTTGTCCACATTATCTTCTTCGAGGAAGGAGATATCTGGCTCGTGTAACCAATTTCATCCATGTTCATCAATAATTATATGTATGCCATGCTGTGTATACAAATTATTGTTAATGGTATCAAAGTATCTTCATACATCAGTTTACTCAAATAAAACACATTGAGCCATACAAGTCCAATACTTGCAAATAGAAAGAGAAGAAAAAGGAAACCATCATGTATATCAAAGTATCTTCATACATCAGTTTACTCAAATAAAACACATTGAGCCATACAAGTCCAATACTTGCAAATAGAAAGAGAAGAAAAAGGAAACCATCATGTATATCAAAGTATCTTCATACATCAGTTTACTCAAATAAAACACATTGAGCCATACAAGTCCAATACTTGCAGATAGAAAGAGAAGAAAAAGGAAACCATCATGTATATCAAAGTATCTTCATACATCAGTTTACTCAAATAAAACACATTGAGCCATACAAGTCCAATACTTGCAGATAGAAAGAGAAGAAAAAGGAAACCATCATGTATATCAAAGTATCTTCATACATCAGTTTACTCAAATAAAACACATTGAGCCATACAAGTCCAATACTTGCAAATAGAAAGAGAAGAAAAAGGAAACCATCATGTATATCAAAGTATCTTCATACATCAGTTAACTCAAATAAAACACATTGAGCCATACAAGTCCAATACTTGTAGATAGAAAGAGAAGAAAAAGGAAACCATAATGTATATCAAAGTATCTTCATACATCAGTTTACTCAAATAAAACACATTGAGCCATACAAGTCCAATACTTGCAGATAGAAAGAGAAGAAAAAGGAAACCATCATGTATATCAAAGTATCTTCATACATTAGTTTACTCAAATAAAACACATTGACCCATACAAGTCCAATACTTGTAGATAAAAAGAGAAGAAAAAGGAAACCATCATGTAGTCTTGAGTCATACAAGAACAACTATTCTCGGGATCTGTACTCTTCCCACATTCTACTTGCTATATCATCTCATAACTGTGCCCACTGGTCTCTACCATGCTGAGACAACCCATATGTCTCTAGCATTGGTACATCTATCCCATCACGATCATCTTCCTCTTCAGTGACAATTTCTGATGGAATGTCATCCTCTAATGTAATGTAGTTGTGTAGTATGTGACATGCTTATACAATTATGGGCTTGTGTCATGATAGGATAAGACGTGGCATGCCTTAGGATTGGAAAATGCTGCTTGAGAATACCAAATGTATGCTCTACTGAGTTTCTAAGAGAGGAGTGTTGATGGTTGAAAAAATCTTCTCGAGAGTTTATTGGATTCTCTCTTGAAAACTCCTTCAGGTGGTAGAGTGTACACTAATAAGGAGCAAGAAATCTAGGTGCATTGGGATATCCAACATCCACTAGAAAATATTTTCCTACATAAATAAAGTATATTATTAAAATGTGAAACATTGATTGTACTCTTGAGTATATTAAACTATGATTTGGCTTACCAGGGGGAACAACAAGAGGATCTTTTCTTGACAGAGTTGAAGCTAGAACACGACTATCCATGACAGACCCTTCCCAACCAGCAAGGTAGTACTAAAACTTATGATCGAAGGAACACACACCCATAACATTTTTCTACAGGTTGCCTTTTCTATCACGATATTTACCCTACATGTCGACATCGATGGTGACTGGTATATGGGTTCCATCGATAGCTCCAACACAATCCTATATGATATGATACCATCATCAATCCTACGGTCGACCAATAATATGATAAGGATAAAAATCCATACAAGAAATTTGTAACAACACAATAATTACCTTGAAGAATGGATCAAAATGTTCATTCCCACTAATTTCAGGAGGAGTGTTTGGACTAGGTGGTAGAAAGCAATCCTTTTGGAGTCCTAAGATAGCCCTCAACACCTTGTGGAAGTATCGGCTGATTGTCTCTCCTGAGTGCCCAAAGTTGTGGGCAATCTTGTAGTTCCTCAGATTGTGGCCAATGGTGTGGAGGAACATCACAAGTTGTTCTTCTAATGTCAAGTGTATCGTATCTGTCAAGGTTCCTTTCAGCCTTAGGATAGTAGCTATATGAAAGAAGGCTTCCCTACTCATGTGAATCTAATCATGACAATCCACATCATTGGAATGAATAACCATTCTATAAAAATAATTTCCTTTTCTTTTTTGTTTACTCATTTTTGCACTACCTTCTCAGGCCACAACTACTATGGCTATGACAACACAAGAAATAAGAGCTGTGAGAAGATAAGAATATGTGGTCTCCACAACTACCCATCCTAGAAAGTCAATATTCTTAATAGGATCCATCAATGGCCTGAAATGTGGACAAACAAAATGATTTGAGAAAGGAAATGTGGACATAATCACCAAGATATGCATTCATCCATCACATAAAGCACAAAAATGTTTACTTTCCTTAATTTGTTTACAAATATTATGGCTTTTCCAATTTTGTATCCTCAAATCTGAACAAGTATGGGTTGGAGGAACAAAAAGAGCCCTGTTTGTATTATTGGTTTAAATTTATTTCTTGTTTGTAGTTCAGTCTTCTTATCTAGACGAGTGGCTTCGTGAATGTGTTGGTTTCAGAGTGAATGCTCTTCAAAGGAATGTTGAATATCTGGTAAATAGGAAGAAAGATCCTTGAGACTGCTTGTGATTTTTGTTTTCATCAGACCATGTCTTTGGTGACAATGTTATGGTGATACTTGATATTCAGACTGTGTTTGTGATATTTTGATGTTGTTACTTGGTTTGGTGCTGTTATGTTGTTGATGTGGACTATTTTTATTTATAGTCATTTGGAGCTGATACTAGCTATTCTATTTGTCAAAGCTTGAATTTTTTAATGTTCTTTTTGAATTTTTGAATTTTCCAGTGGCTATGATTCCAAAAAAGAGATATCTAATCTAATTACAAAAGAGTGAGGCTACTGATGGGCAATTAGTGTTAGCAGCTAATCACTGTGTAGTTTTTATTAGTGTACGTATCATATTTATCTCTAGTACATTTAAGTAGGCATTTGAGTTTTATAACTCCTTGATAGAAGATTAGTTCAGTTAGCGGGTGGTGACATTCAGGTTGTAAAGGTAGCTTCCTAGAAAGAAATTTCATTCTGGTGACATTCAGGTAGTGGAGCTAGCTTCCAAGAAAGGAATTTCATTCTTTCCCATTTGCATGCATTCAAGTGTTTGTAAATAATATTTTGTAATCTAAATCATTGTTAGCATTCCAGCAAATCTGATAAGATTTTATATCCTTCTTTCTCCTATGTCACATGTCCCTTGATATCCAAGCCTTGTCTTTGCAGGCTAGCCCATTATCCATAATGTTCTGAATTGTGTTTTATAGAAATGCATTGGTTTTAGAAAACTTGTTGATCTACCCTGATTTGATGTTTAAGAACCCAAATCCACACTTGCAAAGTTACAAGTTGCAATATGAGATGAAGCAATCTCTCTGAGCTACATTCTTCAGGTCAAGATTGTAAAAAATGATTAATGTGCTAATAGTAAATTTTTTGCATGGATTACTAATCTCTATAAATGGAGGGCAAGAAGCATTGTGATAGAATCCTTGAAGTGTTCTTGAAGGGTTATAGTTCAGCTGCCAACTAGTTTATGGTTTTCTCACATGTTATCAGAGCTTAAGTGGTTAGCTCAAACTGATGTCTTGCTTGAGGTGGGTTGTTGAATGTACATTCCAACACCATTAGCTCTCAATATTAAGGGGACCCAATAGCTCAGGAGGTTCACTAGGGGGGTCCTAGGTTTGAGCCCTAGTTGACCCATGGTTCCTTAAGATAGCCAACTTCCTATGCAAGCACATTGTTGAATATTGAAATACTTGACACATCCTCCCTAAAGAAAGGTTTGAACTTTAAAATACTTGATACCTTCTCTTTAAGAAGACCATGGTACCTCTGCCTCTACTAGCTTTATTTTTCAATTGACAGTTGATGGTTGTTGCTCATAGCTAAATGTAGTTGTATCAACTATACCAACCCTATGTTGATCTCCAAAATCTTCACATAGAGTTTCTATAAGTGGAAATTCATGGCACCTCTATCCGAGACAAAGACATATTAAATAATCAATTTTCAAGGCAGTTTCAAGAAGTTTGAGATCATTATTTTAACATAATTAACAATCACTGAGAATTTTTTTGTTACTCGCTGTGAAGTATGTCTTCCACATAATGATAAATGATGTTGAACATTATTGATTCATAAGGATCCAATTAGGAATGGAATGCCCCACTTTGTCTCCTTCCACAAAAGAAGACAAAACAATCCTTAGATGGCCCTTCATGACTGATGACCTTTCATGTCTCCCACATGACTTATTACATTCCTCCATAACTTCAAATGTCCTACACAAGTCCATTCCTTTCTCAAAGCAAGAAAACATATTCAATAACATATATAAGACAAATTAGAGTGTTGGTAGGCATTCCATAGTGAATGTATCATCAACGAAGTCAATTTGGAGCTTTTCAGTGACTAGCAGAAGAAGAATTAAGAGTGAAGTGGCAGTTGATAGTAAGAGCAAGTAGAAGTTGCATCTCTCCTTATTGAAATCATTTTTTTTTAGTAGTCAATTAGATAGATGAGCGATTGTTTATGTCAACTGGTTTTTCCCTACCTAGTGATTTTCCAAGATTAGCATCTTGAGTAGTATTATAAACTTTCTTTGTTATGTAGTTCTTATTTCTTGTCTAAACAACACTTCAATCCTCCTATTAACTAACATCTAAGATTTTAAATTGCCCATAGTATTATAAATGTGTATTTTGTTAATTTCTGCTATTAGTTACAAAATTGTGGATCAATTTGCTATTCAGAGGCATATTTGTTCTAAGAGAGCATCTAATTTAAGGAATTCTTGAAGTTGCAAATTTTTTGGGACATATATCATCAAACAAATAGAAATTTCCCTAATCACACAAAGCTGTAAAAATTTCAATATAATAAAATTTTGTGGGACAGATATCATTAACCAAATAGAAATTGGCCTAATCACACAAAGCTGTAAAAATTTCAGTATAATAAAATTTTGTGGGACAGATATCATCAACCAAATAGAAATTGCCCTAATCACACAAAGCTATAAAAAATTCAGTATAATAAAATTTTGTGGGACAGATATCATCAACCAAATAGAAATTGCCCTAATCACACAAAGCTGTAAAAATTTCAGTATAATAAAATTTTGTGGGACAGATATCATCAACCAAATAGAAATTTCCCTAATCACACAAAGCTATAAAAATTTTAGTATAATAAAAATTTTTGGGACAGATATCATCAACCAAATAGAAATTTCCCTAATCACACAAAGCTGTAAAATTTTTAGTATAATAAAATTTTGTGGGACAGATATCATCAACCAAATAGAAATTGCCCTAATCACACAAAGCTGTAAAAATTTTAGTATAATAAAATTTTGTGGGACATATATCATCAACCAAATAGAAATTTCCCTAATCACACAAAGCTGTAAAAATTTCAATATAATAAAATTTTGTGGGACAGATATCATCAACTAAATAGAAATTTCCCTAATCACACAAAGCTATAAAAATTTTAGTATAATGTTAGCCTTACCTCCAGGACAAAGGATCTTAACAAAGTTTTAAACAAATCATTTGAAAATATGACAAACTAGAATGAAAATATGAGATATACTAGGATGAAAGTCAAGAAAAAGCGTACTGAGAAGATGGGCAACTATCGAGAATTGGACCAAGGTTTTAATGCTCAACAAGAGTTCATCGCAAAAGGAGAGATGAACTAGCGTGTATTTGCTTGCATACCCTGTCTGCGAAAATGGGTAGATGTTCATGTGGGTATTCAGCTATGATACCCTCAGCTTAGTAGAGACTTTGAAACCCTTCAGGAGTTGAACACATCCACATAGAGAGCAATAGCAAAGAGAGCAGGAAACATAAAAAAAAACCCTTCAAAAACTTGACGGTGAAACAAAACCCCAAAAATCAAAGCGGGAAGATGACGAACCCGACCACATTATTAAATTCGATTCATAATTTACCAAAGCTGGAAGATGAAAACAAATTCCACCTCCTGATTGGGAAGATAGTGTCTCTTGTTTTAGGGCCTAAACCAGGTTTTGCATCACATAACCCAAATTGCAAATTGAGGAACCAAACAATGGATTTGTTTGAAAACTTGAAGTTCCGTCGCCAATTCTGCCTGAATTCCAGCAAACAAATAGGGCCTAAGAGATGAATACATGTAATTAAGATCAACTATGTTTTCTATATTTCTTGATATAGGGTGGAATATTTAGTGTTTGTTCACGATAAAAGTGACTTAAATTTGGAAATGTAGTTGATAATATAGAGGAACAAAATGTAATAATGTTATTCCATATCATTTATGAACCCTATATCCACTTTTGGATTTTTATAACTTATTCCAATGTAAAAGGGTGTGTAGCTTACACAATGCCACATCTTTAACTTGTTATTAATTCTTATTGTTTCACATTTGAGAATTTTTCATGAGAGATGATTTAACAGTAGCTACCACCAAGGTAGACTTTTTCTAAAGATGCATCATTTTTCTAATATCATGTATAATTCTTGTAAACTTTCATAGATATGGGAGATTATAGTCTTGTGCCTGGCAAGTGTGTTCCTTCTCCATCTTATGCTAGTATTTATTTTACATCCATAGATTCTCCATATTTTTAATTTCTTCCTCTTTCTTTGAGGAGATTAGGGATATCCATAATACAAGTATACATGATTATAATTATTGTATACATGCCTAATTACATAGTGCAAGGTGTAGATTCATTGAGACAACTTGGTTTCTTGAGATCTTGGATTGCATGTATACTATTTCATATAATAGCTATTTGAGAACTACTTTAGTAATTTTTGTTTCTCTTTATCATTGCATGACATTAATCATATAAAATATTGGTTAGCATATGATAGAATATTATGACTTGTTTGATTTAATGTGAAGGCAAATCTAATCTTCAATAATTGTCAGTAAATGCATATACTATTCCTTATGTCCATTATTATGGAATATACACATTTTCTGTTACAAAATATTATCTTTCACATTTATAATTCAACCCCTCTACTAGATGTTACATGATTTAACACAATTTAAAATCTAAGAATTATAGACACTGACCATGCCTAACTCTAAAATGATGTGATATGAATTGACAAAATAAAAATAAAATAATTATACAGACATGGACCGTGTTTAGACTCTAGAGTGATACAAGACCTCTTGCGTACTAATATAACATTATTCTCATATCAAAGTCTTCACTTCTATTACATCTAACATTTTTTTTATAATTTTAAAATTTCTCTTACCACCTCTCCATTATTGATCCAACATTATTCTTATGAATCCCCAAGAAAGAAGTAATCTCCCTATTGGAAGCTAAATCTTTAAAGAAAATGTGATGACCACTTCCCAAATCACTTAAGAAAAAATAAAGACACACCAAAAGTGTAGATTACAAATTATTCTTTAAAAAATATTAATTATAGCTCTTACAAACAAAATGGTGGCAACTTAGGAATGATGGAGAGAAAAAGTTGATTGTACGACATTATATTTTTGCCAAATGATACATAGGTGGTAGAAAAAGTGTCTTATCTTGAGGGCTTTGAAATTATAAATGCAATAAAAATTTAAAATTGTAGACCTTGATATTTTTCTATTGAAAAACTTTGCATGTCTCGGGCTTATTTCGAAGGATTTTAAAAAAATAAAATTAAAAGAGAATCAATGTAACTATCATAAAGTCTTTGGCTTGTAAGAAGCTCCAAGATCGAAATCAAGTTGATATCTAAAAGGTCAAATGAGTTATAAGTTTCTAGATAAATATTATTTAGTAAAAGTAATGTAAATATAATATTATTTTTAAAAAATATAGACACCGACCATGCCTAACTAGATGTGACGTGAGTTAACACAATTTAAAAACTAAAACTTATAGACACTAACCATGTCTAACTCTAAAATGATGTGATATAAATTGACAAAATAAAAATAAAATAATTATATAGACATGGACCATGTCTAGACTCTAGAAATGATCAATTTCAAATATGAGGAATATAGGACCTCTTGTGTATGAATTCCAAATTGTGATGATCACTTCTCATATCGCTTGAGCAAAAATAAATAGACACCAAAAGTGTAGATAAAAAAATATTTTTTAAACAATCTTAATTATAGCTTTTACAAATAAAATGGTGGCAACTTAAGAATGGTGGAGAGAAAAAGTTGATTATACAACATTATATGTTTGCCAAATGATACATAGGTAGCAGAAAAAGTGGCTTATCTTGAGGGCTTTGTAATTCTATAAATGCAATAAATAATTTAAAATTCTAGGCCTTAATATTTAAAAAAAAAACAAAAGAAACAATGTAACTATCATAAAGTCTTTGGCTTGTAAGAAGCTCAAAGATCAAAATCAGGTTGATATCTAAAAGGTCAAATAAATTCTAATTTTATGGATAAATATTATTTAGTAAATTTGATATGAATATAATATTATTTTTATATAGTTTTGAGTTTATTTTTAAAAAGTATTTTAATCAATTAAGATAGACCATGATAATGTTTTTTTTAAAGAATGTTAGTTAGAATTTTAAATGAGGAATAGAGTAGTATTTATATGGACTTATATTTTTTCAAAATAACTTTTTGAGTTTATCCCAACAAAAAGGTCATGAAAAATGAAGTTTCTACTAGATGTGACCTGAGTTAACACAATTTAAAAACTAAAAATTATAGACATTGACCATGCCTAACTCTAAAATGATGTGATATAAATTGACAAATTAAAAATAAAATAATTATATAGACATGGACCATGTCTAGACTCTAGAAATGATGAATTCCAAATATGAGTAATATAAAACTTCTTACATATGAATATAACATTATTCTCATATCAAAGTCTTCACTCCTATTACATCCAACATTATATTTTATAAATTTAAAATATCTCTTACCACCTCTCCATTATTGATCCAACAATATTCTTATGAATACCCTAAAAAGAAGTAATCTCCCTATTGGAAGTTGAAACTTAAAAGAAATTGTGATGACCACCTCCCATATCACTTGAGCGAAAATGAGAAAACACCAAAAGTGTAGATTAAAAATTATTCTTTAAACAATTTTAATTATAGCTTTTACAAATAAAATGGTGGCAACTTAGGAATGGTAAGAGATGTCCTTGAGTAATTTTTTTAGGTACTAAGATGATACATAGGTAGCAAAAAAAGTGGCTTATTTCGAGGGCTTTGAAGTTATATAAATGTAATAAATAATTTAAAATTATAGACCTTAATCTTTTTCTATTAGAAAACTTTGTGTTTTTGAGGCTTATTTCAAAGGATTTAAAAAAAAATAAAAGATAATCAATGTAACCATCATAAAGTCTATGACTTGTAAGAAGCTCAAAGATCAAAATTAGGTTGATACCTAAAAGGTCAAATAAATTCCAAGTTTCTAGATGAATATTATTTAGTAAAAGTGATGTGAATATAATATTATTTTTATATAGTTTTGAGTTTAATTTTAAAAATTATTTTAATTAATTAAGATAGATCATGGTAATATTAATTTTTTAAAGAATGTTGGTTAGAATTTTAAATGAGGAATAGAGTAGTATTTATATGGACTTATATCTTTTCTAAATAAATTTTTGAGTTTATGCAAACAAAAAAGGTCATGATTGATAAGGTTCTGAAGCCAATGTCTAAACTTTCAAATTTGGAATCAAACTTGGAGGAGACTAGTGCACAACATTAGTGTCCTTCCCTATTTGGTTGTTCAAAGGGCTAGATGTAATATGTGACCAAGATTTCCAATTAGCACTCGAGGTAGGCACATTTTATCATGATCATTCGCACTAAATAAATGGTTGCTACACATAGTGAAAAATTGTGAGAGGTAACAATTTACAATATTACAAAGATTTTATATATATATATATATATATATATATATATATATATATATATATATATATATATATATATATATATATATATATATATATATATATATATATATATATATATATATATATCCATGTGATAGATGTTTTGATTGTAGGTGATTTCTAGGTTTATAGGGTTCAAAAATCAACTCCGACATGGTATTAGAGCTAACGATGAGCTCCAACATAATATTAGAGAGTATGCATGACTTCATTTCTAATCTTTTAGAGATTCAACCTTGAAGAAAAAATTAATACATCATAAAGTAAAATTGACATTATTATTGCATCCAAAAATCTTAAGATTGACTATTCGAACACTCAAATCTAAGCAGTTGAAAGAATTTTTTGAAGGATTTAGAAAATTATACATCAAATTTTATACATTATACACTGCCATATTATGATTCACTATTAATGCTAATTATCTGGCTCATTGGTGCATTTCTCTACTTTTTAAAACCTTATGTAGATCTACAAGAATACTATCATTTCTTGTGTGGGATTCACACATTATCAATGATGACATTACATTATTCCATGAAAAATTTATAACATTAAAATCCCCAACTCATGCTCTTAGAGAATAGTTTGTATTTATACAAATATTTCATCTATTTAATGATGTATAAAGAATATTTCATCAATCTTAGAATATATCTATATTTTCACAATGGAAATATTCTAAAAAACCATAAAATATTTTTAAAATAACTTATTGGTTCCAATGTCATGTAATAATGTCAATTCTTGGACCCCAAGTTGGCCCCAAACCCTAGTTAATGTGTCCTAAAGAAGTTACTATTTTTCTTTTCAACACAAATTGGGTATATGGAGTTGGGTGTTAACAAATAAGATGTCAAAATTATTTTGTCTTATCATATTTTCTACTAGAGTAAGTCGATAATTATAAAAAAAATTTGCTACTATAATTTAGAAATTTTTGAATTTAATTCATCCTTTTCTACTTTCCATGTTAGAATATTTTTTTGTGTCTATAATTTTCATCATATTCAAGTCATGTTGGAAAGGATCTTCATACAATCTATATGTACACTCTTAATAGAATCTACCCTAGATATATATGATTTTCATTTCATATTTTTTCAATTACTCAAGGACATCTTAGTACCTAAAAAAATTATGTTTGCATATAATGACTTTATTTGAACTTGTTTCTATGCATTTAGGTTATTGGTATTTAATTTTAACACTTAATGAGGTATCATGAGTCTTTATATTCATCCTTCTATGGTAATCATAGAAAATATAATTAAGCTATGAAAAATGACATCCTAACACATCACAAGTGGTTCAATATTGTATCTTTTCTTTATGGAGTCATATCTAAAAAAGATGTATACTAGAAGTAGATCAATGTGGAATTATATCATTGATCATGATGTAGTATTGATTCTTTCTAGGGTTAGTCATGATATTATATGTTTTGTATTGAACATTGATTATCTTCACACACTTTGGACTAATATTTGGAAGATATATGAAGATTCTTGTATCTTTCCATTCATAGATAATCTTATTGTTGATTGTTTCATTCCCCTTGATGATATTTATAATGTAATATAGGTTGATGATACTTTAGAGGAGCTTGAGTATATCAAAAGTATTTCATATTCAGGTGTATGCACAAAGATGGTGTATAGAAAAGTGGCCACCCTAGGAAAAAAAGTCCAAATAACTAATAACCTGGTCATATTTTTTAAATTTGGAATAACCCAATAAAATTATGGCTTGGTAAATACCAAGCCTAAATTTGAAAAACTTGATTGGATTATGTCACAACAAAAAGATAATATTTTTGGTGTGTTTTTAATGTGTTGTTAATGTGCTCATGTTTCTCTTCTTTATAAGCCTTATAGGCTTGATGTGTATGGGATAACACCCTTGATTTTGATTCTTTTTAGCATAAAAAACAATAACTTGATTGGGTTTTTATTATAATAAAACCTTAATCAGGTTTTGGAAAACTTAAAATAGCTTTTTTGTTGGGGCTAGAAGTGCATTAGAAACCCTTGTCTGTGAACTAAGAATAACAAAAGGAGATTTTTCAACAAAAAAACTGTTAATATGATTTAGAAAAATAGAGAGGGGGAGTGAATTAGTTGTTCTCAGGTCCAGATGTATAAAACAAACTTTAAAAACTCTTCAACAAATCAGATCCAATAACCAACAAATACTCAGTCATTACTGATTGCATAATAGAAAAATATAATAGTGCAGTCCACTTATCCAATAGTATCTAACTTGTAAAACACAAAAATGTTCAAACCAAAACATTCACACAAGTATCAACACCAGGATTTATACAAATGACTGTTAGGTCAACCTCTATTAAAATTATTTTGACTAATACAATGGTTAGAAAGTAGTAGTAGTATTGATCTGAAAAACATACAACTCACTATGCAAATATCATATCCAATTCCCTACACATATGCTGGCTTATTGACTGTGAACCTTTACCATCACCATCACTGATCTAATTGAAACTCTCTTCAAGAAATCACAACACTTCTCCTTTAGCCTTCTCTACTTGTACAGTCAATAACATCAACAATACTTCCAGCATCCTCTCTTCTGTTAACCTCAAGCTTAGGTTTCCTTAATACTTCCTCAATTAGGTCAATACATCTTTTTCCGCTTAATCTCCTTCATAGATCTTAGGGTTAGGTCAGATTCATCGAATCCTTCCTACTTTATGTTCTTCGGATATCCTTCTAGAAATATCTCAAATCTCTTAATAGATTTACAATAAAACATTTTACAGTGCATTAAATGCTTTCATACAATCAATAAATAAAGTCAACACATTTTACATAATCCAAGAATTCAACGATGTCGATTGGAAATCTGAATTCTTCCTCAAATGTAAATTACTGATGCTCAGTCAATACAGTGTTCAAATCCTCGGTCCTCATTAGAAAGCTCGGTCACCTCAAAAACTGTTTCCTCGGTTAATATTATTGTTCAGTCAACACTGAATTTACTCGGCATATACTAGCTCAGTCGAAACTAACATCACTCGGCTTAAACTTGGATTTCTTCATTTTTTCTTGGTTAAGCCTACCAATTTAGTCTTCATTCATACTTAGATAAACAATACATTATCTTATCATTGTGCCACATAATTAAGTACTCATTGAAATATCAAGATAACTCAACCTTTCCTTAGGTGCTATTGTTACCAACCTTGCCTTTCCCCTTAGCAACAATCAAATAGATATAGTACTTTCTTAAATAGCAACAGTCTTACCAGTTAAGGTTTGACATCAATGACAATACAACAATTGCTTCAATTGTAGTTTCCAACAAAAACTTGATTGCATCAACATAACAAATTTACATTGGTTTTGTATCACCTAAAATGTAGTGTTAAAGAATATAGAGAAAGCTAAATATTCAACAATACAAACTAGATTAACACTTATGAGAAGACCTAAAAAAATGCAAGAAAATAAACCAAGAAGGATGAAAACCTTGTCCTCCAAGAAGCCTCCAAATGTGTAGAAGATTTTTCTAATATGGGATATGTGTGCTCAAAGATTCATGCTCAAGCTTCAATGGTCTGGGATGATTTTAGAATTATAAGGATAAGATTTAGTATTTTGTTCTTCAAAGGGGCATGGTAACTTTTCTCAAGTGGTGGATGAAAATGAAGGAGAAGGAGGTTCAATTTATAGGCCAGAGGAGGATGAAATGAATGGTCAAGATGCAAACTTGAGGAAGGGTGGAGATGCATTTGAGAGAGAGAACATAAATTGTTCTTTCTCAAATTCCTCTCATTGTGACAAGTGTCACAAGGAGAGAGGTTTAAAAGAATGAGGGAATGTGACCATTTTAGGAGATGTGAGAATGGAGAAAAGTGTAAGAAGGAGATGGAGTGTGTAAGAGGAATGTAAGAGCATTTAAGGTTGACATAAGGTGAGAGAGTTGGGGTATGTGAGGGTGTAACATGAGAGTTAACTTGGGTTGGGTTAGGATTTCTTAATCCATGGATTATGATTTTGTAATGTTTAGGGAATGATTAGGCTTGGATTAGGAGGATGTGACAGGAGGAGAGAGAATGAGTGGAGGGTTAGATTAGCTACTTAAGGAGGATTAGTATGTGTAAATGGGTTGGGCTAAGTTAGAACTATGGGTTAGGTAGTTGGGATAGGTTAGGTTATGGGTTAAAGTTTGGAGCCATGTGCTCAAATTGGATTAAATACATTATTTAATTCCAAGTGGGAGGAAAAAGGGATTTATGAATTAATTTAAATAGATGAATGCATTTATTTAAATTAATAGAGGAAAGAGATTTAATTAATTATTAGACTATGAGTTTCCATTTAGATAATTAATTGGACTATAGTTAATTCAATAAATTAATTAATTTGGGGATGACATAAATTAATTAAATATTTAATATTTAATTGATTAATGTCCTAGGAGAGGACTAAATAGGAATACTTAATTGTGTAATCATATTTAAGTGTCTACATTTTCCCCCTCTTTGACAGTGTTAAAATAACACTATTTCAAAGACGTGTTTAAAATAATAGACGATGCGATCAATTACCAGAAATGAGGTTGCCCTAGAATACAGGAAAAGAAGTTTAGACTAGGTGATGCCCCCTTGAGAGGGTGGTAGCAAGAGAAAAAGGAGCCCAGGTAGAGTCTCAAAAGGAGGAAGGGGTTTGACGGAACTAGAGGGAAAGGAGAAATAAGGAGATAAAAGGTGGTGAGATGGGCAATAAAATGAGGGTGAGAGGGAAAAGGGGAAAATGAGGGTGGTGGGGGCCTATGGGAAGGAACGATGGGTCATAGGATGCCCTTTATTAGGGCCTAGAGGGATAGAAAGGGGTTATTTGCACATATCTGAACTTAGTAATTGCTTTGAGATTTTGAGCTCAGATATTACATTGTGTGATAGCGAGAGGAGGGCAATCGAGCATAGGGCAGACATTGTGAGGAGCGTTTGGTAGCACCAGGCACCTGACAAATAGGTAGGGTAAAAAAACCAAGCTTTTTATTTCTAGTCTTGCATTCATTTTCATTCTTTTACTACAAAATAGAGATCCCATAGGTTCAGGATTGGCAGGATCTCTCTCGGGACCTACAAGATCATGATCTAATAACACATGCTAGCCATAGGCAATCAAGGAGGGGTGGGGAGAATATTTGATGGGATCATCAAAGATTGGGGGTTTGAGGGATTCTTGGTGGGAACGTGATCCCATGATTAATTTTTGGCAAGATCGTGATCCTAGACCAAATGGCTAGGGGAAGGGAAAGATTATGCGATCCCACACGAGAGCACATGGGTAGGAAAATGTCATCACAAGAATGTGTTCCCTCATCTGTACAGGTGGGTTTGGGTTATGCGATCCTGTGGATGCAGGATCATGAGAATGAGGATTTTTGTGAGATCCCAAGAATGAGGATATTTGTGAGATCATAGGTTAAACCTACAGGATTGTGAGGGTGAGGTTTAAAAAGGAATTTTAGGAGGGGGTAAGGTGATGCAGGAGAATCTTGGGTCCTTAGAAATCCTGTGTCACCAAAAATAAGCTTGAGTTTTCTATGTTGCTCGGTTCCTTCATTGACTGAGTTGGCTCAGTTGTTTCTCAGTTCCTTCTTTGACTGAGTTGTTCAATTGGTTTGCCGAGTTATTTCCTGGCACTCAATAACCTTTCTTACCAAGTAGTTTAATTTGATTTCCTGTTGAGGCTGACTTATGCATTGGATTTTGGTCATAGATTTAATGTTGGTATCGATCATTAGGAAGCATGTGGACCTAGATCTAGTTGTTTCTTTCTCTAATGATGGATCTGAAGGCTGACTTGTTTTGGTAGCCTCTTGTATAAATAGAGTAGTTGGTTATAATTTTAGGTATTAATTTTTGTGAGATGAAAGATAGTTTCTAAAAGAGAAATCATCACATGTTGGAGGACTATTGTAATCAAATTGAATGTATTTGGCCATAATGGAAAAGGCCTTACATCCCAACATGTATGAGGTTATTTGATGAATATCTATGATTTGTTCTACATTCTCTCTCTATGTTGTGTATTTTCTTCCACATGTGTGATCTCTGCAAGGATTTTAGGATTAAGGTGTACCTTTAGCCATTCATCCTGCCCTCCCTTGTGTCAGGTGGTATCACAGCAAAGGTTGAGATCTAGATCTAGATTTGTGAATATAGGTTGAGGGTTCCTTCTTGTTAAACCCTAGTGATATTTATTTTGGGGTAGTAGATTGTGATCTAGCCTGTAATTGAAAAGGGTTTTCAAGATGGTTCATGGGAGGAGAGATACAAATCTAGGATTGGAAGACATGTTAAGGAAGATTGCTACTAGGTTAGAAGCTGTTGAGACAACCTAGCACAGAGGAAGACATCTTGAAGATGTTAGTGATGAAGAAATTGAAGAGGAACAAGGTGAAGCTGAACCTACACCTGTGATGGATCAGGGTGAGGAAATATTGTTGAAGGCTTTGACAAATCTGAAGTCTACACCACATTTTAATCCTCTTGAGTATAGTGGAAAGTTAAATTCAGATGAGTTGATGGAGAATTATTTCAAGTATGAAAATGTCCCTAAGGAAAATAAGGTTAAGATTGCAAGCAAAAAGTTGAAGAGTCATGCATCCTTGTGGTGGGAGCATCTGCAATTGGACAAAAAAGGGAAAGGCAAAGAAAAAATCAAGGTATGGAACAAGATGGTAAATAAGTTGAAAGGAAATTTTTTACCATGTGATTATCAAATTAACCTAGTTAGGTGAATGCAAAGTTTGAGCTAGAAATATAGCTTGGTAAAAGATTATACTAAGGAATTATATAAATTAGATATTAGATCTAGACATGATGAGGATGAAGTGGAAATAATTTCTAGGTACCTGAATGGGTTGAAAGTTTCCATCCAAGAAGAAATCAGTTTGGTTAAGTTAGAAAACATTGAGGAAGCTTATCAGTTTGCCTTGAAATATGAGGATAAATTGAACAAAAGACATGAGAAAATACAAAGAGTAAGAGGTGGTAGATTCCCTAGAAGAAGGGGTAGATCTTATAGTGAAAACAATAGATCTGATTAAGATAAAGCAAATCTCGATAAAGGCAAGATCGAGTGGAAAGGTGAAATTTTGGCTAGAGGTAGAGGCAATAACTACCAAGGTCATTATAGAAGAGGTGGATTCCAAGGAACTTGTTAAAATTTTGGAGAAGAAGGACATAGGTCATTTGAGTGCACACATGCAAGTAAGAAGGTTGGTAGCAGTAGAAATTCTTTGGTGCAAGAAGACTCACTGAATGAACCTGAGTAAGAAAAGAACTTGATGGTCAGGAGAGCACCATGGAGTGAAAGTAATAAGGAAGATCTGGTAAGGAAAATTTTGTTCAAGACTAGATGTAGAATTTCTGATGAAGTGTGGAAGGTAATCATTGACAGTGGAAGCTCAAAAAATTTGGTATTTAAGGAAATGGTTACAAAGTTGTAGTTGGAAAGGTTGAAACACTCGAGACCCTATCAGATTTCATGGATCAAGGATGAGCACACACTATTGGTAAGTGAACAATGTTATGTGAATTTGATAATTGGAAAGTACTATGATAAGGTGTTATGTCATATCATGCATATGGATTGTTGTCATATTTTGTTGGATAGACCTTGGCAATATGATAGACATGCTATATATGATGGAAGATTGAATGAATATACTATTTGGGTTGATGGGAGAAGAAGAATCTTGTTACCTTTGATTGAAGAACATGTTAGTAGTGTTTGTACATCTATGAAATTTTTTTTGATCGAAGGAAGAAATTTTGTTAAGGATTTGAAGAAGAATGATGTATGTTTTGATGTGATTCCTAACAAATCGAGTGGAAAGTAGTGGATAGAATCCCTGAAGAGATTAATAAGATACTCAAAAAGTATAAGGAGATCATTTTTTATAATGTACCTGATGGTTTTCCACCAAAGAGAAGCATTGATCATTGTATGGATCTAATCCATGGAGCTAGTTTACCGAATAAGGCACCACATTGGTTAACACCTATTGAGAATCAAGAATTGAACTAACAAATCCAAGAGTTGTTGCAAAAAGGTTTGATCTGAGAAATTTTGAGTCCATGTGTAGTACCAGCTGTATTGGCACATAAGAAGAATGGAGAATGGTGAATGTATACTGATTCCAAAGCAATCAACAAGATAACAATGAAATATAGGTTTCCTATACCGAGAATGGATGACATAATGGATAGTTTGACCTGAGCAAAGTATTTTACCAAAATTGATTTGAAAAGTGGATATCATCATATCAGAATTAGAGATAGTGATGAGTGGAAGAATTATTTTAAAATAAGAGAATTTTTGTATGAGTGGTTGGTTATGCCTTTTGGTCTAACTAATGCACCGAGTACTTTTATGAGATTGATGAATGAGATTTTGAAGAAATTTTTGGGTAAATTTGTGATTGTATACCTAGATGATATTCTGATATTCAGTAAGATTAGAGAAGAACATTTGTTCCATAGTAAATAGGTATTGCATAGATTGAAAGAAGAAAAGTTGTTGATTAACTTGAAAAATTGTTCCTTCATGAAAGAGGAGATTGTGTATTTGGGATTTGTGATTTCAGCTGATGGTTTGAAAATGGATCCTAAAAAGGTTGAAGCTATTTTGAATTGGCCTACACCTAAAAATGCTAGTGAGATAAGATCATTTATGTTGGAAAGTTGACTATATTGAAGTATATCTAGTGGTGTCATTATGGCAACAAAGTCATATGAAGTTTTGGAGTCAGAGCATATTAAAGAAGATAAAAAAATATGACTAAGTATGGAAGACTGGATAGATTGTAGAGCACCAAGTGATCAGAGCATCAACACACATGCATATGATAGAGTTATGACATGCACCATTAAAGGTAAACTTCTCAGTATGTATTCATGCTAAGTCTAAGAGCACATGATGATATGAGTCAGTATGAGGAAGTTACAGTCAAATGAAGTGGCACAGATAGTAAGCGGTAGAACAAGACAGAGCATGAAGCCGATTGTTTGTATTTTGATTAGCGCTTGTAATTTTGTTTTGCAAAGGCTATGAACCTATTGTATTTAGGTCATAGACATGTTAGTTTGAATATATGTAAACATGCTTGAGCCAATTCATTTGGAAGCATTGTATGTAATAGGTTAAAGGGCTGACCTAGTAAATAATTTTGTATGCGCATATAAATAAGTCATGCACCCTTGTAATTCAGATGGCATGAAAAAGAGAGATCAGAGAAGCAAAGCATAAGTATGTGAAGAGAAGATAGAATTTGGTATAGATTTACAAGAGGCTAAAGCATCAGTGCACCAAAGGAACTGATCAAAAAAGTAGTGTCACTACACTAGTTCACCTTGCAGATATAGTGTGTATCTGATATCCAGAAGGTTGTAGCCTTCACCACTTGAGCAGTGAGCTCTAGGATAGTGTATCCCCACCCCTAATAGGGTTAATTGTAAAAGACTACTAATATGGTCTGACCCTTAACAAGATCACTGTGCTAAAGCATTGTAAAGATCAACTCCTAATCGGGTCGTAAGATCTTCTAACAAGGATCATAAAACACTAGTGCAGTTCTTAGTGGGTGTCAATTCCCACTAGGGTTTTTACCTATTTGGGTTTCCCCGTAATCATATTTGGTGTCATGTGTTATGAATTCTAATCTTATTTACATTGATGTTCATTTCAGTATCTAAGCAATTAAGTTAAGTTTCAAAGTATCTAAAAAATTAATTAAGTACAGAACATTGATTCTTTCCCCCCTCTAAGTGTTCCCAATCCTAACAATTGGTATCAAAGCTCTAGTCCTCTAAAGATAATTTTAACCACTTGAACAGATCATGGATAAGGGAGAAATGAAACATCTGAAAAATAATTTGAAGCAGCTCTTGAAGACCTTGACAATTCTAAAAAAGAAATTGAAGAACTAAAATAAAAGGTTAGTGATTCTCATGCGGTCATTAAAAAACTGATAAAATATTTCAAAGACTGTTGCACAAGTGATTTGGGAAAAATGGTCAAAAACCTAAATGAGGAAAACACATCTTTGAAAGATCAGATTGAAGAGTTGGATGAAAAACTACTCAACAATCAAGAAGCCTATGAAGAATAGGTCAAAGAGAACAAGAAGTTAGATGAAGAACTAAGACAAGAAAAAATAAAAATCTTGGAGTTTGAAAACATCAAGAAATAGATGGAATCTAAATTAACTGAGGCAAAGAACCATATTGAAAAATTTCACACAAGCAAGGATCTTATAGAGTCACAATTTGTATGCATAGATGATTAAAGGAGACACCAGCGGTATTGGGTTCAATGAAGCACAAAATCAGATCAATGACATGCGAGAAAGAAAGAAAGCATCAAAATAATCTTTGAAAGCTAAGAAGATAGGAAATCATATAGAGGCTGAAAATGAACCACCCAAGGATGAGCATAAGCTAGTAAACAAGACTTTTTATGCCTGTAACAAGCATGGTCACATAGCAAGAAATTGTAAAGAGGTAAGACCCTTTAATGGTTATTGTTATTCATGCAATAAGTTTGGTCATAGAGCTATGAATTGTAGATCGAATCAAAGAAATCAAAATCAGCAAAGTCAGAGAAGTCATCCTCAGCAAAATGTAAGAAACTCTCAGAACTTTACATGTTATATATGCAATTATGTTGGTCACACAGCCAGAGAGTGCGGTATGGTAACCCACATGAATGCACCAAGGAATATCAAGCCTCTAGTCATTTTTCACTCATGTAAAAAGGTTGGACACATCTCTAGGTTTTGTAGAACTAGAGCACAAAGATAGGAAAGCCCTAAAAATTCAGAAACCTCAATATTAGAAGAAACAGGAGAAGTCAAGTTTGTGCAAGCTTCAGATGATGCAAGCTTGATTTGGAAGGAAGAAAAGAAGGATAATGTTGATGAAATAGCCGAGGATGCATCTAAAATGGATGCACTTTATGGTTAAGTGACCTTCATGGTCATAGGGGGAGCTAGATTAGATCTAGACCCCTGTGTGGCTGGTATACTCACTCTTAGAGTATGCACCTTAGACTACAATTATTTAGAGACTATGTGATGTGGTATGCAAGATCGCATTGCTTGATTGGTAACATAATCAAAGAATGAAATTTACAGTTACATTCTGTACTTATGCGGCAAGCATTAATGGCAAAAAAGTTGCTTTATAGCCATTGGAGATTCATTATTCTCACATTACATTCTAAGTTGAGCTATTGGAGAGCATAGAAGATCAAGCAATTGAGTTGTGAAGCATTATAGTTGAGTCTACCAGCAAAGAAGGAATATTGATTGTTGCTAAACCCTAATTTGGATGTGACAATCCAAAAACCCTAGAAAACCTTTCTAAAGAAATTAAACAAGTAAGTCATGGCTACACCATTTGTCTTTGATGTTGTGGAAAGAAAAAGATATGTTATTAAAAATCATCCGTTCAAGTCCACCTTAGATGACCTAGAAGGAGCCTTTTCTAGAACCCCAATGGGCATCATGCATGTAGAAGACATACGTGCGTATGTATATTGCAAAAAGGAGCTAGTTGGTTTAGACAAAATTAGGTTGCATCTTGAGACAATGTTGAAACTTGATAAAACATTCATAGATGAGTTTGTGCACCTAGAAGACCACCCTATTATTGAGTATGCTACAACGCATGAATTCTATGAGTCCGACTGGATTAAGATCTTGTTGAGCAGGATCCATGATGACCTATTTTGGATAGGTGAAGTACCAATTAGAATCACAACTGACCTCATTCATGAAATGACAGGTTTATCCAAGACATGCATCATTCTTCTAGTTGGAAAGGATGTCAAGAAATTCATTGAACAAGCCTACAAATCCTAGAGTGATAAGCGCGGGATGATAATCAAACCAATTGAGGAGGACATCAAATTGATTTCAGCATGTTAATAGGGTCAATAGTGTGTCTGTAGCCATTATTCTTCCAGCCATCAAGATATTAAAGGAGAATGGAGAATTCAACTTGTGTGAGATCTTGTGTGCACAGTTGATGGCTAATGTAAGGGAAATCAACCATGATAAAACCAAAATATTCAGGTTTGGGTCTTTGATAATCTATATGTACTTTCATATAGTTGGGAAGGTATCAGAATTATACTTTGATAAAATTTTACCTACAATGCCTCAAACATCCCTTAAGGCATTAGTTGAGAGCACACTAAGAGACTTCATGGAGTTAGAAATGAAAACTTTCAGGATAAAGATGCAAATGAGGTATAGGATACCTGAAAGCATTGTTGAAAAGTATAAGGATAGTATTTGTTTTATGGTAGAAACTAACATTACTTGCATGGAGGTTGTTGAGCCTAGAACCAAGTGGATTCACCCACTTGGCCCTATGAAGTAGAAGAGAAAGTCTAGGAAGCCTATGCATAAGATTTACTATCAGCCCCCAAGGATCTTAATGAGCCTAGATGGGGAGCTTATCAAGAAAAGACTAGACAGGTAGATGTAGTCCTAAACAGTGCTACAACCAAGAGAAAAGCTACTAAAATTACATCTAAAATATTGAAGATCCATGGTGTAACCCAAGAAGACCTGGATAAAGCTAGAGAAGTAAAAATAGATATACAGATTGAGAGTGCATCCTTTGTGGAAGCTAAGACAGAGAAGACAGATGATCCCAATATGAAGAAGGTAAAAATTGAGAAAACTGATGACAAAAAGGAAGAAGAAAGTAAAATAGATAATATCAGTCCTGCACCCACAGATACAGTTGATGTGGATTCCATTGAAGCATCTCCCAAGATGCCTAAGAGGAAGAAGCAAACTGCCACAAGCCACCCTTCAGTCAGAGCCATAAGAAGCAAAAGCATAAATGTACAACCACCTTTGAGGTAGGATTCCTACCAAGTCTTCAAGTATTAAGGACTAGAGTGGTAGAGGAAGGAAGGTTAGACCAGATATCTAAGTTATATGAGAGATATCATGAAATTGACAGGTCTGAGATCCATGAGATGTTGATCAAACATATGATCCAGTTCAAGAAGATAGTTCTAGAACTAAAATCAGTGATTCCAGATAAAGTTTGGGAAATTTTAGATTCCTTGAAAAGACAAGCAATAGAGGAAGATTTTAGATTCAGAGAGAAAATACTAGATGACAATTTGCTAGTATGCTCAATTGATGAGAAAACACTGCTGCTAGGTTTGGTGAAGCCACACCTCAAAACTAAGATGAGGACATTGCACATAATGAATAAATATTATGAGTAGATAACCAAGGAGATAGAACAAGCTTTTGAGAAAGTATTCCTTGAACAATACATGCAACTTTCATCTACTCCCATCACTCAAGAACTTGTTGAGCAAGATAAAGAAGTTGAGGTCACAAATACACCTATGATAGGTCCACAGGACTCAACACCCTTAGTGACAGTGCTTGCAGTTGAAATAAAGTCTGCGCCTATGCCCGCAACTCAATAAGTTAACACAATAATGATTGATAATGTGGAGATATCAATGGCAGCCACTGACAAAGACTTAGACAAATTTGAGGAATCCTTTGTGACCACACAAGAAGTAGAAACACTATGTGGTGACAATTCATCTATGCAGCAAGAAGATGTGTTGATTGAGGACTTAGCATGACAAGAAGAAGAAGAGGAAAAAGAATAAAAAGAGGAGAAAGAAAATAAAAAGGAGAAAGGAGGAGAAGGGGAGGTAGAAAAAGAAACAATAGATGAACCCTTGGTTGAAATACCTATGAATATTAAGATAGAAATGATGTACAACACACCCAATCCTTCAGCATCATTGTTGTCAAGTTTGACCCCTGACACTACAAGTCTGGACTCTTGGGGAGAAGAAGACTTGAACAAGATTAGTGTCCTTGCTATGGAGAAGGCCAAGGAAAAACAAGTAATGAGAAATCCTATGTTTGTTGAGTCAATAGACATCTTGAACAATCTAATTCTAGTAGAGAAAAAGGTACAAAAAGTGCACTCAGTGGAGGATATCAACAACATTCTAACAAGCTTCAAGGAAAACTTTTCCTACCTATAAGAATCAATGACTAAGGTAGCAGAAGAGAAGTATCTTAAGAATAGATTGGATGAGCTAAATGCAAACTTTTCACTTGACCTCAGCTCTTTAAAGGTTGGTCAAGCTTCACTGAAGGAATTTGCAGCCAAAGGAAGGAAACTCATAGCAGACTACATGAACCAAGACAAGCTGATTACAGATCTCTATAAGAAAATTTAGGAGGTAGAGGCTATGATAGATCAAGTGAGGAAATTAGTAGAAGATCCCACTACAGAGGTAAACATGTGTAAAAATGTCTACTAGGGACAAGTGGAAAAAATAGAAAAGATAGAAAAAGAAATGTCCAAAATAAGGGCAAGTCAAACACAGTTGAGAAATGCTCTTGCGCCTTCACTAGATGTCTTGAATTAGAACATCAAGGAGATCAATGCCACTATGATGACATATGATCAAGGTCCATGTAAAGAATTAGATAATATGGAAAAGCTAACATATTCTTTGTGTGCCCATCTTCAAACTATAGACACACTGAAGAAATTTTAGCAAAATGAGATTGCTAATCTAAAGTTAGCATATCTGGATGTCTTCACTTTGTAAGTACTTGTGAATACATTTTTTTTAGCACCTTTGTCATTAATGTCAAAGGGGAAGTATAGTATGTAGAGGGAAAAATATGGATCCATGTAAATGATGCAAAGAAAAGTATAATACATAAGGGGAGACATAAGTTAGAATATGTATTAGAAAATTTTGTATAAGGATACAGCTAGTAACTTCACCATATTCCTTTGTTGCCATTAATGACAAAGGGGGATATTTTTGGCAAGTTGACTATACTGAAGTATATGACTATATATAGTGTTTTCATTATGGAAAAAAAGTCATATGAAGTTTTGGAGTCAGCACATATTGAAGAAGATCAGAAATATGACTAAGTATGGAAGACTGGACAGATTGCAGAGCACCAGGTGATCAGAGCATCAACGCACATGCGTATGAAAAAGTTATGGCATGCACCCTTAAAGGTAAGATTCTTAGTATGTATTCATACTAATTCTAAGAGTGCATGATGATATGAGTTAGTATGAGGATGTTATAGTCAGATGAAGTGGCATAGACAGTAAGTGGCAGAACAGGACAGAGCATGAAGCCGATTGTTTGTATTTTGATTAGCGATTGTAATTTTGTTTTGTAAAGGCTATGTGCCTATTTTATTTAGGTCATAGACATGTTAATTTTAATATATGTAAACATGCTTGAGCCAATTCATTTGGAAGCATTGTATGTAATAGGTTAAAGGGCTGACCTAGTAAATAATTTTTTATGCGCATATAAATAAGTCATGCACCCTTGTAATTTAGATGGCATAAAAAAGAGAGATTGGAGAAGTAGAGAAGAAGTATGCAAAGAGAAGATAGAATGTGGTAGAGCTTTACAAGAGGCTAAAGCATTAGTGCACGAAAGGAACTGATCAGACAAGTAGTGTCACTACACTAGTTCACCTTGCAGATATAGTGTCTATCTGATATCTAGATTGTTGTAGCCTTCACCACTTGAGTAGTGAGCTCTAGGATAGTGTGTCCCCACCCCTAATAGGGTTAGTTGTAAAAGACTCCTAACAAGGTCTAACCCTTGACTAGGTCACTGTACTAAAGCATTAAAAATATCAACTCCTAACTAGGTTGCAAGATCTTCTAGCAAGGATCATAAAACACTAGTGTGTTCTTAGTGGGTGTCAATTCCCACCGGGGTTTTTACCTATTTAGGTTTCCCTGTAATAATATTTGGTGTCATGTGTTATGAATGTTTATCTTATTTACATTAATGTTCATTTTAGTTTTTAAGCAATTAAGTTAAGTTTCAAAGTATCTGAAAATTTTGTTAAGTACAAATCAATGATTCACCGCCCCCCCCCCCCCCCCCCCTTTCAGTATTCCCAATCCTAACACATTTCATGGTTTAGAAATTTTTTACCAAAAGTTCATTAGGAATTTTAGTTCAATTTGTAATACTATAAATGAGACTATGAGATGAGATAAAAGAGAATTTAAGTGGACATGTGGAGCTGATAAAAGTTTTGAGACTTTGAAGCAGATTGTTGTTGAATTGCCTATGTTAGCATTCCTTGATTTCAATAAGGTATTTCAAGTTGAATTTGATACAAGTCATAGTGCAATAGGAGCTGTATTGAGTCAAGAAGGTAAACCAATTGATTTCTTTAGTGACAAGTTGAATGATTTAAAAAGGAAATATTCTGTGTATGATCAAGAGTTCTATGCTATTGTTCAAGCCCTAAAGAAATGGAGACATTATTTGATACCGAGTGAATTTGTGTTGTATACTAATCATAAGGCTTTATAGTATTTAGGTTGTCATAATAAGTTGAATCAGAGACATATGAAATGGGTTGAATATTTTCAGAGTTATATATTTGTGATAAAACATAAGAGTGGAGTCACTAATAGAGTTGTTGATGCATTGAGTAGAAGAAGATCTTTGATGACCGAGATGAGAATTGAATTTCTTGGTTTTGGTGACATGAAAGGATTGTATGAAATTGGTCTTGATTTTTCTAAGTCATGGAGGAAGTGGAGAGCACCTATTCAAGATCAACTGAGTACCAAATGGGAAGATTATTTCATTTAAGAAGGTATGTTGTTTAAATGTATTCAGTTGTGTATATAGAGAGGATCAATGAGAACTAATCTGATAAAGGAGAAACATAGTAGTGGTTTGGCTAGATATTTTGGTATTGACAAAAAATTGAATTTTCTTAAGGAGAAATACTTTTGCCCGTAGTTGTATAAGGATGTTCAAAAATTTGTGAAAAGTTGTGGAATTTGTCAAGTTGCAAAGGGAGTAAGTCAGAATACTAGATTGTATATAACAATTTATGTTCCCGAGAAACCTTGGATTGATATCAGTATGGATTTTGTTCTTGTCTTACCAAAGATAGTGAGAGGTAATGATTCTATATTAGTTGTTGTGGATATATTTTCTAAGATGGTACATTTTATACCCTATAGAAAGACATCATATGAGGTGCATATAGAAGATCTTTTCTTTAATTAAATTGTCTAATTGCATGGATTATTGAAAAGTATCATCTTTGACCAAGATAGTAAGTTTGCTGGATACTTTTGGAAGATTCTATGGAAAAAGTTGGGTACCAAGTTGAGGTATAGTTCTACATTTCAACCACAGACTGATGGACATACTGAGGTTGTGAGTAGAAGTTTGGGTAATCTTTTGAGATTCATAGTTGGAGATAAACTAAGTAATTGGGATTCTATGTTGGCACAAGAAGAGTTTGCATACAATAATTCAGTGAATAGGAGTACTGGAAAAAAACTTTTTGAGATTGTTAATGGCATACAACCGAGAGGTATATCATATTTGAAGAATATTGATGGTGAAGAAAAGAGAAGTGTAGAAGGAGTAAAGTTTGTTGAGTTCATGAAGACATTGCATGAAGAAGTGAAACATAAATTGGAGAATAGTAATCATAAATTTAAAGACAAAGTAGATAGATCAAGAAGACATAAGACTTTTGCAGTTGGGGATGAAGTAATGGTACACTTGAAGAAAGGAAGATTTCTTATTGGAACATATGGGAAGATGAAAATGAAGAAATTTGGTCCTTGCAAGATAATGAGGAGATTTGATAGTGGAAATGCTTCTAAGATTGAGTTACCTAATGACATGGATATATCACCGATATTCAACATTGCAGATTTGTATGCATATTATGAACCCGATGAAGACATGACAGTACTGAATGATTATCCTAAGAAACAAATAGAAGAAGTTGAGAAGATTTTGGAACATGCAGTTGGTAGAAGCACAAGAGGAAAATAGTATATGGAATATCTAGTAAAGTGAAAGAACAAACCAATTGAAGACAGTTCATGGATTTCATAATCTGAGTTGGATTCAGCTCAAGTTGTACCTGCTACATGATTCAAAGAATCATTTCAACAACCACAGGTGTCTGATGTAGGAGAATCTCAGGTCCTTACTAATCTTGTGTCACCAAAAATAAGCTTGAGTTTTTTGTGTTGCTCAGTGTTGGGTATATTCTTAATTTTCTGAGGTGTGTATCCAGATTTTGGGTTAAATCTCCTTACAGGTGTTTTGCTCGGTCTAGGGTTTGGAAAATTCATAAAAATTTTCATAGCCAAGTTCAAAAATCCTTACCCTAGGTTTTTTTTTTGAAAAATATTGAATTCATGCAAAAACCCTCATGTTAGCCCTAATTCTTCTATTTCATTGTTACCTTTTAGTCACTTAAGCGGATTAATCGTGCATGTGCTTATTTATCCCAAGTGTTCGCTAAATCAAAAAATTTCATAGCATGTCTCATATAGTATTCAGCGAATCAGCGAACAAGTCAATCTTATGCTAAGTGTCATTTTAGTCGTGTGGTCTCTAAGTCTCTCGGTGGATACCTCAACCATTCAACAAATTAATGAATGTGTTTGAACCTTGTTATATGTTTTTCCTTGTTGCTGAGTCTCCAAATGTTTTGGCAGTTATTTTACCCTTTGTGAGAACTAGCAAACAAAGGCTATCTCCAATTTGCTTAGTCCTTGGCAGTCATGTGTTAACACTCAGTGACCTAGTGAAAGCAATATTCACTCATTCTCTGAATCCGATGGTCAAGGGTTATATCAAATGGAGAACTAGCGAATACCGTGGATTGGTTTCAAGATCAACGGCTTTGTTTTAATCTCAAGTATGTTTTGGGTCCTACATGTTTGACTTGGTGAATAAGCAACTGAGTACTTGTAATAGGAGTCTCCAAATGTTCTGGCGGTTCTGACAGTTTGACCAAATAACTTTAGCAAAGGTAAGAGTTCTTGTGTTCGCTTATTCTCAGGGTAAGTTAGTGATGTGCTAATTGATCTAGCGATTCGGTGAATCATGTGGTCACGTGTTCTCTTAAAAGAAAGGTGAAGGCTGGGAGAATTTGGTGAATGGGTGAATCAAAGGAATGACATTGTATTAAGCTTTCAATCGCTTATTCTTGAAATAAAATATTCAATGGTTGAAGCATTGGGAGAATCAGCGAATGCTTTGTTTGCTAAGTCTCGAAATTAAATGATTAAAGTTCATATGTATTTAGAGAATTGGTGGTAGCCATCAATTTGTGTCAAGATCAATGTTTGATCCAAAATCTCAGTATGTAAGAGGATGGTTAAAGAAAGATTCAACGATTTAGAGAATAAAGGCATCCCTAGTTCTCTAGATCATCAAGTGGTTAAGTGTATCATCTAGTGAATGTGCAAACCCTTTGTTCACTAGATCCCCAAGAAATCTGATAGTTAGCTGAGACATTAAGAGAATGGGAGATGGCTTTATTCGCTAGTTCTCCAAATAGTAACTACAGTCAAGTGCTCGAGGGTGATGCTTTAGTCACTAATTCACCAAGTAAATTAGGAGTTAAGAATTGCATTGCGAGAACCCGTGAAGGCTTTGGTCACTAGTTCTCTGAGTCTGAGCTAGGGTTAACATTATATTAAGTGATCACGAGAAGCTTTCAATCATTGATTCACTAAATGGGCTCAATTGGAAAAGGTAATAAAGGAAAAGAAAAGACCGTTGCTATGTGGAATAAAGTACATTATCAAGCTAGAGAGTAAACCAATAAGCCATCCAATCAGTTGTAAAAGGAAGATTGCATGATGTAAATAGGTTTAAAGTGCAAAATCGTAATCATTTGCCTCTTTGCCTTGTTTTCAAGTTATTTAATTTATCTGTCAACATCCAAACATGGCTAGCTCAAAATTTGAAATCTGATGGTATATGAAATTGAATGTGGAAGCAATTAAGGAGATTTTTAGTAATTGTGGTAGTTGTACACTCCTGATCTGCATCGATAAATAAGCTAAGCTCATTGTTTTATGTGTTCGAAATCAATTGAAGAAAATTATGTTTGTCTGAAGGAGTTTCTGAGCATAGAGCAATTGAGTTTGCAAAGGATTGAGGGTAATTATGTAGCAAAGATGAGTCAACCTGAGAAGAGTACAGTGTCTTCCAACAGTGAAACAAAAGTCTAAAAGTGGTGAAGACAAGAGAAAACCAAATTATTCAGATGAATTCATGAGATTGCTACTGGGATCCAGATAGAACAAGAGGGCCGTTGATGATGTGTTTGAAGATTTTCTAGGTCAGTGTAGAGATCTTGTTACTCTGAATTTCTCAGGTTATACTATCTTCAATTTCTTTTACGAAAATAGAAATAAGCATGTTCCTGTTTGTAATGGTTGGGTTTTGGGATTAGGAAAGATGGTTGTCCTAGATGTCTTCCTAGATGTAGATTTAATTATTGCTCTAGCTAGAAGCTATGACCATATATCAAAGACAATTAGAAAAGTAGACCAGTCACCCTTAGTTAATCTTGATAGGGGTTCATTTATGAAGGCTTTTGGTCTGTACACGTCTTCTTCAACTGAGATAAATTTGAACCAGGAGAGGGAAAGGTAAAAGAGTAATGTGGGTTCAATAAAGGACCAGATGGTTAAACATATGCCAAAATAGGATAAATACATAGCCCCCCTTCCTGCTAGCATGAATGCCCCATATCAGTTCAAATCCCTCCAGCATTATATTAGGCAGACTTGTTATGCATTGTGTAGAGTTTTAGGAATTGATGGGGATGCAAAATTTTTACCAACTGATCTTTTGATGATCATCCTAGATATTCAGAATTCCTTAGTGAACACTGACTATGATTACATCCAATATGTAATTTACAGAATACATGAAGGGTTGATATCTATGAGAGATAGTAAGGCACCTATTAAGTTCTTGCACTATTCTTTATTGATGAATTTGATCTTGTTTTTCAATATCAACAACTTTGATTTGAACATGTTGAAACCAAGGTTCACTTTCTAGAATCAGCATAATCTAGTACAGTTATGGGTTAGGTTATGGAATTCTACTTCCAATGAAGGGGATTTTTGTGTTTTTCAAAATTTCATTGTCTTTCCAATTATCAGAATGTTAGGCATCAATGTCACAAGGATATCCCCAAGGGTCCTTAGGCTTCTAAGACCATTGCAGTTTGTGGACAAATGGGAGGGAAATCATAATTAGGGTGACTTCTATCTGGGAGAAAATTCTACAATTATTAGGGTTTATGGTTGTCCCCAACCCCCACATTTATTACCAAAATATGTGCCTCCAAGAGTTGCTTTTTTGAAATTTGTTTGGTAGTTGATGTGCACAGATAGAGAACTTCTAGCCCCTCACAGGAAGGGTACATTCACACCTAGGCAATTCAAGATAGGTGACTTCCTGATAGGAAAAAGGGCATTTCCTCAAATCACTGCATGGTTACAACAATTCAAAATGGTTTCTGGTGCTTGTAGACATGTAGATCCTGAGGACTTTATCAAAACTACCAGGATGACCTACATCCCAAACATTGGTGTGATTAAGGAGCATGAAGGTTTAGATGAGGAAGATATAATCAAAAACATTTTAGAGGATGATGAGGTTAAAAGGAGATGGAACAGATTCTTTGATTTGATAGATTTATCTAAATAGCTGAAGGTAGCTCAAATTCCTTTTGATGGCTTTTTCCCTGACCTCCTTACTTGAAGAAAATTGATATGATGATAGAAATGTATGATACTTTGGTGAACCAAATGGAGAGCCTTTTTGATAAGAATAAGCTAGAGAAGAAGAAGAGGGATTACTCATCTTCTAATCAGGAAGAGTTCACTAATGAGTCACAGGAAGGAGATAGTCCTCCACAAGTTGGAGGGTCACCAGTTGTTGATCTTACTCAAGCTCAACCAGAAATAGAGAATCCTCTAGAGCCACCTTTGAAGAAATAGAGGCTTGAAGAAGGTGAGCCTTCAAGGAAAGGAAAACAGAGAAAGGGGATTGATAGAGCATCTACTCTTGTACCAGGTGATAGGGCTTACCATCACCACTTGAGAAAAGAAATAAGAGCAGGCAAGAAGGTGGCCACTGAGGAAGAAGATAAAGAATAGTCCCTGTGGTTAGAAAAGGATATTAGAGAGGTCTATCAAGAGGAATTTTTTAGTGATGACCAAATCATTAAAATTGATGAATTTGAGAGTTTTCTGATTTGGAACAAACAACAAGAGGTGAGGAAAACTCTGCCTGAAGGTATGGAGCCAAGTGAAGAAACATTGAGAGCTCTAGCTTCATATGACCCTAGCCTTGATCCTATAACAGTGGATGAAGCCAGAGATTTGGTTAAATCAAGTGGAATGTTGTTAACTTTGAGATGGGATTTGACTTCTACTTTCATCATTGATTAAATAAGAAAGCAACCACAAGGTAGCCTTTCATATGAGGTTCACATTGGTGACATGATCAGAGGAAGTGGTTATGACCCCAAATCTCAAGCTGTTGCAATGTGGTCTATGGCCCCTAGGACCCAAAAGCCATCCCTATTAAGTATAGAGGATAAGATGGAGGGGAACAAAATCATATGGACTGTGCAAAATACAACTGACCTTGAAGTTTCCAAGGCAGTGACTCATTGGGCCAATTTGAATGAGCCCAAGACAACTTAGTTGTCTAAGAGATATGCAAAATTGTTTGAAAGTTCAAGCATGGTGGCCAAGGATAGAGATTTGAAAATGATGAAGATCAAACAATTGGAAGATGAGTTGGCAGAGGTAAGAGTCAAGCTTGAAGAAGCTTCAAAGGTAGTTCCTCCTTCTTTGCAAATTGAGGCCCCTATGCAGATAGATGTGGAAGTGCTTGAAAGACCTACTGAGGATTTGGAAAAGATAAGAATAGATGCATCCCTGGATACTATAGTAAGAACTGTGCAATATAGGTAGGGTAAGATAAAGGACAAAATGGAATCAGTCCATAAATCATTCAGCTTATTGCATCAAACTAATGAAAAGGTGAATGAGCATTTAATCACCTTAGAGCCACTTTTCAATACATGGTCAGGAAGGAGTATATTATTTGACAAACTTGATTTGCAAGAATACAGGGCAGATGTTCCTAAAGTAGTAAGTGAGGTTTTTGAGAAGATTGACTTAATAAGTGCTACCTCAAAGTTTTTCAAAGGAAAGTCAAACCAAATAAAGGCCAAGCTGGTCATGTTTGATAAAGATTATAGAAAATATTTGCCTCTGATTTATGATGACAATGGAAATGTGGTTAAGTTGGAAGAATGGAAGCTGTCAATGGATCAGTTGGTGATTAAACAGGATGCCTTCCTAAAGGATGATAATGCTTTAGACCTGGATAGATGTAATAATATCATTCATAGTCTTTTCAAGATTGAAACTGATTGCCTACGGTTGGTAGTTGAAGCCAAAAATATAACTGATTCTACCTAGGAGCAGCAAATCAAATCAATTCAGGAGCTACAAAACTACAATTGGCCATCTGATGATGATATGGCAGCTTGGGAGAAGTTAACAATAAAGAAGAAGAATAAGCCAGTTGTCCAACTTATAGAGGAAGGAGAAGAATAGAATGCACTTGGCACCTAATCCAGAGTTTGAGGGAGAGCATGTCCAAACAAAGGATGATGTAGGTTAGCCTGCAATGGTGGTCATCATTCATGCAACAAATTTAGCAATTGCTTTGAAATATCCTTAGACAAAGGTGCCACCTGCAAGATTGTTGGAAATAGATATTTGTAATCTATTGTAGCAATCAAATTTTGTCAATTTGTAATCTTGTCTCTAGTGTAAGATCTTTCTAGCCATCCCAAGCTTGTTGCATCCTTTCAAGGATTCCAAGATGGCTGAGAATATATATATAGCAAGTCTTTGTTCATTTGAGGGGGTGGGAAAATACTTTGTAAAAGAAAGGTTCTGAATACAAAACCTTATTTTCTAAAAAGTAAGAGGATACTGTATCAATGCATTTTGACCATTAATACAAAACATTGGAGCTCTGTTACTATTATTTTGTTGTCTTTATGTATGGAGTGTTTTAGTTTTCTTATGTATTTAAATTGCAAGGCTTTTTAATGCATTATTCACAAGGTGAATATAGGGGTTAAGCTTAAGTTTCTTTCAAGGAAAGAGTAAAATCTTAGGGGAGATCTTTGGGAATTAATAATCCATGTATGAATTTGATGACAGTTGTAGGAATTAAAAGGATGGTATGCTAGGCATGTCATTTGAGTTTCAATGTACTTGTTTTAATAGATATATGTGGAGGTAGGGTTTGACTCTGATGCCCAAGTGGATAAGGCACTGGTTTTGGATCCATTTAAATTTATTTTCCACCCAAGATATAAACAACTGATTGATTTTACTTTATTTGCACAAATTTTAATCTGAATTATTCTAACAAGTTCATAGATGTATATTGTAATGCTTTGTAGAAGAACTGAATGAGATTAACCTTCCTTGAGTTCAACTCTAAAAAGAAGAAGGATGAATATCCTTAAACCATTGTTTCATGTTGCTACTTTCATGATTTCCATCATAGTTTTGTGTATCGGGATAATTTGGGCCATTCTCAGAGTTTTATCATCTTACTAAGTTGATGTTTGAAAGAAATGACAAAGCAGTGAAGGAGCTAGTTCACAATTCAAGGCTAAATCAAATAGTGAATTGATATAGGTATACCCACCTGAGTACCCATACTCAAAGTGAAGAAGGTTCTCAAACCTTAATACCTTAGTACTTGCATTTTGCTAGATTATGTCTATTGGGATTTTATGAGTATTTGATAATCTGTAGATTTGAGCACTAACACTCAGTTCCTTCATTGAACAAGTTGGCTTGGTACCTCCTTTGACCAAGTTGGTCAGTTGGTTTGCCAATTTATTTCCTGGTGCTCTTTAACCTTGCTTACCGAGTATTTTATTTTTATTTCTTGTTAAGGCCGACTTATGCATTGAATTTTGGTCATAGATTTAATGTTGGTATTGATCATTGGGAAGTGTGTGGACCTATATCTAGTCATTTATTTCTACAATGATGGATCTGAAGCTGACTTATTTTGGTAGCCTCTTGTATAAATAGAGTAGTTGGTTGTAGTTTTAGGTACCAGTTTTTGGGAGATGAAATTTATTTTCTGAAAGAGAAATCCTCGCATGTTAGAGGACTTTTGTAATCAAATTGAATGTATTTGGCCATAACTGGGAAGGTCTTACAGCCTGACATGGATGAGGTTATTTGATGAATATCTATGATCTATTTTTCATTCTCTCTCTCTCTCTATTGTGTATTTTCTTTTGCATGCATGATCTCTACAAGGAGGTTGGGATAAAGGTGTGCCTTTGGCCCTTCATCCTTCCCTCCCTTGTGTCAGGTCAAGGGATGAATAGCTAGGGTTGATAGGCTAGAATTTGGCAGCAAAGAAAACTAACACAACAAAATTGGATTGGTTACACTGGTCCATGGACCGACTAACAAGCTGGAAGAAGTAGGTCATAGTACTATAGGTGGCAAATAAATTTTCACTGATATATTAGGCATGGGTGGATGCAATTGTCTTGGGCTACTTGGCTCAGATGCCCCATAGGTGGGCATTCATGGATATGGTGACAATGCTCTATGAGAGATGGCACTCATAGATGACAACCTTCCATCTCCTGATAGGAGAGATGACTATGACCCTAGAGGATGTCTACATGATTTTCCACTTGCCCATCTAGGGGACTGATGTCATTATAGGTGATACTACACAATAGAAGGGATTGATAGCATTGATGGGGCCCAACGTGGTGCCTATCTTACAACACAAACAACTATCACTGGTGAGAAATTTAGAGGTAGCGTAGATAGTGCACTGAATCTATTTTTACATTTATGGGCTATTCCTAGGGTATATTTCCCCTGATATAGGAGGGACAAGTGTGAAACTAGCACTCATCCCCATGATCATGAGGATTGTGGATGTTGGAGTGTCTTCTACCTGGGGATGCTCATGTTGGTTGAGCTATATCGGGACCTCCACCAAATAGTGTACCATGGTGGGGAGACACATGGGCAAAGCATAAGTTGTGTGACCTTGCTATAGGTGTGTGGGTGGGAGCACATTATTGTGCTGAGACCAATGGGGAGGAGGGATGGATAGGTGGATTAGCCTATGGTTTACAATTGGGGAGAGCCTGTCACATATCATAACATAAATTATATGGATTATTGGAGAGAGGTTATAGATGGGATCATGAATAGAATCACTTAGAGGCCATATAAGTGATTGGTAGTCTGGCCTAAGGATTAGGCTCAATTACCATATTCCATGATGCCAACATACTTGATAGGATGATGGGAATACATCATAGAGTAGTATAGGCTAGATCGAGTGGCTAGATAATTTGAGTTTACATAGGGAGTGCCAAATACAGAGTAGTGGTACCAACGGAATACTCATGAGAGGCACTCAGAGTTTGACGGCCCTATAGCCAGGTAGGGGTTGGTGTATGCATGGAGGTCAATTCATGTCATTCACTAGGATTGGGTGGGAGGATAGGAATATGCAAGGAGAATAGTGGAGTACCATGCCTAGTTTAGGAGGCCTCAAGAAGTCAGGAGGGAAGGGCTACCTCAAGAGGCAGAGAGGATCAGGGTGGAAGTAGCCAGGTGGTAAAGGGGAGGGGTGAGAAGCTATGGTAGTGCCCTGAGGGAGGAGAGGAGAAACTTTTGTAGCATGAGGGAGGTTGGCCCCAAGGAGGAAAGGCAAGAGGGGTGGGGGAGAAGAGGAGGAGATACGATGGATGTGGATGGTAGGGATGGAGGAGGAGGGGGAGGAGACAAAGGGGGAGGAGATGGAGGATGAGATGGTGATGGGGGTGGAGATAGAGGAGGGGGTGGAGGATAGGTACCACCAAGTCCACCAATAGGAGAAATACCAGTAGGGGTCCCAGGGGTTAGATCATCAATAGGTAGGGTATGGGTGGATTTGGTAGCCTAGCTGGTGTCCCTATAGGCCACTCATGTGATGACTAGTTAGATGCTATGTGATGTATAGGGAGAGAGTGAGATCCTCTTATTACTCAGTTAACATAGGCTCTTCAGGATGGGTTAGAGATGATAGATGAACAAGATCAACTACAAAGGGAGAGGGATGGACTATAGGCCAAGAGGGATAGGCTACAGGGGGAGAGAGATGGGCTATAGGTAGATATGGACCAATTGTAGGGGGAGAGAGATTTATTAAAAGTGGTAGTTAGCCACTGCATAGGTGAGTGGAGGAGGGAGTGGGGTGGGGGATTCTCAAAAGGTTATGAGGGCATAAAGGGAGGTTGCAGACCTTAGGGAGTAGATGGGATGGTATAGGGCTATGTACTGCATAGCTATGCCATAGGACATGAGAGAGCATTATAGGCAGGCTATCTGGTCAGGGGCCATAGGCACATATACTAGGATGGGGGCCAAGTATAGCTAGAGGGAAAGTGGGAGTAGTTTTGGAGATGGTCCATCATGGAGGACAGGTCGGGAGAGCCACTAGCCCAGTCACACATAGAGTCAATAGTGGTCAATCAGTGGCTTGGTGTAGATGGTAGATACAGAGAATTTAGGGGTTGGGATGGATGTGGATGGTAGAGGATGGGAGATGATAGGGCCACTACAGGTACTCACACATGTGTAGGATACAATGATACATAGAAAAGTGGAGAGGCCATAGCCTAGGGAAATGCATATAGAGATATCATCCACACTACCATAGGATCTGTCACAGTTTTCCCCATCCCTAGATGTTGAGATGTAGCCTCCCCTAGGAGAGGCAAATAAATAGTGATATGTTGCAGCAATTTTGATATGATGTATATTATTTTTTAGGGAATTGTCCCAGACATGTATTGTTATAATTTTGATGGACACTTACAGAACATTCATTGATTGATTCATTTGATGTGGGACATTCTTTTATTCTTTTGAGTGATATATATACATATGATGCTGAGTTGGGTGGATGTGTTGTGTTATGAGCCCACTTTTTTTCTATTCAAATGTATGGATGAATGATTTATGATGCTTTGACATGTGATTTAGGATGTGATGGTTTTTAGATGATTATGGTATGCAGTTGACATATTTTTGATGCAGGATGTGATGTGCTTATATATGCATCTAGATATCGATGTGATGTGTGTGGTTAGTGATTTATGTAGGATGCAGCTACTGACATTTTTTGGATGCAAGGTGGATATGATGTGTGTGTGTGGTTTATGCTTATATAGGTGATGGATGCATTATCTATTTATAGTAATTATGATATTTACTTATGTATGGATGCATGATCTATTTTACCATGTCTTAATAATGAAAGATAATAAAATGACATATCAATGTAAGATAAAATGAATGCAAACTAAATGATTTAAGAATGCAAGATAAAATGAATAAAAACTAAATAATTTAACAATGCAAGATAAAATGAATGAAAATTGAATGATTTAACAATTCAAAATAAAAAGAATAAAAACTAAATGATTTAACACTGCAAGATTAAAATGGGTGCAATTAAATGATTTATCAATGCAAGATTAAAATGGATGAAATTGAATACAAGGTTAAAAAGAATGCAAATTTAAATTCTTTAACAATGAAAGATAGAAATGGATGTAATTAAATGCAAGGTTAAAATGAATGAAAATTTATATGATAAATTAAATGCAACTAAAATGGCATTAGTTAATGCAACTAAAAATGATAATTGATAATGCAATGAAATGTAGTTAAAATGATAATGCAATAATGCAACTAAGGTGATGATGATAAAGCAACTAAGTGCCTATGATTTAATAAAGCCAAAATGAGGATGGACACAAAGGTGATGTGAAATGAATAATGAATGCAATTTAAAATGAGGTAGCTAAAAGTAAGTGCAACGCAAAATGAAGGTGAATGATGAATAGATGCAAAGCAACAATGGATGAAAATAAAGATGAATACAATGTGAGAAATGAATAGGAATGCAAAGGGGGATGGTATATGTAGCATATCACAGCCTGACTGAACCATCACTATGAGAGGCTAAATAGGATGGGAAGGGGAATATTTACACAATTAAAATCCATAGGTTAGGGATTAGAACAGAACTAGTGGTTTGAGGTTTTCATCATGATGAGAGATTTATTGTAGAGAGAGGATGGATTATGGGTGTAAGTTTGTGGATGATGATGTGGATCAATGAGGATTTTAGCTAGGATTTGGATGCTTTATGGATTTTAGGATTACTTTGGATTCATGATGTGATTCTATATGGGGATTGAATGGGGGGGATTTTTATTTTTGAAACTTGAGCATGGTGTATTCTAGGATGGAATACCACCATGTAGTTTGAGCACTTAGTTTAATATAGAATCATAAGAGACTTGCTAGGATTAATAGGAAATTGAGGCCTTGTTACTAAAATTGCATAAGACTAACACAAAAAGCATGCAAGGGTTTCCCTAGTATCACACACAGACCCAAGAGGAGCCATGGTGGCAATGATGTTAGAGAACCCACAAACAAATGATATTTCTCTAGTGGACCATGTAATCCAAAAGGATTAAATGTGGGACATGCAAGGGTCACATCTAACTCACTTATAGATAGAAAACAAAAATATTGAGAGACCTTGCCTCAGATTGTGCCCATTCATAGTACACCATGATATAAAGGATCATGGAGACTTTGAGAAGAGGAACTATGAGAAGTCATAAAAGATTATCAATAACCAAAGATGTAATTCAAAATAAATTGATAAATCCAAAAGACACCCTTTGAAAAAAAAGATCAACTAACTAAAAGATGGGTAGGATTAGGTTGGACATAAGGAAAGGTGCATCCTACAATGACCTGTTTGGTGGGATTTGATGCAACTTGGGTCTTGATGGAAAAGAGGACTTTAGGACAACCGCACAACTAAAAATTTCTTGTTGACATACTTGATGAGGTATGAGACTTGAGAGGGAAACACAATTGACCATGCTTTTGTGAGATGGACAAAGATATGTACAATGAGACTAGACAGTATAGTACAAGTGAGGGACAAGATGGTATATACAACGGGAAGTTTACAAAAGCTCAAGAATAAGGATAGGTCCCTAAGTGATAGTTATATAAAAAGCTCAAGATTTTAGGATAGAACATGCCTTTCAATAAATATATATTGGAAGCTCAAGACATTGGATAGAAATTTGATTCCTTGATGTGTCGATTTGGAACACCTCAGGAATAGGGGTGCGTGGAAGAGGTTTTGGTGGGGAGGTAGTGGGTGGATGTGTGGTTGGTTATGGAGTGAGATTTTGATAGATACTGATATAGTCCACTATGTATGGCACTTGTTTTGAGGTTTTCACCAACATACTTTCCCAAGGCACTTGATTACCAAGTTTTCACCATTGGGCGATGATTTTTCTTTACGTTTTTTTCATTATTTTGATCTTTTTGATTTTTTTTCTATTTTTCTACATTTTTTGATGTTTTTGGTATTATCAAGGTGCCTGTTTACCAGGTTTTCACCAAGACAATGATTTTTTTAGGATAATTTGTATTTTTTATGAATTGTTTTAGATACATAGGAGATATCTCAAGCATAGAAATACTTCATATGGATGCTATTAATGGGATCATTTAGGGGATCCCCTTCAGGTGTGGACAGCCGGTAAGCTCCTGAGACAAAACATGTCATGACAATATAGAGACCCAACCAAGTGGGTTTAAACTTTCCATTCTTTTCTCAATCTGCTTGCATTTTCTTGTTCTCTTTAAGGACCATATTGTTGGAGATTTGCTAGTAGGCCAGTACTGACTATATGTTTGTCATTGATGACAACATATGGAAAGTAGCATGCATGGAAGTCTTATACATTAAGCCTTCTATATATGTAGCATGGACATGATATCAACATGATATCATGGGCGCAGAGGTTAACTATTAGTACACATAGTTATATAACAGTTGGTGTCACCAGTGTTCCTGACAGAGTAACAGATAGTGTTTTGTGTATGGTTGTTTGTACAAATATCATGGAGCCTTGTTCACTTGGATATATTTTGAAGACATGTTAGTTATGTTTCAATTATGGCCACATAGTTTGATGATGAACGCAAGTAAATTTATGTGGTCACTATTCACTAGTAGCAGTTTCCTATGTTTGTTCAGAAGAGCCGATAGAGATTTTATTGGTTCTTGAGTTGCACCTATCTTGAGGGTATGCACCCTTGGATTTAAGCTTGGAGAATTGTTATTGATGTTTAGTTAAGAGTGCATGAGTTAATTCAGCTTATAGAGAAAGTTCTAGTTGTTTTGGTAGAGCTGACAGTGTGTAGTGTGCATCTACATTTATTTTATTAGATAGGTCCCAGAATGAGTTGCGTGCATAGTAGAGCTGATAGAATGTTTGTTGGAGTTTATTATGGTTTACCTAATATGATTTCTAGGTGGTTCTAATAGGATGACTTGATTATATCATTTGGAGGAAAGATATTTATAGGCAGTCATTTGTGATTGTTGAAGTGTGGTTCATGGTTGATTAAGAAGAGAAGAGCAGAGTGTGCAAAGTGTTGAGCAGAAGGTCTATGTGACCAAGTAAAGTACTTGTGCTATTCATTGGAACTAATCCAAATAGCAGGTCAAATTGTAGTTCACCAAGATCCAAATATAGTGTGTATCTATAATTTAGAAGGTTGCAGCCTTCACCCATTTGAGCAATGAGCTCTCAAACAGTGCGTCCTCTCCCCTAATAGGAAAAATTGTAAAAGAATCCTAATAGGGTCTGACCCTTAACCAATTCTACTATACTTAATATATTTTAAAACTACTCCTAATAGGATAAAGGATCTTCTAACAAGGATCATTATACACTAGTACAAAATATTAGTGGGTATCAAGTCCCACCAGGGTTTTTACCTATTTGGGTTTCCCCGTAGCCAAAATATTGGTGTTGTTTTCAAGTGTTCTTTCATTGTGTTTATGTTTTATGTTTAAGTATACTTAATTGGATAAAGAATTGAAACTTGTAGATAACTAATTCACCCCCCCCCCCCCTCTCAGTTATCTCTTGGGAAAATTCCTAACAATTGGTATTAGAGCCAAGTGCCTTGAAGAGAAAGTTTAACAGCTTGAGGTTGATCAGATGGTGTACTTCAAGAAAGAAAGTCCTAATTTCGATGGAGGGAATTATCTTTATTGGAATAACAAGATGGTAACTCATTTGTAGTGCATTGCTTTTGAAGTTTTTAATGTAACCATCAAAGTAGCCAAGATTCCTACCTTAGAAGACCTTGCAAAAGATGATGCTACTGACATAAAAAAGGAATTATTTCATCATAATGCTATTGCTAAAGAAGCCCTTATCAATGCCCTATCTGATGGTGAATTTTCAGAAGTAAAAAAGGTAGATATAGCCCACAAAATATGGAAACACCTTGAAGACATATTTGAAGGAGAAAAACAAGCAAATGATGTGCATAGAAAGACATGGAAGAAAAGATATAATGCATTACAGATGCTGCTTGAAGAAAACATCAGAGCTTAAAATCAGAGGATTAATGAAGCAGTTGTTGGAATCAGGATTAATGGTGGAGAGATTTCAGAGGAGGAGATTATGGATAAGTTGATGACTACTCTTACTCCTAAATATGAAAGAAAGATCAATGTCCTTGATGAGACCATGCAGCTTACATCAAATTTCAATAAAGAGGCCTTGATTAGCAAGATCTCAAATTTTGATATTTCAAGATTGAAGATAGAACCAAAGAGTGAAACAGCTTTCAAAGCAACAGTTCATGGTAAGAAATCTGCAAACACTTCTAGTAATTTTGATGATGATGATGAAGATAAAACACTAGATGATTTTATTGCTATGGTTACCAAAAGAGACAAGAAAGGAAAAGGAAAATATGAAGGTCAATTCCCATTTAAGTGCTTTTCATGTAATAAGATTGGTCACTTTGCATCTAAGTGTCCCACTAGAGCTATAAAGTTCAAAAAGGACTACAAGCCTAAGTATTATAAGGAATGCTACTATGCTAGAGATGGAGTTTTAGATGAAGAATCTGGTGAAGAAAAAATTGGATTCATTTCTATTATAGACAAAATGAATAACAAGACAATTCATGTAGACAAGAAAGAGAATCAAGAGCTAGCATTGATTTCACAAGCTGACATAAGGATAGACTGGATTATAGACAGTGGTTGTTCACATCACATGATAGGTGATAAAGGTAGGTTTGTTCATTTGGACAAATACAATGGCAGTATGGTCAGATTTGGAGACAATACTCCTAAACCTATAGTTGGTAGAGGAGCCATCACTTTGGATGGAAAGAACCGTACTAATGATGTTCTTTATGCTGATGGTTTGAAACATAACCTTCTCAGTGTTGGACAGTTACTTGGAAAAGGCTATCAGTTGGAGTTCAAAGATGACAAAAGCATCATTAACAACAAAGATGGTAGTATGATTGCATCAGGCACAAAGACAAGAGGTAATGTTTTTCAACTTAATTAAGAAGAAAGTTGTTTTGTTGCTAAAGTTGATGACAGTTGGTTGTGGCATAAAAGACTGTCATATCAATTTTGATAACATAGTGAAGATAAGAAATGTAAGGGTAGTAAGAGATCTACCTATCATAGCAAAGCTAGTTGATACTATATGGAGGGAATGTGTGATGGGGAAGCATGTGAGAAATTCATTTAGGAGCAAGAAAAATTTAGCAAAGAACAAGTTGGATCTGATTCATACAGACCTATGTGGTCCAACTCAAACAAGATCATACTATGGTGAAAGGTATTTCATTTTGTTTGTTGATGATTATACTCAGATGATGTGGGTTGTGTTCTTAAAAGAGAAGTCAGAAGCTTTTGAGAAGTTCAAAATATTCAAAGCTAAGGTTGAGAATGAATCTGGATTAAAGATAAAATGTTTGAGATCAGATAGAGGAGGAGAATTCACTTCTGATAGATTCTATGAATATTGTGAAGAACATGGCATAAAGAGATAGTTAAGTGCACCTAGAACCCCTCAGTATAATGGAATTGTAGAGAGAAGGAATAGAATTAGCCTTGATATAGTGCACACCATTATGATAGAAGGAAAAGTTGCACACACCTATTGGACATACATCATTGGAGATCAGAGTGGCAAAGGCTTAACAATATCACAAGAAAATAACTCAGCTAGCAAAGAAGCAGTATGTTTACTATCTCAAATTGAACCTTTAAGTGTTGAAGATGCATGTAATAATTCAGATTGGAATGATGCTATGAAAGAAGAACTTGATTAGATTGTTAAGAATGACACTTGGGAACTGGTCCCAAGACCTAGTGATAAAAATGTGATTAGAACAAAGTGGATATTTAGAAATAAGATGAATGAAGATGGTAAAGTAGTAAGAAACAAAGAAAGATTAGTATGTAAAGGATATGTGCAAAGAGAAGGCATTTATTATTCAGACACATTTGCACCTATGAGTATATTAGAAGCTATTAAGTTGTTTTTAGCCTATGCTACAGTCAAAAACTTCAAATTTTTTTAGATGGATGTCAAGTCAGCATTCCTGAATGGAGACTTAAAAGAAGAAGTATACATTGAGCAGCTAGAAGGATTCACCTTATCAGATAGACTTGATATGGTATGAAGATTGAAGAAATCCCTCTATGGACTTAAGCAAGCCCCTAGAGCATGGTATGAGAGACTAGATGGATACTTAACAAAGATTGGATTCAAGAAAGGAGCAGCAGATTGTAATCTATTCATTAGAGAGACATATGAAGGTTTACTACTTGTAGCCATATTTTTTGATGACATTATCTTTGGAGGTAATGACAAACTTAGTACTGAATTTGCCAAATAAATACAAAATGAGTTTGAGATGAGTATGATTGGTCGTATCAAATACTTTTTGGGACTAAATGTGCAGCAAACAGAAAAAGGGATTTTCATTAATCAATCAAATTATGTGAAAGAAATACTAAAGAAAATCAAGATGGATGATTACAATCTAGTAGGAACCCCTATGATCACTAGATGCAAGCTTACAAAAGAAGATGACTCACCAGTAGTAGATATAACATTGTATAAGTCTATGATTGGTAAACTCATATATCTTACTCAGACTAGACTTGACATTTCCAATGCAGTTGGCATAGTTGGAAGATTTGTAGCAGAGCCTAAACAAAGTCACCTCATGGTAGTAAAAAGAATATTTAGATACTTGTAGGGCACTATAGATTATGGTCTATGGTATCCTAATTCAAAAAATGTTGAGCTTCATGTGTACACTAATGTAGATTTGGTAGGATGTATTGATGACAGAAAGAGTACTTTTGGTGGAGCAGTGTTTCTTAGTGATAGACTTGTCACTTGGACAAGAAAGAAAAAAAATTTTATTTCTCAGTCAACAACAAAAGTGGAGTATGTTGCAACAGCCTTGAATTGTTCTACAATTGTTTGGATCAAGCAAATGATAAAGGCTTTTGGAATTTAGATTGATTATCCTATTGTTATTCACTATGATAACACTAGCACTATCAATATGTCAAAGAACCCTGTGATGCATGCAAAGACAAAGCACATTGAGATTGAGTATCACTTCCTAAGAGAGAAAGTGGCAAAGAAAGAAGTCAAGTTGGACTGTGTGAGTACTAAAGATTAGTTGGTAGATATATTCACAAAGCCCTTGCCTAAGGATACTTTTGAGTATCTTAGGGAGAAGTTGGGAGTCATTCCCTTCCTTGTTTCTTCTTAGAAGAAAGAAGGAAAGGCATCAGTCCTCTGAGACTGGTGGAAGGTTGACTAGTCTACCTCAGGAGTAGTACCAGTGCTTAAAATAAATGGCACCCTTTTCCATTGATGTCAAAGGGGGAGTATATATAGAGTCATGAAAAATAGAAGTAAAAAAAGGAGTAATATACTAAGGGGGAGCAGCATTCAGTAATGACAGCAGTATAGTTGAGTAAATGGAAAATATTAGAAAATATTGTAGCAGATGGAGGATTCATCTTTGGGAGAGTTTTGAAGAGGAAATGGAGAATGTTATAAAAGAAATGTTCATTTGGGTTGATGGTGGTTTTTCATTCCACATGTTTCCATCAATGCCAAAGGGGGAGATTGTTGGAGATTTTCCAGCGGGCCAGTACTGACTGTATGTTTGTCACTGATGACAACATATGGAAAGTAGCATGCGTGGAAGTCTTATATAGTAAGCCTTTTGTATATGTAGCATGGACATGATATCAGCATGATATAATGAGTGTAGAGGTTAACTGTTAGTACTGATAGTTATATAGCAGCCAGTGTCAGCAGTGTTCCTGACAGAGTAAGAGATAGTGCTCTATGTATGGTTGTCCATACAGATATCATGGACCCTTGCATGCTTGGATATATGTTGAAGACATGTTAGTGATGTTTTAGTTATGGATGCATAGTCTGATGATGAACGCAAGTAAATTTATGCAGTCACTATTCGCCAGTACCAGTTTCTTGTGTTTGTTTAGAAGATCCGATAGAGATTTTATTGGTTCTTGAGTTGTGCCTATCTTGAGGGTATACACCCTTGAAGTTAAGCTTGGAGAATTGTTATTGATGTTTGGTTAAGAGTGCATGAGTTAATTCATCTTACAGAGAAAGTTCTAGTTGTTTTGGTAGAGCCGATAATGTGTAGCGTGCATCTACATTTATTTTATTAGACAGGTCCTAGAATGAGTTGTGTGCATAGTAGAGCCAACAAAATGTTTTTTGGAGTTTATTATGGTTTCTCTAATATGATTTCAAGGTGGTTCTAATAGGCATACTTGATTATATCATTTGGAGGAAAGATATTTATAGGCAATCATTTGTGATTGCTGAAGTGTGGTTCATGGTTGATTAAGAAGAGTAGAGCAGAGTGTGCAAAGTGTCGAGCCATCAGAAGAAGGTCTATGTGACCAAGTAAAGTACTTGTGCTATTGATTGGAATTGATCCAGATAGCAAGTCAAAGCATAGTTCACCAAGATCCAGATATAGTGTGTATCTGTTATTCAGAAGGTTGTAGCCTTTGCTCATTTGAGCAGTGAGCTCTTGGACAGTGCGTGCTCTCCCCTAATAGGGATAATTTTAAAAGACTCCTAACAGGGTCTGACCCTTGACTAGGTCTACTGTACTTAATATATTGTAAAGCTACTACTAATAGGGTAAAGGATCTTCTAACAAGGATCATTATACACTAGTACAGAATATTAGTGGGTATCAAGTCCCACCAGGGTTTTTACCTATTTGGGTTTCCCCGTAACCAAAATATTGGTGTTTTGTTCAAGTTTTATTTCATTATATTTATGCTTTATGTTTAAGTATACTTAATTAGATAAAGAATTGAAACTTTTAGATAACTGATTTACGCCCCCCCTCTCAGTTATCTCTTGGGAAAATTCCTAACAATTGGTATCAGAGCCAAGTGCCTTGGAGAGAAATTTTAATAGCTTGAGGTTGATCAGATGGTGTACTTCAGGAAAGAAAGTCCTAAGTTTGATGGACAGAATTATCTTTAATGGAAGAACAAGATGGTAACTCATTTGTAGTGCATTTCTTTTGAAGTTTTTAATGTAACCATCAAAGCAGCCAAGATTCCTACCTTAGAAGACCTTGCAAAAGATGATGCTACTGACATAAAAAAGGAATTGTTTCATCATAATGCTATTGATAAATAAGCCCTTATCAGCGCCCTATCTGATGGTGAATTTTTAGAAGTAAAAAAGGTAGATACAGCCCACAAAATATGGAAACACCTTGAAGACATATTTGAAGGAGACAAACAAGCAAAGGATGCACACAGAAAAACATGGAAGAAAAGATACATTGCATTAGAGATGCTACCTAAAGAAAACATCAGAGCTTACAATCAGAGGATTAATGAAGTAGTTGTTGGAATCAAGAACAATGGTGGAGAGATTTCAAAGGAGGACATTATGGATAAGTTGATAACTACTCTTACTCCTGAATATGAAAGCAAGATCAATGTCCTTGATGAGACCATGCCGCTTACATCAAATTTCAAGAGAGAGACCAATCAAATAGGGACATGAGGTGCTCAAATAGTGAGCTCATAAAACAATATATTTAGTCTTAATAAAATCTTATAAAAGAACATATATTGTGTGAAGTGTTTGATCTCTCTTTATTTGTTTTAGTGTTGATATTCACTATGCGGTACTCCTTGTTTATGATCATTTCATGAGGAAATATCTTGATGGGTCACAGGCTACAAGCTAGGGCATCATACATTGTTCATGAGCTCACTATTTAATACTGGCATTGTCTACATCTTTTCATTTGGAATGCTTGATGACCTCTGAGCTTTGAGAGCTAGGGCATCATTTCTATTACCTTCAAGGCATTGTGTGAAGTGTTTGATCTCTCCTTATTTGTTTTGCTATTGATATTAACTATGTGGTACTCCCTGTTTATGATCATTTCATGAGGAAATGTATTCATGGCTCATGGGGTACAAGCTAGGGCATCATACATTGTTCATGAGCTCACTATTTAATACTGGCATTGTTCATGAACTCACTGTTTAATATTTGGTCAGGCCATGTAAATGGTACGAGGACAACCCAATCAGCCCAACAAAATGTTTCATGTTTATCTTTTTCAAATACACTCATTCACCATTTTGTTCTTTTTCTTCACACAACTATTGCATCAAAAGTAATTGTATAAATATTGTATAATTAAGCCTCAAACAAAAAAAGTGCAAACCTATAAACTTACAAGCTATATACACCACCCTGATCCACTGAAAAGGTCTTAGCCTTCTTCTCCCCTGAAATCACAATAGGAACAAATAAAATTCAATACTCTTAGTTTTTATTCAAATCTATTCAAAACTCCTATCAGCTCATTGTCCAATAGTTAAACTAACCTATGACTTCAAAGGAGGAATTATGAAATATAGTTGTAGGTAGTTATCTCTTCTATAATGATGGAGGAGTCAAAGGTAATGATCAATGAGGTTGTTGTTATTAGATCATACATTAATACACTTACTGTTTTGAATTTGAGCTTGGACATCATGCAATGTTATTACTATCATTACATGCTTGTTGTTGTTGTGCACCATATATTGTTTTATACAATATTTATTTCATTGAGACCGTGAGCTTGGCATTTGTAATGTATTTTCTATTATTGGATCAATGCTACCATGTTGTTGAGTTTGTGTATGGCTTGACTATGCACATGCATAATTGTAGATGAGGATTAGTAATAGGGTGTCAGGCATTGCTTAGATCTTTTGGATCTAACCCCATCTTTTCCTTCTTGAAGGTTTTGGATCATACAAGAGCATATTGGATTGAACCCCAGGTCAACACTTCATTACCTCAAAAAATGTCTGGTACCTTCATTATTTATGTTCATCCACTTATTTATATTTTCATCCATTCATATTCTTCTGAAAGTTGGCTATTAGCGACCATATATGATGATTCTTGATATTTTTGGGTCATTTTATGAAAAGATGTAAAAGTTTCTTAAAAGTTTTTATTTTTTATTTCAAATTTTAAAATCATAAAATGAATAAAATTTAAAGATAAAAAATTAAGATAATCTTTGTCTTCACTTTAAAAAAAAACATAAAGCTCATAAAGCATGGTAAAAGAGGGCCCTAATTGTGGTAAAATGGGAAAGTTGCCACCTTGCACTGCTCTTCATATGGTAGCTGCTAAGGAACTATGTTACAAAATTTCAAGGCATGAAATTTTATACTTTTTGACATCATACTTTTTTCTCCTTAGCATTGAGTTTACAATGTGGGGGAGTCGAAGAAAATATATGTACAGTTATAAAATTTCATGCTTTGAAATTTGGCATGAAATTTTATAACATAGTTCCTTAGCATTTGATCTTTATATGGAAGCCATGACTTGAGGTAGGCATTCAAGCTTTGTCTTCTCATTAACTCAATTTCATTTTGATGGCATTTGTTGATTTAATGGAAAAATATGAATGTTAATACTGGCAATGTTTCCATCTTTGCATTTGGAATGCTCGATGACCCCCGAGCTTTGAGAAATAGGGCATTGTTGCTATTACCTTCAACACATTGTGTGAAGTGTTTGATCTCTCTTTATTTTTGTTGTTTTTGATATTCACTATGCATGGTACTCCCCATTTATGATCATTTCATGAGGAAATGTCTTGATGGCTCGTGGGCTGCAAGCTAGGGCATCATGCATTGTTTATGAGCTCATTGTTTGAGCACCTCACATCCCTATTTGATTGGTCGGTGCTCTGTTTGTTATATTGATGCTATTAGATCAAATAGGGACATTAGTAATAAAATAGGGACATCAGTAATAAAATAATACTCTTACTATTTTGAATTTGAGCTCTGACATCATGCAATGTTATTGCTATCAAAATAGTGTGTATTAATGTATGATCTAATAGCAGTAACCTCATTGATCATTACCTTTGACTCCTCCATCATTATAGAAGAGATAACTACCTACAACTATATTTCATAATTCCTCCTTTGAAGTCATAGGTTAGTTTAAAATGGAGAGGGGTCTCGAAATATCGTAAGTAAAAACATTACACAGTGGCAGTACAATATAAATTCACATGCCTTTAATTATGATACATTTTTGAAACTGTCACTCATTGGTCATTTGGAAATTCAAGATATAAGTATCAAAATATAAACTATTGTAAAAGGAAGAAACACATATGTATCATCATTTAATACAAAATAGAAAAGTATCCCACAGACACACAGTTGCTATTATAAAAACCATCCTCTAATCCCATGGTGTACTAGTCTCAAGATAAGAACAATTTACTTAAGCCATCATATAAGTATCATCCTAAAGTTTAAATAGGCATTGACTATGGATATACAACACTGAGCCATAATAAATTATAGAGTTTCACTGCAATTTCTATGTCCACTTACAATCATCCTACTACTTACACTACAATTTCTATGTCCACTTACAATAATAAATTATAGAGTTTCACTATAATTTCTATGTCCACTACCATTATATCACTCCTGTTATATAGGCATCCTTCTCATTAAGTGTTTCCATTAAAATATATCACTCCTCCTATTATATAATGTATATCCATACTTGTTTAAAATGTCATACTTGTTTCTCTTAAATATTATTACCATTTCACTCAAATTTACATGACATTAAAGCCAAGCCCAAAATGTATACATACGTGTGCTTACCAATAGCAACTTACGAGAAACTATACTTGTGCTTACCACACCATACCTTAGCATCATAATGCTTATCATTTTCAAGATTCAGCGAGGCATGCATTGTCCATAGATTTGTACGCAATGCTGATTTAGGATGGAGGTAAACTACATGTGTCATGTAAACAACATGGTTGAATGCAATCTCTTTTGCACATTTTCAAGAGTTTTCCCACCAATACAAGTGTAAATAATGCATTGAACATAATCTATGAACACTTCATGGTATGAAGACTCGTTGAAGCTTGAAATATATCACTCCTCACATTATTTTCAAAATTAAACTCAAATATTTCTCAAAACATTTATTCTTGTAGAATTAAGATATCCTTATCTCAATAATAAAAGAATCTTGCATAATATCTTTTGAATCACATTAACACACACCCATGTTCTATAGCATAGTTCATTTTAGAAGTGTATAGATTGACTATGACATGCATAATTGTAGATGAGAATCAGTAATAGGGTGCTAGGAATTGCTTAGATCCTTTGGATCTAACCTCATCTTTTCCTTCTTTGCAGGTTTTGAATCATACAAGAGCATACTGGATTGAACCTTGGGTCAACACTTCATTACTTCAAGCAATGTTTGGTACCTCCATTATTTATGTTCATCTACTTATGTATGTATGCATTCATTCACATTCTTCTGAAAGTTGGCTATTAGTGACCATATAGGACCATTCTTGATGTTTTTGGGTCATTTGATGAAAAGATGTAAATAGGGACATCAGTAATAAAATAGGGATATCTTAATCTTTATGAGCTCAAATTCAAAACAGTAAGTGTATTAGTTTATTACTGATGTCCCTATTTTATCCAATAGCATCAATATAATAAATAGAGCACTGACCAATCAAATAGGGACATGAGGTGCTCAAACAGTGAGCTCATAAAACAATATATTTAGTCTTAATAAAATCTTATAAAAGAACATATATTGTGTGAAGTGTCTGATCTCACTTTATTTGTTTTAGTGTTGATATTCACTATGTGGTACTCCCCGTTTATGATCATTTCATGGGGAAATATCTTGATGGGTCACGGGCTGCAAGCTAGGGCATCATACATTATTCATGAGCTCACTGTTTAATACTGGCATTGTTTACATCTTTTCATTTGGAATGCTTGATGACCCGTGAGCTTTGAGAGCTAGGGAATCACTTCTATTATCTTCAAGGCATTGTGTGAATTTTTTTCTCTTTTTATTTGTTTTGTTGTTGATATTCACTATGTGGTACTCCCCGTTTATGATCATTACATGAGGAAATGTTTTGATGGCTTGTGGGCTACAAGCTAGGGCATCATGCATTTTTTATGAGCTCAATGTTTGAGCACCTCATGTCCCTATTTGATTGGCTGGTAATCAAACAGTGAGCTCATAAACACTGCATGATGCTTGAGCTCAAATTCAAAATAGTAAGTGTATTATTTTATTAAGACTAAATATATGATGTAAACTCATAATTATACTTTATATATATATATATATATATATATATATATATATATATATATATATATATATATATATATATATATATATATATATATATATATATATATATATATATATACACTTCAAAGGAGGAATTATGAAATATAGTTGTATGTAGTTATATCTTCTATAATGATGGAGGAGTGAAAGGTAATGACCAATGAGGTTTCTGCTATTAGATCATACATTAATACACTTACTATTTTTAATTTGAGCTCGGGCATCATGCAATGTTATTGTTGTCATTGCATGCTTGCTGGTATTATGCACCATATATAGTTTTGTACACTGTTTATTTCATTTTAAGACTATGAGCTTGGTTTTTCTTTCAGAAGTGTATGGCTTGACTATGAACATGCATAATTGTAGATGAGGATTAGTAATAGGATGTCATTCATTGCTTAGATATTTTTCATCTAACCTCCATCTTTCTTTTCTTTGTAGGTTCTGGATCACACAGGGGCACACTAGATTCATACCCAGGTCAAAAATTCATCACTTCAGGCAATGTCTGACACCCTTATTATTTATGTTCATCCTCTTATGTATGCATATACTCTTGCATTTTTTTCTGAAAGTTATTTTCCTTGTATATTATATACAAGTTATTTTTCATATATATACATGTAATCTTTAGATGCAAAAATTTATTTTCCTTTACATGTATCTTTTCATGAAATGAACATAAATTAAACAAGATCATCTAATCATGCAAACTAGGGTACTATAGTCACTCATCTAGTAATTAGTTCCCCAAACTAATACTAAGGATTGAACATTAGTCTAAGTCCCCAAACCTATTTTTCTATGTCTATAAAACAATATATGGTGCACAACAGCAGCAAGCATGCAATGACAACAATAACATTGCATGATCCTTGAGCTCAAATTCAAAACAGTAAGTGTATTAATGTATGATCTAATAGCAGAAACCTCATTGATCATTACCTTTCACTCCTCCATCATTATAGAAGAGATAACTACCTATAACTAGGGCATTATGCATTGTTTATGAGCTCACTGTTTGAGCACCTCATGTCCCTATTTGATTGGCTGGTGCTCAAACAATGAGCTCATAAATAATGTATGATGCCCTAGCTTGCAGCCCGCAAGCCATGAAGACACTTCCTAATGAAATGATCATAAATGGGGAGTACCACATAGTGAATATCAACAACAAAACAAACAAAGAGAGATCAAACACTACACACAATATATGTTGTTTTATAAGATTTTATTAAGACTAAATATATTGTTTTATGAGCTCACTGTTTGAGCACCTCATGTCCCTATTTGATTAGTCGGTCTCTGTTTGTTATATTGATGCCATTAGATCAAATAGGGACATCAGTAATAAAATAATACAGTTACTATTTTGAATTTGAGCTCATAAAGATTAAAATATCCTACTAATTTGAATTTCTATGTGCTTTGAGCCAATGAAATTTTTCTAATTTTGTAATTTTGAAAAAGAAAGTGTCATTTGTAATTTTTGTGAATTTGAAAAGTTGTCACAAAGACGACACTGCACTTTTGCATGGCACGAAGAGGGAATTTTTTATGAGATCACTATTTGAGCACCTCAATTTCATTTTGATGGCATTTGTTGATTTAATGGCACAATATTAATGTTAATAGTGACATTGTTTACATCTTAGCATTTGGAATGCTCGATGACCCATGAGCTTTGAGAGCTAGGGCATCATTCCTATTACCTTCAAGGCATTATGTGAAGTGTTTGATCTCTCTTTATTTGTTTTGTTGTTGATATTCACTATGTGGTACTCCCTATTGTTAGGAATGGAAACACTGAGAGGGGGGGTGAATCAGTGTTCACTGAATATTTATCTTTTTACTTAATCTTTAAACTAAACTTAAATGCTTAAGTACTGAAATGAACATCCACATAAACATGAAACATGAAATCAACACATAACACCAATATGGTTATGGGGAAACCCAAATAGGTAAAAACCCAGGTGGGAATTGACACCCACTAATATTTTGTACTAGTGTTTAGTGATCCTTGTTAGAAGATCCTTAACCATGTTAGGAGTTGCTTTACAATGTATTAAGTACAATAGACCTTGCTAAGGGTCAGACCCTATTAGGATTCTTTTACAATAGTCCCTGTTAGGGGAGTGGATGCACTGTCCTAGAGCTCGCTACTCAAGTGGTGAAGGCTACAACCTTCTGATCTCAAATACACACTATATCTGCTAAATGAACTATCACTATGACACTACTTGTCAGATTAGTTCCTTTGATGTGTTGATGCTTTGACCTCTTGCAAAGATCTAATACATTGTATAGACTCTTCTCACAATTATGCTCTACTTATTACAACTCTATATCAACTTCCATACTAAATACAATGGGTGCATCTCATATTTATATGCGCATACAAAATAAACAACTAGGTCGGCCCTTAAACCTATTACATACAACACTTCCAAATGAATTGGCTCAATCATGTTTACAAACAAACATATATACATTTTGGAAACCTAAATACAATAGGTTCATAGCCTTTACATCAATAGAATATAACCGCAACTCAAAATGATAATAGTCAGTTGCTTACTCTATTCTTCACTGGCACTCACTAGCTATGTAACTTCATCTATCTGTATCTTCCTCATACTTTCATATCTAATCATGCACTCATAGACTAAGCATGAATATAGTCCAACCAACTTAAATTATAGGGTGCACACCATAATTCTTCTATACACATGTGTGCTGATGCTCTGAGCTGCAGGAACTTTGTACATTGTCCAATCTCCAACACTTAACCGATTTTTGATCTTCTCATCAAGTGCGCTGACTCCAAACTACTATCTGACTTTGTTTCCATAATGAAAACACTATATTAAGTCATATAAATCACTATATCCAACTTTCCAACAATCTCCCCCTTTGCCATTGATGGCAACAAAGGAATATGTCCAAGTTGCTAACTGTCCTTAATACAAAAAAAAAATTGTCTTCTTTACATATACTTATATCTCCGTATACATATTATGAGCCATATTCTATACACAACTCCCCCTTTAACATTAATGAAAAAGGTTTTTCAAAAGTTGTATCTACACATACTTACTATGGGAAAACATCCAGATATGCTATCTTTAGGTTTTGGATCTCCTTCTTCCAAAATGTGATCAAAGAGTTTACTATCTAGAGATGGGTGCATAGTGCATACTATAGCTTCTCCATCTTCTCCAAGTTAGTGCTAGGACCATGATCATATGTTACTATTGTGGCTTCTATGTCCTTGATGTTCTGATTGAGTATATCTAATGAGGGCGCAAGAGCATTCCTGAGCTATGTTTGCCTTGCCCTGGTCTTTGACATTTCTTTTTCTGCCTTCTCAATCTTATCTATTTTCCCTTGGTATACATTATTACACATGTTTACATCTATGGATGTGTCTTTCACTGAACTCTTCACTTTCTCAATTATAACTTCTGCCTCTTTTATTTTCTTGAAATGGGCATCAGTAAGCTTATCTTGATCCATGCATTCTACAATGACTCTTCTTCCTTGATCTACAAACTCTTTTAAGGATGCTTGACTAGTCTTGAGTGAGCTTAGGTGAAGTGCAAAGTTTCTCATTAATTCACTCAACCTCTTCTTTAGGTACTTTTCTTCTACAACTAGGGATAAAGATTCTTCAAGGCTTGAGAAATTACTTTTGAAATGTGAGATGATTGTACTCACATCATCAATAGAGTGTATCTTTGACACTTTCTTATCCTCTGGCAACAAATTGTTCAGAATGTTTATTGATTCTACCAGGAGGGGATTCCTCATCACTTGTTTTTCTTTGGCCTTTTCCATGGCTAGGACGCTGAATTTTATCTGATCTTCTTCTCTCCATGAGTCCAAACTAGATGTGTCAGGTGTCAAACTTGACAACAATGTTGTTGAAGGAGTGATGGGAGTGCTATCCATCACTTCTTGTTTTTCCTTGGCCAGTTCAACTAATGGTTCATTACTCTCTTCTTCTTTTTTTGTTTCTTTCTTTTCTTCTTTTTCTATTTCTTTCTTTTCTTCTTCTCTTTCTATTTCTTTTTCTTGTTCTTTCTTTTCTTCCATATTTTCTTCTTCTTTTTCATCATCAATCAATACTTCTTCTTGATGAGTGGGAGGTGCGTTGTTGCATAAGATTTCAGCTTTTTGTGTGCTCACAAAAGCTTCTTCAAACTTATCCAACTTGGTGTCAGTGGCCGCCATGGCTATCTCCACATTATGAATGATAATTATGTTGTCTTTTTGTGACTCTGTAGTGGGCACAAACTTATCTGCCTCTTATTGTGCTTCCATTGTAGGTGCTGAATCTTGAGGACCTATTATTGATGCATTAGTGGGCTCTTCCACCTTGACTTCCTTTATGGATACTTGTGCTTTAGATGCAGTAGGTGGATACATTTTCTTGTTCATAAAGATCTTCTCAAAGGCTTTCTCTATCTCTTTGGCAACTAATTTATAGTTTTTATCCATTATATTTAATGTTCTTGTCTTGGTCCTGAGGTGAAGCTTCACCAGATCTAACAGTAGTGATTTTTCTTCTAAGGAACATACTGGTAGACTTTTATCTAGGATCTTTTCTCTTATCCTAAGATCTTCTTCAATGGCTCATTTCTTCAATGACTCTAGGATATCCCAAACTTTGTCTGGAATCAATGTTTTTAGTTCCAAGACTATCCTTTTGAACTTGATCATATGCTTTATGATTATGCCATGAATCTTTGATTTGTCAATTTCATTGTATTTATCATAGAACTTCTCTACCTGATCCAGTCTTCCCTCATTTATGATTCTTGTACTCAACACTTTTAAACTAGGTCTGAAACCTACATCAGGAGGAGCTTGAGTGTTCTTTCTACTTCTTGTTGCTCATGAGGATGGATGACTAGTGCCAACCTCTTTCTTCCTCTTTGATATTGTGTTATACTCAGGAGGAGTAGTAGGGGAAATGGTTTCCTTGGGTGCAAAGGGATTATCATCAATTTTGTCCTTCTGATCATCAAATTTTTCTATCTTCACCTTCTTCAACTTGGGATCATGTGATTATGCCTTTGTTGCATCTGCATTGTCTAATTCCAAAGAAATCTTTTTTTATTATGCTTTTTCTAGATATGCTTTAGATACTCCGTGTATTCTCAAGATCTCTGATGTGACTTTAGCAACCTTTCTTTTTATTGTAGTGTTGTTTAGTTTAGCATCTATCTCTCTTGTCTTCTCCTCATAAGTTCCCCATCTTGTCTCATTAGGGTTAGTAGGAGTTGAAAGCAATACTTGAGCATATGCTTCTAAAACTTGTTAATCTAATTCATATCCAAGTGGATGAATCCACTTTGTTCTAGGTACAACTACGTCCATGCATGTTGTATCTATTTCAACCATAAAAAAAATAGTATCCTTATATTTCTCAACAACGTTTTATGGAATTATGTACCTCATTTGCATCTTGACCCTTAAGGTCTTCAACTCCAATGTTATGTAATCTCTTAATGTAATTTCATTGGATGCCTTGTAAGATATCTATGGCATGGTTGGAATGGAAATGTCCAAATATGAATCTAATACTTTCCCAACTATATGAAGGTACATGTAAATGATCAAAGACCCAAACCTAAATATCTTGGTCTTATCATGCTTGATTTCCTTGATGTTATCAATCAACTATGCATGCAAGATCTCACATAGATTAAACTCTCCATCTTCCTTCACAAGTCTAATGGCTGCTAGAATTGTGGCCATAGACACACTATTCACCCTGCTAGTGTGTTGAAACCTATATCCAAGTATCATGGACATCAATTTGATGTCATCTTGCTCAATAGGCTCAATTGTGATCCCACACCTATCACTCAACTTACATGTTTTCTCAACAATTTTCCTGACATCCTTTCCCATAGGAAGGACAACACTAGACTTAGATAGGCTTGTCATCTCATATATTAGGTCACTAGTGATTCTTACTAGCACATCACCTATCCAAAATAGGTCATCATGAATTTTTCTCAAAAGCATTTTAATCCATTCTGTCTCATAGAACTCATATGATGTAGCATACTCCACTATAGGGTGATCATTCCACTTCACATATTCATCCAAGAAGGTTTTGTCTGATTTTAACATGGTCTCCATGTGCACCCTTAATCTTTCCAATCCTACTAGTTCCTTCTTATAGTAAATGTATTCCCTAATGTCTTCAACATGCATAACACCCATAGGCATGCAAGAGAATGCTCCCTCTAAATCATCTAGGGTATAATTAAATGGATGCTTCTTAAACACATATATTTTCTTTTCTGCAACATCAAATACTATGGGAGTGACCATCACTTACTTGTTTTATCACTTTCCAAATGTTCTTTGAGATAATCTAAAGACTTTTGAATCGGCGTGACAAACTAGGGTTTTTGAAAATGATCAAATGTACTAATAATCACTAATAGATCAATCTACAAGTCTTCACAATAACTTCTAAAGATATTTCTACTCTCCAATCACTCTGAGTTTGAATGCAATGAGTAATCAAAAAGCTTTCTATGTACTTAAAGTGAAAATTCTACCATTAATGCTTGTCGTGTAAACTAGGCTGTCACTTAGAAATTTCTATCTTTTAGTCTGTAAAGAATCAGCTAGTGTGCTCTTGCACAAAGGTTTCTCTAGTCTCCAAAAGCTTAAGTCCAAAGGCACATACTTTGAGAGTGAGTATACTAGCCACATAGGGGTCTAGAGCTAAATTAGCTCCCCCTATGACCCTGAGGGCCATTCATTTAGATGTAGAAGGTGCATCCACTATAGATGCATCCAATACATGCTTATTAACCTTGTCCTTTTTTTCTGACCAAATCAAGCTCGCATCCTCTAAAGCTTTCACAAAATTGACTTCTCCTTCGGGATCTAAAACTAGTTTTTTTGGATTTTTAGGGCTTTCCTGACCTCATGTCCTTGATCTATAGAACTTTGAGATATGTCCAACCTTGTTACAAGAGTGAAAAATTACTGGAGTCCTTATATTCCTTAGCGCATTGACATGGGTCACCATCTTACATTATTTAGCTGAGTGACCATTATAGTTACATATCTAACATGTAACATTCTAAGAGCTTCTTACATTTGATTGATTCTAATTTCTTTGATTATGAGTCATGTTCTTTTGGCTTGTCTTGCAATTCATAGCTCTATGACCAAATTTATTGCATGAATAATAGTAACCATTGAAAGGTATTACCTCTGTACAGTTCCTTGCTATGTGTCCATGCTTGTTACATGCATAACAAGTGCAGTCTATAGGCTTGTGCTCATTCTTAGGTGGTTCAGTATGATCCTTGGTCTGACTTCTAGTCTCTTTAGCATGTAAGGTGCCTTCATTCTTGCTCACATGTTATCAATCTAATTTTGTGCTTCATTGTATCCAATGCAGCTAGTATCTCCTTTAGCTCTTCTTGAATATAACTGAGATTCTATTAAATCAGAACTGGTGTGTAATTTATCAATGTGATTGTTAGCCTATTTCAATTCAGATTCCAAGATTTCCTTGTTGTTTCTTAGTTATAATATTTCCATCTTTGCTTGCCTCAATTCTTCATTCAGTTGAAGGTTCTCTTTGACCTGTTCATCGTAGACTTCTTGATTGTTAGTTAGCTTATCATCAAATTATTCAAGTTGTTCTTTTAAGGATTTATTTTCTTCATTCAATTTCTTAACCATTGTCCCTAGATCACTGGTAGATCATTCTTTCAAATCTTTCCTTAGCCTTTTGATGACTAATTCAGCATCACTAAGTTTTTCCCTTAGTTCTTCAGTTTCTCTTTTAGATTTGTCCAAGTCTTCAAGAGCAGCTTCCAGATTTCTTTTCAGATGTTTCATTTATTCTTTGTCCATGATCTCCTCAAGTGGTTAAACTTATTTTTTGAGGATCATAGCTTTGATACCAATTGTTAGGAATGGGAACACTAAGAGGGGGGGTGAATTAGTGTTCACTGAATATTTGTTTTTTTACTTAATTTTTAAACTGAACTTAAATGCTTAAGTACTAAAATGAACATCCACATAAACATGAAACATGAAATCAACACATAACACCAATATGGTTATGGGAAAACCCAAATACATAAAAACCCTGGTAAGAATTGACACCCATTATTATTTTGTACTAGTGTTTAGTGATCCTCGTTAGAAGATCCTTAACCATGTTAGGAGTTGCTTTACAATGTATTAAGTATAGTAGACCTTGTTAAGGGTTAGACCCTCTTAGGAGTCTTTTACAATAGTCCATGTTAGGGGAGTGGATGCACTGTCCTAGAGCTCACTTCTCAAGTTGTGAAGGCTACAACCTTCTAATCTCAGATACACACTATATCTGCTAGATGAACTGTTACTATGACACTGCTTGTCAGATTAGTTCTTTTGATGTGCTAATGCTTTGACCTCTTGAAAAGATCTAATACATCTTATAGAATCTTTGCACACTTTTTCTCTTCTTATTACAACTCTATATGAACTTCCATACCAAATACAATGGGCACATCTCATATTTATATGCGCATACAAATAAACAACTAGGTCAACCCTTAGACCTATTACATACAACGCTTCCAAATGAATTGGCTCAAGTATGTTTTAAAAAAAACATATATACATGTTGAAAACCTAAATACAATAGGTGCATAGCTTTTACATCAATAGAATATAACTGCAACTCAAAATGATAATAGTCAGTTGCTTACTCTATTCTTCACTGGCACTCACTGGCTGTGTAACTTCATCTGTCTATATATTCCTCGTACTTTCATATCTAATCATGCACTCATAGAATAAGAATTAATATAGTGCAACCAACTTAACTTCCAGGGTGCACACCATAATTCTTCCATACACACATGCGCTGATGCTCTAAGCTACAGGAACTCTATACATTATCCAGTCTTCAACACTTAACCAATTTCTAATCTTCTCATCAAGTGCGCTGACTCCAAACTACTATATGACTTTTTTCCCATAATGACAACACTATATTAAGTCATATACATCAGTATAACCAACTTTTCAACACCTTTTTATGATCATTTCATGAGGAAATGTCTTGACGCCTCGCAGGCTGCAAGCTAGGGCATGATACATTATTCATGAGCTCACTACTTAATACAAGCATTTTTTACATCTTTTCATTTGGAATGCTTAATGACCTGTGAGCTTTGAGAGATAGGACATCATTTCTATTACCTTCAAGACATTGTGTGAAGTGTTTGATCTCTCTTTATTTATTTTTTTGTTGATATTCACTGTGGTACTCCCCGTTTATGATCATTTCATGAAGAAATGTCTTGATGGATCATAGGCTGCAAGCTAGGGCATCATACATTGTTCATGAGCTCACTATTTAATACTGGCATTGTTCATGAGCTCACTTTTTAATATCTAACTAGACCATGTAAATGGTACCAAGCCAACCCAATCAGCCCAAAAAAATGTGTCATGTTTATCTTTGTCAAATACACTTGTTCACCATTTTGTTCTTGTTCTTCACACAAATATTGTATCAAAATTAATTTTAAAAAATGATTCAAAGAAAAAAGAAACAACTACAATAGATCAGACCCCAAAAGAATAGAGTCAACTATAATAGCTCATGGTCTCAATGAAATAAATAATGTATAAAACAATATATGGTGCACAACAGTAGCAAGCATGCAATGAAAGCAATAACATTGCATGATGCCCGAGCTCAAATTCAAAATAGTAAGTGTATTAATGTATGATCTAATAGTAGCAACCTCATTGATCATTACCTTTCACTCCTCCATCAATATAGAAGAGATAACTACCTACAACTAGGGCATCATGCATTGTTTATGAGCTCACTGTTTAAGCACCTCATGTCCCTATTTGATTGGTCAGTGCTCAAATAGTGAGCTCATAAATAATGCATGATGCCCTAGCTTGCAGCCTGCAAGCCATGAAGACATTTCCTCATGAAATGATCATAAACGGGGAGTACCACATAGTGAATATCAACAACAACAAAAATAAAGAGAGATCAAACACTTCACACAATATATGTTTTTTTATAAGATTTTATTAAGACTAAATATATTATTTTATGAGCTCACTATTTGAGCACCTCATGTCCCTATTTGATTGGTCGGTCCTCTTTTTGTTATATTGATGCTATTAGATCAAATAGGGACATCAAATAGGGACATCAGTAATAAAATAATGCACTTACTATTTTGAATTTGAGCTCATAAAGATTAAGATATCCTACTATTTTAAATTTCTATGTGCTTTGAGCCAATGAAAATTGTATCATCATGATGAAGTAATAATGCATTAAATGTCTTACTTATGTCCCGATTTGATTGGAGGGTGCTTTGTTTGTTATATTGCTAGTATGAAAGTAGAATGGTAGTGGTGATTCAATGCATCTATAGCCTCAACAACATGGTAGCATTGATCCAATAACATAAAATATATTACAAATGCCAAGCTCATGGTTTCAATGAAATAAACAATGTATAAAATAATATATGGTGCACAACAGCAGTAAGCATGCAATGACAGCAATAACATTACATGATGCTCAAGCTCAAATTCAAAATATTAAGTGTATTAATGTATGATCTAATAGCAACAACCTCATTGATCATTACCTTTCACTCCTCCATCATTATAGCAAAGATAACTACCTACAACTAGGGCATCATGCATTATTTATGAGCTCACTATTTGAGCACCTCATGTCCCTATTTGATTGGTTGGTGCTCAAATAATGAGCTCATACATAATGCATGATGCCTTGGCTTGCAGCCCGCAAGCCATCAAGGCATTTCCTCATGAAATGATCATAAACGGGGAGTACCACATAGCGAATATCAAAACAACAAAATAAATAAAGAGAGATCAAACACTTCACACAATATATGTTTTTTTATAATATTTTATTAAGACTAGATATATGTTTTATAAGCTCACTGTTTGAGCACCTCATGTCCCTATTTGATTGGTCAGTGCTCTGTTTGTTATATTGATGCTATTAGATCAAATAGGGACATAGAATTCAATATCAACCTATCATATATCCATTCCAAATGATATAACTCCATTTGAATAAACATACATGCCAACCATTCAAAAAAATGTCCATATGAAATCTAGAGAAATACATTAATTTTATAGAGAATTCATGATTTATAATGCCCCTTGATTTATAGTGAATTCATGATTTATAATTCAGTTGTAGAAGCTCAATGTGTTTTAACTCAAGAATACCTCTTACTTGGTTTCCTACAAAGCCTTTGGCAAAATCTATTAGAAAATGAGAAGCTACGAGAAGGTGACATGAAGCTAATGAAAGGAGGCATCTCCAATTTGTTTTGTAGATATACACATTAAGGATCATGTCAGGTAATACAAGGAAATTCAATCAAAATAGGGAGACAATTGCTAGATTGTTGTCTAACTTTCAAAAAGAAGGCGATGAAAAATTTTATTGTCCATGCAAGAGTTGTAACGGCTTAAAGACAAGAAGAATCAAAATCAAAACAACAAAGAGACATTGTAGGGAGAATGGTCACATTGAAGAGGGGTTTGATTATAATCCAGTGGTAAGTTATTTGTTATATTGTTTTCACAATTAATATACATATGAACCATGGAAGGAGGTTTGATTATCACATTGAAGGGGGGGTTTGATTATCATCATTTTTATATAGGTTGATCTCCCCAGTGTGCATATAGAGGAACATGGAGGTGTGAGTATTGAAGTTGAAGATCATGATCCCATGGAAGATGATGATCATGCGCCAGAAAACACATTTAAAGATGATGGTACAAATACATTGATCATTGACACATTTAGTACTCGTGCTGTTGGTGTTGCTGATGATGATGATTATGATGAGGATGACATTGATGACATCCATGATATACCTCTACTTGAGAAGGTGGACACGGCCCTTTACGAAGGCTCCCAATCTACTCTTCTCTCTGATGTATTTTTGTTGGCGAATTTGAAGGTTATGAATGGTTTATCCAACATAGCAATGTCATGTATGCTAAGGTTTGTCATATATGTCATTATAGTCTATAAAAGGTGAAACATGTACCATTAAGATTGTTTATAGTAATGACTTATTTTATATTTTGCAGATTGATAGGTGACTTTCTGTTACCACCATCAAATGTTCTCCCTTGCGCATACCAAGAATTATGTGCCACTATGAAACATATTAGAATGGAGTATCAAATAATAGATGCTTGTCCCAAAGATCATATTATTTATTATAAAGAAGATGAAAATGCAATAGAATGCCCTGAATGTCATACAAGTAGATATCGAGATGATCAAGTGACAAAAAAGGTGCCTCGCAAGGTTCTTTGTCACATCCCCTATTGGCAATTTGGCTGAGTTGATTAAATAGATGTTGTCATTATGGCAACATATGATCCACATGAAGATTGCATAGGTCAAAGAGCAAGTATGACAGAGCGCATTGCAAATTTGTCTAAGTGTGAGATAGTGTTTTACCAATAAACCTGGACATAATTTTTGTTTGTGATGTTGACTAGAGTAAGTTCAGTGCTTGCACACTTGAACATAGACTGTATGATGTCTATTTCTCACCCATCTCAGAGTGCAAGTTAGTACATCATTTATGAAAGAAGTTATGATAGTTTTACCGAAGAGAGTGTGAAGCTGACAGGACAGAATATGAAGACAAAACTAGTAAAGAGTTAAGGGATTATTTTGTTTATCAAAATAATGAATTAACAATATAAAGGGATGACATCCTAGATGTTAACTCTTGGATAAAGCTATTTGTATAAATGTAATTGTAATTGTAATATTATTGTAAGATGTAAGAATACAATAAGTGTGGACAAGTGATATGATGCAAAGTATATGAAGCTTATGTAATAGTGATAGTGAAAGAGCAGCGAAGTGATATTGATGCAAGTAGTATAAGTTTATGTACCTTAACTTATTTTTGTAATCAATGTATATTGTACATTACTTGTTTGGGCAGTGGGCTCATCTAGTAATCACATTTTGTACTACAACTCCTAAAAGGGTTGAGGCTTCTAACAAGGCCTATAGTCCCTTAATCAGGACTGATATAGTATATGCTTGTAATAGACTCCTAACAGGGTCAACATCCTTAACAAGATACTTTTGATTAGTGGATCTTTGTGGGTACCATCCCCACTGGGGTTTTCCCTTGGCCAGGGTTTCCTCGAGAACAAATAATGTGTTATGAGTTGTTTATTATTATGCATGTTGTTTAGCTTCTTATGTTATGCATGTATAAAGATAATATGTTATATCCATAATTGGGAAAAAGATAAAGTTTGTAGAATACTGATTCACCCCCCCCCCCTCTCAGTATTCCCTATTTTCAACAATTGGTATCAGAGCTTAGTTACTTGGAAAAGAATCATTGAAGGAAATCCTAGTAGCTTGACTAAGATCTCTATGGATATGGATCAACTACAGAAGAATCTTGAAGAAGCTCTTGAACAGATTGACTTGCTTACTATTGAAAAAGATACTTTGAAAATAAAGTATGATGATGCAAAGAACCTCATCAAGAAATTGAAAAACAAATTGGAAGATCTGAGATCTGAAAAGGAATCCAAAGTTTTTATTGAAGATTCTGATGACAATGTGGAAAAAGAAAATGAAATCCTTAAGCATGAACTAAAGATAGCAAATTTGAAGCTTAGTTTGAAAGATGGAAATGGAAAAAATGAAGAAAATCTAAAATCTAAGAATGAAAGTCTAAAGATTGAAAATGAAGGACTAAAATCTAAACTTTGTAAAGTAACATCTGAACTTCAAAAAGTTAATTTGTAGTATGATGAACTTGATAAATACAATAAGATTGTGAAAGGTGAACTAACTCAATCTAAATAACAACTTGAAAGGCTATATTCAACTAGTGAGAAGATTGATGAACAAATATCTTATCAGAAACCATTCTATGATAAGACTAGTCTTGGATTCGACACTTTCAAAGCAAATGATGAAGGCAAGGAACCAGATCTGAAGATATCTAAAAGCATAGATGAGAAGAAGCCTGATGAGATCAACAAATCTAAAGATACACCTAAAGAAGAAGAATCATCGAAGCAAGAGGAATCACCCAAAGGTATGCAAAGAGAATTCAAAGGTAGATATTTTTCTTGTAATACTATTGGTCATATGAAGAGAGATTGCACAGGTAAACAATTTAAAACTCTTAATGGTTATTGTTACAATTGTCATGGTTTTGGACATAGAGCTATTGATTGTAGGAAACCTAAATTTATTGACAATAATGATGGTAGTAGAATGTTTAGGAATACTAACAATGTAGATAAGAAACCTACTGAAGATATGAATAGAAGAAATGGAGTAGTATGTTATAGATGCAACAAGGTTGGACACATTGCTAGAAACTGCAAATCACAAATCAATCAATCTAGACCAAGATATGGAAACAATGGAATTGTCTATCAGATATGCAACAAGATTGGGCATACAACAAGGTTTTGCAAAATGAATAATAGAGTTTTTCATCCTAATCCTAACCCCAGAAATCATGCAAGAAGAAATGAAGATGCAAGTAACAGTCATAAAGGATGCTATAGTAATTCAAATGAAGTGAATTTTATCAAAAGCACAGATCAAGGAGACATATTCAACATTGAAGGTAATCAGGAAGGTGAAGTATTGAAAGGTAAGAATGAATCTTTACCTGACCTATCTCAAAGTACTTAATTTATGTAAATTTTAGTAGAATAGGAACTTAGTTTTAGTATAGAAGTAGATATATGATGAACTGAGTCTTGTGTAGTTAATGCAAGGTAGTTTATGATGTTCTAATGCTATGGTTAAGAGTGCAAAGAAAAATATTATGTTTTGCGAGATCCCAAGAACTTTTAAGTTTTGCAGGTTAGCAGAGACAACTTTTTGGAAAGAAGTAGCAAAAGAATTGAATGTGATGTCAGATCTAAGTGAGATTGAATTAATAAAAGGTTATGATCAGTATTATTTGATCATCAAAGCAAATTCAAGTGTCAAGGAGATCAGAGAGAAGTGATTGAAAGCATTTTGCAAGGATTTGGAGAAGAATTTTGTGTCGAATCTACACAAGCCCTAAAATCATGAAATTAAGGTATTTTACTTGAAAAATCTTTGAATCAGTAAAGGAATTTGAAGAAATCATGGATGTTTCCTTAATACACAATGTCAGAGATAAGAATAGACCTAAATTGAAAAGGGAACCAGTAGAACCCTTGGAAGAAGACCCTAGGTTTTCATTATCATCCATACCAAACGGAGTTTTACACTTAGAAAATGTCAGAAGTTATCTTGGATGCAAACTAGAGATAGTGAATGATAGTGATTTCACTATGAATATCAAAAGATTTACAATTAGGATATGACACTGAAATAAGGTTTTGAATATTTGGAACATAATAAAATTGTTAAGTATGGATTACAGTATGAATTTGATAATGAAGAATGCACTAAGATTATCTTGAGTAGAATTCATAATGGAAAGTTTTGGCTAGAAGATAGAGTCATAGATATTACAACTGATTTGATTCATGAAGTCACTAGATTATCTAAGATTGGAGCTATTCCTTTTAATGAGAAAAACATGAGGAAAATAGTCATTGACAACACAAACTCATCCTATAATGGTAGAGGAATTGTGATTAGTAAGACCAAACAAGATGATGTGAGATACTTATGAAAGATCCTAACTACTAAGTTTTGTGCAAATTCAAGAGAGGATGACATTGTAGTTGGAATGGTACATGCAATGTATCTAATGTGTGTTGATAGGGTACTAGTTGATATGTGTGTAATTCTAAGAATTCAATTGTTTCAGAACTTGAAGAAGATCAAGAAAACTAAGTATACACAATTTAGGTTCTCATCCCTAATCACATATATGTTCTTTCATATTTTGAGGATATTTCCTTACACCATAGGAAATGACTGGAATGATGGACAAACTACAATGGAAAGGATTAACTTAGTATACAGAAGACATGTTATTGACAGTGTAAATGAGAGTGCAGTACTTGTTATTAAGACATTTCAAAATATTGTGTCTAGCAGATCAAGGATCCCTAAGTCTCTTGTTGAAAAATATAAAGATGATATATGTTTTATGGTGGATAATGACTTTACCTATATTGAAGTAGTAGAGCCTAGAATAGAGTTCATAGACCCTCTTGGCTATGAGATATCTGAGGTAGAGACTAAAGAGTATGTTAGCAAACTACTTAAGTGTAAGTTGGACACTCAGTGTAACAGGTTTGGAACCTTTGAGGAGAACTTCAACTCCGCAAAGATGCTAATTGAAGAGAAGTAGTCTAAGAAGAGAGTTGAGAACACTATTAAGAAAATCTTAAAAGATATAGGAATGACAAAGAGAGAGTTTTTGGTAGCAAAGCAGACAACAATAGCAATCAGAGAGAGTGGACAAAAAGAAGTTTTGTCCATCCCTCCTTTATCATTAATTGCAGTGCAACAGGAAGAACCACAAGTAAAGGTGAAAGTGGAAGTACCTAAGAAGGACATAGAAGAAAAG